>SJYV01008537.1:288478-356956 GCA_006410875.1 Neotragus pygmaeus | reverse complement strand
ACAGAGGGAGACGGGGGGGGGGGAAGAGGGGCCCTCCGCTGACTCATGACCAAGTTCAAGATGACACGGGTTCTATCAAGCAGGAGACTGCTGGGAAGGGCAGAGGGTGCTTCTGAGGGGCATCAGATGGGCCGTGCTCTTGGGCCACCCTCCTCCGCAGCCTGTGCAAGTCGGGAGGGCTCACTGTCTTGTACCTCCACCCCCAACCACCTTCAGGAGGCTGCGCATCTCTAGAGTTTATTTCAAAATGACCCTGGGTGTCCTCCGTCTTTAAACACGGGCCTGCATATTTCCTGATGATAGTAAGGAGGACAAAAGCCACTCACCCCTCCTAGGTTTTTGTCTTTCTGCATCCTTGGGGACTATCAGTGGCAGCTCGACCCAGGTTGTCTATGTACAGACGCTGGTCTTTCATCTTAGGGTTTAGGTAGGTGTATTGTGCTAAGTAAGTTAAGCCGGACTGGGAGCGTGAGGTCAGCAACCGACGCTTTGGAGGGTCTGCATGATTCCTTTTGGAGGGGCTGCAGGACCAGGTCTAGGCTGGTCAGCACCCTGTACCCATTCATGATTTGGGCAAGGCTGGTTCAACCCCACTTGGGGCAACCTCGCCCCACAATTTCCCAAATACAGACCTGGACTTGCCAGTCCAGAGCGATCTTGACCTCCAGCTCAGACCACACTATGTCACAGGAGAGGAAGGAAGGCTTCTATAGTGCCTCCAAATGTCCTGCTCTGGTTTTCAGACTCTCTGGCAGGCAGTGGCGGGTGGCATTTTCTCAGATGGCTGCGGGGAGATCTCCCCACCCCCCACAGGTGGGGGTTCTGCACTCTCCTCCTTTTGCATCTCAGTGGCCCCGCGCCCGCATCAGAAGTGAAGCCGTCTGACTGCCCAAAGGAGGCCCAGAGAGGGGACACACTCCTGTGTGGTCCTGTCAGGACATTGCTTCTGGGAACCCGGCCACCATGACGTGGGGAAGCCGAGAGGCCCGCACGGAGAGGTCGACGTGGAGGGAAGCGAGGCTGCGGATTCCCAGCCGACAGCCAGCACCTCCGCCAGCACAGCACCACCTTGGAGGGGCCTCCAGCAGCACCCGGTCAGGCTGCCAGGGCTGCCGGAGCCGGGTCTGCAGCCCCGGGGGTCCAGCGCCAGAGCCAGTGGCTTATCCCGCTGGCAGCCACTCCTACGGGTTACGAACTCTCCTACCCCTCAGGCTCTCTTCGGCATGGCCCCCACTGGTTTTCCCAGGCTCCTCCAAGGCACCCACCACTTATCCAACCGTCCAGCCATGTGCCTGGTGATCCGCCGGCCGCAGACCCCTCCCAGGCTTCCCGCCACCATTGCACCACCGTGTCCTGGGTCTGGAATGTCCTCCGTTGTAGAAAGCTGCCCACCCATGTACGAGGCCAGCTGGGCTTCAGAGCTTCTGCTGGGGTGTGAAGAGGGCAGCAACTCCCAGGGCTTTGGACACACAGAAGAGCCCAGCCGTGATGTGGGCGAGGGGCACGTCTGCTGTAACCTGCCGAGGGTCCAAGGACAACTGCCCGCTCCGGTTTCCTGTCCAGCCCGGCCTGTGCCTGTCTCAGGAGCCCTGTGACCACGGAGTGTGGCTTCCTGCGAGCTCAGGGCGAGGTGTGTCCTGCACGTCCGTGTGCTCAGCCCCGAGAGGACCAAATGCAGGGTCCCTGCGTGTTGCCCGGGTGGCGGGCTGCCTGCCTCACCGGTCCACCCTGCTCACCCCAACACCAGCTCTCTTTTCGTTCATCTGATAGGCCCACCGGCCCCCCAACCCAGCTTTGGGTCCCACATCCATTGAAATGCCCACCAGCAACCGGGCAAAGCCTGGTCCCCTGACCCCAACTCATGGTTTTCCGTTGCACACCACTCCCACAGAGTGTCCTGTTGGGTTGTCACAGTCACCCCAGTAATGAATCTTGTCTTCATCTTAAAGACCTGGGATCCCAGGCCCAGAGAAACTGAGTCACGTGTGGAGGCTGCATGCTTAGGAAGCAAGGCCTGAACGCAGCCTGTCTGCTGACCGACCGCCTCTCTCCCCATCACCCCCACTTCGCAGCAGTGCCGCCTGCTGCCCTCGCTCCTGCAGCTTGCCAGCCTGGCTTGAAGCAGCGCTAAGGTCCTGTCAGTCCCGTCTGGTCAGCCTCCCATTGCCCGGCTCCCTGGCACTGTTCCTGAGAGTGGTGAGTCACCCAGCTCCAGGGCAACCTTGACTCACTCGCCACTGGAGCCCTCCAGCTGGAGCATTCTCCTCATGCCCGAGCCCATTTCAAAAAGGCAGGGAAAAAATGGCTCCGAGTGAGTTGTCCTGGCATTGCTGTCCCCTCTCCTAGCATCCCACAGGCCCCATGTGCCTCCTCTGTGCCTGGTGGACTCCCAGATACCTTAAGGCATTTGGTTCAGAGGCCCCTTGCCCCAGGAGGCCCTCCTGGCTTCCTCCCTCATCCACTCCAGATTTGTACACCTTTATCAGGGCCTTTCCCCAGTGTTCTTATTGCTCGTTGCTGCCTTGCAGACCCTCGGCCTCACAGGACTCCCCCACCTGGCCCTACTGTGCCAAAGCTCAAGAGAGGTTGGGGCGTTTGCCCGGCGTCACACCGCTGGGAAGTAGCAGAGCCCAGCACACACTCAGACAGATTGGAGCCCAGTGCTTTGCCTGCAGGCAGTGCAGCCTAGTGGCCAGGGGGGCGAGGAGGGCTAGGGGGCTGCCCCTGCCCCTGGTGTGTGGCCTTGGGCAGGTGATTTCACTTGTGACATCGTCTTCGAGGCGCCTCTGGACTCTGAGTGACCACATCCCGGGCTCAGACATGAGGACAAGGCTGGCCGGCCGAGGAGAGCTGTCTGTTTGTGCCTTCCTCCACCTCCCAACTTTGCTTTGTTGCCTCTGCTCTTTGCTTTAGCCTGGACCTGACCCCTGACCCCAGGGCTCAGCAAGCAGTGCTGAGTGAGGTGTCTGCACCTGTACAGTCAGGCCACTTGTGGTGGTCATTCTTTGGCCTTCTTAGGAGAGGAAGCCTAAAGCGTAAGTTTTCCAATCAGGAAATGCACGATTACATACTTCTTGGTTTTTGCCAGAGATTAAGGTTTCAAGGGTTGAGATTATATTCAGTTATAACCAAGTTTATCGATTACATTGGGCTCAAGTGTTGGTGCGTTTTTAAGTCTTGTCATTTTTAGACTGCTGTCCTCTGATGCTTTGGCAAAAGTGCTTCATTTTCAAGAAGATTAATAGCAAGGATCTGTTGACATTAACAGATCTCTGATAACTTTCAGATTATATTGCTGAACTGGGTAAGAACTTAAACAATGCTAATGGAAGAGTTGACGTCATAAAAAGTTTACGAAAAGATTGGTTACTGAACAAACAGATGAACATGGTTCTATTTTTTACGGGTTTTTGTCTGTGATGTTTCTAGTGTTTTTGCTCTTTTGGCTGCATCTGGTCTTCGGTGCGGCACGTGGGGTCTTCGGTGCATCACGTGGGTCTGTCTGCAGTGCAAAGACTCCCATTGTGTCGCACAGGTTCTGGAGTGGCAGGTTCAATGGTGGCTGCATTCAGGCTTAGCTGCTCGGTGGCACGTGGGATCTTAGCTCCCTGCCCAGGGATCTAACCTGCTGTCCCCTGCATTGCAAGATGGATTCTTTACCTCTGGACTACCAAGGAAGTCCCTGTTATTGGCTTCTATCTGTGTTTTCCAGGTAGAGGGAAGCCCTTCCCCTCAAGTTGGTTAAGATTTATAGAAATTTGGTCAACTATACCTGTGGGTAGGATTAAAAGTGTTTTCTTTTCTCTCTGCCTGGTCTCTCCAGAAACTGGGGACCCTTGAGTTCCGAGCAGCCTTATCAGCTGAATGGGAAAATCTGTCTCCTGGCATGTGCAGGAACCTCAGTATTTGGGGGATGGTGGGATCCACCGAGGTGGAACCTGATGGCAGGGCTTGGGCGTGACTTTCCTTGAGAAGCCTGTTGGGAATTTGGTCCTCCTGGGGAGTTCTACCTCAGCCAGTTTGGAGAAGCGTACGCAATTGTTTGACCTGACTTGTTTTGCAGATAAAGTAGTCTTGAGTTGACTGTGTTTGGTGGTGATGAGGGCAGTTTTAGAGAGAACAATATTGTGTTTCAGTGGATGCCAAACTCTAGTTTTGTTCACTGTGGTCTGTATTTTTGAAAGGCAATGTGTTAGCCACACTGTCGCCTTGATGTTCTGGATGGAAAGATAACTGTTTAGTGAAATTGTCACAGAGTGTACCCTCTTATGAAGTGTGACACTGCTTGCTCTAGGTCTCCGGGTAAAAGCAACAATGTGTGTGTGTGTGACAGTTGGCTGTAAGTGATAAAATGTATAGCCTATAAAGTGTTTCCCCGTTAGCATACCCCTGAGATCTGACTCGTTTCCCCTCTCCATGAATGACTAGGCGAATGGAAAGGAGGCCTGGCCCCTAGGGACAGGATCTGAACCTGGTGAAGGAGCCAGCACCCCAGTACTGCAGGACAAATGTTTGGATCATCCATGCTTTCTACTGAAAGACTTGCAATCAAAAGGGGAAATGATGGAAGAGCCTGTAGGTATTGAGTATGGGGAAGTCTTTCTGGCTCATCCATGGTTGAACGTAAACTTCACCGACCAGAGCACCCTGTTCTGTGGCCTTTAGACAAGCCTTGTACACCTGCTGTGGCTGTTGAGTGAAGGCACGTGTTTGAGAGTCAAAGTGGAGTGGCTGAAGTCCAAATGCCCAACGTGGCTGTTGTAGACGTGACTTTGGACATGCTCTTGTGTCACTGAAAACATGAGTTTCCTGAAGTGTATTGCAGACCAGGAGAAAACCGCCGGTGGGGGTGACGTTATCTCTGAATGTGGCCACTGTGTGTATTCCACTCAGTTGTCAGCACTGCACCTGCCCCAGGCCCATCAGGCGTCTTTTGTCTCATCTCTAGTCTAAGGAGGGAATTCCACTGGAGGCTGAGCAGCCTTGCTGGCCTCACTGGAAGTTGAGTATAGTTGCTGGGGCCACAGCGAAGTGCCGTGGTGGTCCTCCTCTGGTTAGTTAGTTAGTTCAGTCGCTCAGTCACATCCGACCCTTTGNTTGGGTCTTGAAGCTGGACAAGCACCGGGCTTGTGGGCCTGCGGAGGGCAGCCTAGCAGCCCTAGAGGTGCCTTCACACCTGCCTCCCTCCCCCTGCCGACAGCCACCCCGCTCCCCAGCTACAGGACTCAGTCCTGCTCACAGAGGTGCAGGCAACAGAGGGGTATGAATCTTTATTCTTTCCGGCGCCTAAAGGTAAATTTTGTCATGGTCACACACATCTATGCTACATGTTCACAGTGGAAAAGGTAGAAAAGCCCAGAGAAGCAAGAAGAGATTGCGGGTAACCCTCACCTAGAGATTAAGTGTTTTGAGTATTTGCATCCTTCCTTCCTGCTTTTGATGTGGCTTCAAGAACGCACTTTGTTGCATTCGTTTTCCTTAGATCTTACATGTATTATCTCACTTTATCCTTAAACAGTTCCATCAGGTTTGCATTAGTATAAGCCCCATTTTATTGAACTGAGATGAAGTAACTAGGTGAGTTATAAAGATACTAAATGCGAGAACAGTGAATATAAACTCAGCTAAGCGATTGATTGCAGACTATATTCTTGCCCACATAGACACCTCCCCACAACCCACATGCAAACCGACAAAGAGATGAATTTGAGGCACCTTTGAATTTTTTTTAACGTAATAATAGAGCAGGAATGTGTTTCTATTTCACTAAATAGGATCCCCCTGCATTTTTGGCCCCTGTCTCCCTAGTCAGTCTGTTAGTGTTGAATGTCTAGATAAACATCACAGCGTTGAACATCTTAGAGTTAAATCTCTTTGCACACATCCTTAATTATTTCCTTTCTATAAATCCCTAACAGCGGGGAATTCAAGTCACTGTTTATTCATACTTGCAATTTTGGTAGTTATTGCTAAATCGCCTTCCAGAAAAGCTGAATACATTTACACTTCCAAGAGCTGTATCTGAGCAGGATCAACAAGGGTTTGAAAAATCTTTCTTCGCTAGGGTTCTGGTGTCTTAGAGGCTTTTCTAGCCATTAGCACCCCGACCATGTTCCAAGGAGGAATATTCCAATTACCTGGGAAGCTGGGCCAGCACTCTGTGATGCCTGGGAAGGAAGGAAAGAGGGAGGAGACAAGGGACAGGGAGGCTACATCCTGCTTGAAAAGGCTGTTCCTGGGGTGAGGGCATTTTGTCTTCCACCTTACTCCTGGGTCAGGAAGACCCCCTGGAGGAGGGCATGGCAACCCACTCCAGTATTCTTGCCTGGAGAATCCCATGGGCAGAGGAGCCTGGAGGGTTACAGTCCATGGGGTCTCAAAGAGTCAGACACGACTGAGTGACTAAACCACCACTCCTGCACGAGGCTAGTCTTTTCAAGGGAAGGAGAGAGTTTACCTGTACTGCTGGGAGCACCCCAGAGCACCAGAAAACCTGTGTTCAGGTTTGAGAGAAGCCTCCAGGAGGAGGATTGAAACAACTGGGCATGAACTCAGGAACTGTCCCCACTTAGCGCAGGGCAGGTGAAGGGGGTTGAGTAGAAGTCTCCACCGGTTGGCCAAGACCCAGAGCACTGCAGGTCCCTGGGGTTCACAACCAGCCACACCTCCATGGGCTTGTCACACATGAACCCAAGAGGCTTCCTGCCACCTTGGGTGCCAAAGCAAATGGCTTTCCAAAGGGCCTGCAGTTCCCTGGGATAAGCAAGAGGAAGACAGGCTGGTGCAGTGCAGAGACCCCAGGTTCCAGACTGGGATAGACCTGGGCTGAGATCTAGTCTCTGTCGGGCCAGCCCCCAGGGCTTCTGGCGAGGATCTCACTTCTTGGCTTCCCCTGGGGGCAGCGCAGCTCCTGGGTTGCAGGGCTGTGAAGACCACAGATGGTTGACCTCTGGGGCCTGGTGCACAGACCACAGTTGCCCGTAAATGGGACGTGTGCTAACTTTTACCTGAAATCGAGAAGTGAATGAATGTGATCCCAAACTAGAGACTCCCCTGCTCCACCCCTGCCGTTGCAGCAGCTGAAATATTGGCTACAGGTGAGGTTAATAAGCTCAGTGATAGCTTTTCATCACTCCATTTTTTAGAATCTTTCAACAATCTCACTGAGTCCCCATTTTACAGATGAGAA
Source organism: Neotragus pygmaeus (assembly GCA_006410875.1). Lineage (NCBI taxonomy): Eukaryota > Metazoa > Chordata > Mammalia > Artiodactyla > Bovidae > Neotragus > Neotragus pygmaeus. Next base: position 349,767 of record SJYV01008537.1, on the reverse strand, counting down.
AATAGAGGGTCTGAGAGTTCTAAACAGGGGTCAGCTGAAACCCACATTCTTTCTGGGGAGTGAAAGTGTAAATCGCTCATCGTGTCCAACTGTTTGCTACCCCATGGACTGCAGACCGCCAGGTTCCTCTTCTGTGGGGTTCTCCAGGCAAAAATACTGGAGTGGATAGCCATTTCCTAGTGCAGGGGATCTTTCCAACCCAGGGACGGAAGGCGGGTCTCCTGCATTGCCAGCAGATTCTTTACTGACTGAGCCACCAGAGAAGCCTTTCTAGGGAGACCACCCCCCTGAAAAACCCATGGAAGAAAATGGCAATTCATCTTCCAATGACTGTGGCAGTGGGGGCCACACGCAGTCCATGCCTGGGGAGCTAAGGGTGGGGGCAGGGAGGCAGGCTGGGCGAGGGGCCCTGGGGTCAGCCCCCAAGACGTGTATCAGAGGGCAGGCTCAGCTCTGCTGGAGAGCCCGCCAGCTGCAGAGCTTCCCCCACCCGCCATTCAAGAGAAGCTGTATCCGAGGAGGCATTTCCGCCAGGCTGTCTCACGCTGGGTGAAACTAGGAAATGGTTATTAATGCTTAAGTTTTCATAAATTTTTCCCCAATTAGAAAGGAGGTCCTGAAAAGCCATGTCTGCTTCCCATAATTGGCAAGTGTTCCCCAGATGGCTGTTCAGCCACCTTGAAAATCAATGTTTTCACGACCCTTGACCCCTCCCGCGCTGACGAGTGTCTCCTGCAGGTTGGTCCCAGGATGAAGACAATAAAAGCAAATATATAACAGCAAAGGCCCGAGGTTAATGTCTTTAACAAGATAATGTTACTTAAGGGAACTGTAACGCAAATCATTCCAAAATTCCACGTATTCGCTGCAGCTCCAACTGTATTCTGAAACCAAATGTATGTGCTGCCGGCGCGTCTGGCCGTGCACGGGCTCTGCGTGTGCACTGCTTACTTTGATCACGTGTCACACAGTTGGTTTAATACCCTAATCATTCAAAACCCCTAAAAGCTACAGAAGGTGGTTTGGGGCGACTGTGGAGGTTCTTGCTCCTTGGGCCTCGTGTTTTCTGGATTAATGGTTTTCCCACAGCCAAGCAAGACTGACACCCCCTGGGGGACCCTTTGCCAGCAAGGGATGTTGTCATCCCGTCACTCAGTCCTGTCTGAATCTTTGTGACCCCATGGACTACGGCACGCTAGGCTCCTCTGTCCTTCACTGTCTCCCGGCGTTTGCTCAAAACCATGTCCATTGAGTCGATGATGCCATCCGACTCTCTTAACCTCTATCGTCCCCTCCTCTTGCCCTCAATCTTTCCCAGCATCAGGGTCTTTTCCAATGAGTCGAATTTTTGCATCAAGTGGCCAAAGTACTGGGGCTTCTGCATCAGTCCTTCCAGTGAATATTCAGGCTTGATTTCCTTTAGGATTGACTGGTTTGATCTCTTCGCTCACCCTCAGTGAAGGTGACAACTGAAAAACTCCGCTTAGCAAACAGTGTTTTGATTTCTTGATGCCAAACACCTGGCCCTCTGGAAATGTTCAGATTTAATCTGGATTTGGGCGTCAGGGGAATGGGTTTGCACGGTGGTAGGTAGATTCCATTTGTCATTGATATGTCATTCCATGCCACTGTATATCCTCCTCTCAGGACACAGTCCTCGGAGAATAATCTCAATAGAGAGTGAGCACAAGGGTCTGGGACCAGGAGCATCACCTGAGGTTTCCCTCATGTCTGTGTCGTTGTCCAAGGTGGACCACTTCCTGGGGCTGGGAGGGCAGATTCAATCCCTGATGGCATGGTGCACGCTTCCCAGGGTGGCTGGAAGTAAAGTCTGGCCAAGCTGGGAGGGGTGGGCAGTCCTGCTGCAGGGGTACAGTGCCCCCATGGAGAGGGCGCTCGGGTTGAGGGGTTCCCCTGGGAGCCTCACTGGAGCTGGGAGTTGGAGGCACTGGCCAGAGATGAGATGAGAGGGGATGCCCCAGGCTGGGGGCAGCCTCACTGAGGCCCAGGCGACAATCTGGCCTCGATCCCCACCACTCAGGGACCTTTCAGAAACCCATCCTGGGGGCATTGCCCTCCTTCTCAGAAGCCCTCCAAGACACATAGTCGGCATCCAGCTCATCCCTTGCCCCCAAGTCCTGCCTCTGAGCCTGTCTCTGCTTTCCAGGCAGGAAAGACCAGCTTCCTCCCTACTGCCTCCCTCTAGGCTTCAAGTGAGGAGACGGGCATTGGGTAGGGAGCAGACGGAACGGGCGGGTCATCTGTAGCGCCTTCTGCAACCTCCCAGCGCAGTTCCATATCCTCATCTCCATTAGCCCAGGCCCAAGAAGGTGAGCTGAGTCCAGCCCCAACCGGGCTGTGTGTAGACTTCAGGCTATTTCAGGTTTCCTTTTTGGACTCTCAGGAATTTTCTCAAGTATACACATATTGTCTCTGTAGCCAGGACTGCTGCTGCTGCTGCTGCTGCTAAGTCATTTCATTCGTGTCCGACTCTGTGTGACCCCATAGATGGCAGCCCACCAGGCACCCCCGTCCCTGGGATTCTCCAGGCAAGAACACTGGAGTGGCTTGCCATTTCCTTCTCCAGTGCATGAAAGTGAAAAGAGAAAGTGAAGCTGCTCAGTCGTGTCTGACTGACTCTTCGCGACCCCATGGACTGCAGCCTACCAGTGGTTTTCAAATTGAAATATGGTTGCTTTACAATGTTATGTTAATTTCTGCTGCATGGCAAAGTGACTCAGTTATACACACATATGCCTTCCTTTTTAGAATTCTTTTCCATCACGGTTTATCCCAGGAGACTGGATATAGTTCCCTGCGCTAAACAGGAGGACCTTGTGGTTTATCCTTCCTATGTATGCAGTAGTTTGCATCTGTTCATGTCAAAACTCCCAGCCTGTCTTCTTCCCCTTTCCCTCCACCTTGGCAACCACAGGTCTGCTCTCTCTGGCTGTGAGTCTGTTCCTGTTCTGTGGATCGGTTCATTTGTTTCACATTTTAGATTCCACATATGGGAGGTATTATGTGATGTTTGTCTTTCTCTTTCTGACTTACTTCACTTCACGTGATAATCTCCTGTTGCATCCATGTTGCTGCAAATGGCGTTATTCTGTTCTTTTTCATGGGTGAGTAATATTCCATTATATATATGTACCACATTTTCTTTACCCATTCATCTACTGATGGACATTTAGGTTGCTTCTAAGTCTTGGCCACTGTAAACAGTGCTGCAGTGAACAAAAGGGCACCTGTATCTTTTTGAATTATAGCTTTGTCTGGATATAGGCCCAGGAATGGGATTGACTGGGTAGTTAAATTTTTAGATTTTAAAGGAACCTCCATACTGTCCTCCATAGTGGCTGCACCAACTTACATTCCCAACAGTGTAGGAGGACTCCCTTTTCTCCACACCCTTTCCAGCATTTATTGTTTGTAGACTTTTTAATCATGGGCATTCTGACTGGTGGGAGGTGGTACCTCACTGTAGTTTTGATTTGCATTTCTCTAATAATTAGCCATGATGAGCATCTTTTCATGTGCTATTGCTCACCTGTATGTCTTCTTTGGAGAAATGTCTATTTAGGTCTTCTGCCCATTTTTCGATTGCATCATTTTTTTGTTGTTGAGTTATATGAGCTGTTTGTTTATTTTGGAGATTAAGCCCTTGGTCTCATCATTTGCAAATATTTTCTCCCATTCTGTGGGTTGTCTTCTGTGCTTTTTAATGGTTTCCTTTGCTGTATGAAAGAAGAGAGTGAAAAAGCTGGCTTAAAATTCAACATTCAGACAACTAAGATCATGACATCCATTCCAATCACTTCATAGCAAATAGATGGGGAAACAATGGAAACAGCGACAGACTTTATTTGGGGGGACTTCAAAATCACTGCAGATGGTGACTGCAGCCATGAAATTAAAAGATGCATGCTCCTTGCAAGAAAAGCTATGACCACCATAGACAGCATATTAAAAAATAGAGACATCTTTTTGCCAACAAAGGTCTGTCTAGTCAGTTATGGTTTTTCCAGTAGTTATGTGTGAATGTGAGACTTGGATTATAAAGAAAGCTGAGTGCCAAAGAATTGATGTTTTTGAACTGTGGTGTTGGAGAATACTCTTGAGAGTCCCTAGGACTGCAAAAAGATCCAACCAGTCCATCCTAAAGGAAATCAGTCCTGAATATTCATTGCAAGGACTGATGCTGAAGCTGAAACTCCAATACCTTAGCCACGTGATGCAAAGACTGACTCATTGGAAAAGACCCTAATGCTGGGAAAGATTGCAGGTGGGAAGAGAAGGGGACGACAGAGGATGAGATGGTTGGATGGCATCACTGACTTGATGGGCATGAATTTAAGCAAGCTTTTGGAGTTGGTGATGGACAAGGAAGTCTAGCATGCTGCAGTCCATGAGGCTGCAGAGAGTTGGACATGTCTGAGCGACTGAACTGAACTGAATTTGCTGTGCAAAAGCATGTAAGTTTGATTGGTCCCATTTGTTTATTTTTGTTTTTTATTTCTATTGTCTTGGGAGACTGAACTAAAAAAACATTGGTACAATTTATCAGGATATCTTTTTAAGAGCAGGAGAGGGCTGTCCTGTGGTGCCCATGAGCCTGACTTTACTTTCTGGACCCTTTGGGGGAGAATCTCGGGCTTGCCTTGTTTAGTCTTTAACCGGCTGGTGCCCACGACTCAGTATGGGCACCCATCAAGATGGTTTTCCCATCTTTAGGGTGATACATCTTGATTTTGAAGATCCTGTCTGCATTCTAAACTCCTCTTCAGGTACTTAGTTCTCAACACATTTCAAGGTTTTAAGGCACTGGAGGTTTCAGAATAACAAAAACATTACTGTCTGAAAGTGTGAACTACCTTCAAAATCCCTAGGCAGACCCAAGGCACCCCCTCCTGGCCTACCTCCCCTTCTCTGAGGCCAGCCAGTCCTCCTCCTCCCACAAGCAGAGTATTTTTAGAGCATTTTCAACCACTTTTCATTGAACCTTAGTTTTTTTCCCTCCCCCGCACCCACCAAGTACCTGAGGTGTAGAAATGAATTTATAACAGGAAGCCTTTGATTTTAGAGCCTTTATGTTTTTGAAGTCTTCCAAAGCCGGGCTGTAAAACAACAGGCTCGGTTTAAAGGAATGTCACATTCTCCACGCGGGGGCTGGCACCGCGCTTTCCTCGAGGTGGGAGGGGCACGTCCTTGTGCTGAGAGCAAGGAAGCGCCCGCCCCGCCGAGGAAGTGGGTGTCTGGGGTGCAGGCACCTCACCGCAGGTGGCCATGCACATCCCTGCTCCCGACTGGAGGGCCTCTGGGGAGGGGCCCTGTCCTCAGCCTGTGGGTGATGCCCAAGGCCACCTCCATGGTGATGTCCCTGTGCAGATTTGGGAGCTATCTCTCTGTGTTCACTCCTCCTTCCCCCAACCCCGCTGACCCTGAGATGCACACAGTTTAGCAGCCGCCTTTACTGCAGAGGAGGGCGGGAAGGCATTGTATTACATGCAGGTGTTGATCCAAAGAGGTCTTCTGATTTATAAAATGCTAAAATGTGATCAATATGCACCTTAGACCTGCGGGACCAAGATACATGAGGGCTGGCCCCTCGAAGGCCCGGAGGGCTGCCCAGTGCCTCCAACCCAGATTGGGGTGGTTGCCCCAATCCTCCTGTGAGAGTCCAAATGGGAGGTCCCCTCTGACCCACAGTGGACGGCCCCGGGAGCCTCACTCGTCCTCGCTATAACACTGCCGTGTGCCCACATTTTTCCTGTTTTACATGTGAGGGGCCCGAGGCTCAGGGCAGCTGGGGGATGCACAGGGTTGCTATGGCAATGCTGGACTCTCTAACCCTGGCGCTGTCCGCCCTCCCGTGGACTCTCACATGCTTGTCTCGTTTTTTCTCCCATCCTGGGTGGAAAAGAGAATTCTTTGGACTCGACTAGGGCAGAGTGGAGTCGTTGGGACAGAGACAGTGTTCTGTACAAGAGGAAACAGCTTCAGAGAGGTTGAACGACTTGTCCAGGGCTGCACAGTATGTGGGGGAAGCTGGGCCTCCGTCTAGGTCAGGGGTCAGCCGACAGTGACCCAGCACCTGCCTTTGTAAGTGGGGTTTTACGGGAACACAGCCGTGCTCACTTGCTGGCCCATTGTCTGTGGCTCCTCTGGGGCTAAATGTCAGAGCTAAGCAGTCGTGATATTGACCACGCAAAAGCGCTAACGTCTGGTCCTTTACAGAGAAAGCTTGCTGATCTCTGGCGGAGACAAATGCAGTTTAAGGTAGTGGCTGCAGCAGAACCAGAGCGGGGGCCCCAAGTGTGGCAGGACGGTCACTTGTTAGTTTGGATTAAATATCAGATGCAATCTACTGCCCATGTCCAAGGTCTGCATACGGGGGGGAGCTTGTGATGTTGTTCAAGGGCTGGCAGAGCACCCTTGACCTGTGGACCCCCAGCTTCCCACAGAACCTTGTACGGTTTCTCCCGCCTGCTAGCCAGGGGCACAGACAGACCCTCCGCTGAGCCTGCCTGCACCCCGCCCCTTGTCACCCCATCAGGTCACAGCCTCTGCTCATCTGTGAGCCTTCGAGGCTCCAACCAGGGCCCAGGAGCCTGCTTTCTAGCCTTCTAGCCGTCAGCACCAGCCACATGTCTGCTTCCTGTTCTGCCCTGTGTCCTCCTCCATGGATGCTGTGTCCCCACCCGACACGTGACCATGACGCGCTGCCCGTCACAGGGGGATCGACTGCCCATCCCTCGACTCAGCAGGTGTGACTGACGTCTCGCCCGCCGGAGGATGCAGAGGTCATACAGGCGAGGCCCCTACCCCGCTGCTCTTGAAGTTTTTGGCAGCCATGCAACAAGGGACCCCAAACTCCACGTCAGGGAGACCACACGAGAGGACTTGAGGCCTCACGAAGAGAGGACCCCCAGCATCTGCTTGCAGCACCTGAGACCCTGAGCACAGAGTCCCTGGGAGACACTCATGGTTTGAACTGTGTCCTCTGGAGAAAGACATGTTGGGGTCCTAACCCCCAGGACCTCAGAAAGTGACCTTATTCAGTGACAGGGCGTTCATAGACGCTGTCAAGCTACAATGAGGTCATTAGGGAGGGATCAAATCCAACATGACTGGTGTTCCTGGAAGAAAAGAAAAACTGGACATAGAGACACAGGGAAACACCAGGTGAAGATGAAGGCAGAGATCCAGGTGATGCTTCTGCAAGCCAAAGGCCACCAAAGTGGCCAGCAGCCACCAAAAGGGAGCAGATTGTTTCCCAGAACCCTCAGGACGACCCAGCCCCGGGACTCCCTGATCTCAGACTTCTGGCCTCCAGAAGGTGAGACTATACTTCTCTCTTTTCTGAGCCACCTGGTCAGAACTAGCCAACAGTGCTAGCAAAGGAATACAGGAGATAATAAAATGGTTGTTGTTTTCAGTCAAAATTCAGTTTGGGTCTGGTTTGTTACACAGTACTACCCAGCTGGAATATTCTCCCACCAAAGTGGAATCTCCTTGAAGGCAGGACCCACTGGCATGTGGTATATGCTTATTAAATAAGCGCCGGTCGGATGATCGGCTGCCACTGCCCTCAGGCGCGTCCCTGGGCAGCCCTGCTGTGCCAGGTCCATCCTCCTGGGTGTAGGGAGCCTGGGCTGCAAACTCAGAAGCAACTGAGTGGCCATCGTAGGCCTGGGAACCGGAGTGAAACCCCCCCTGGTGATGCATTTCCTGAGAGAGCCCATGCCTGGGAAAACAGGAAGGTTAGTGCCTATGCGTTTTTATGGGCACCCAACGTGAGATTTCAGAGGATGGAGGCCTGGGCGGGAACAATGTGTGTGAGCTGTTAAAAGCCAGCGGGAGGCATATGCTTTTGCATTCAAGTGGGCTACACAATTGAATGGATGCTAAAGAGAGCTCATGTTGATGACAAAAGAAAACCCAGCTTCGTTCTAGACTGTCTCTCTCAGTGCAGAGCACCCAGGCCTGCGAGAGCTAGGACTGCAGGACTGGANTTTAATGGTTTCCTTTGCTGTATGAAAGAAGAGAGTGAAAAAGCTGGCTTAAAATTCAACATTCAGACAACTAAGATCATGACATCCATTCCAATCACTTCATAGCAAATAGATGGGGAAACAATGGAAACAGCGACAGACTTTATTTGGGGGGACTTCAAAATCACTGCAGATGGTGACTGCAGCCATGAAATTAAAAGATGCATGCTCCTTGCAAGAAAAGCTATGACCACCATAGACAGCATATTAAAAAATAGAGACATCTTTTTGCCAACAAAGGTCTGTCTAGTCAGTTATGGTTTTTCCAGTAGTTATGTGTGAATGTGAGACTTGGATTATAAAGAAAGCTGAGTGCCAAAGAATTGATGTTTTTGAACTGTGGTGTTGGAGAATACTCTTGAGAGTCCCTAGGACTGCAAAAAGATCCAACCAGTCCATCCTAAAGGAAATCAGTCCTGAATATTCATTGCAAGGACTGATGCTGAAGCTGAAACTCCAATACCTTAGCCACGTGATGCAAAGACTGACTCATTGGAAAAGACCCTAATGCTGGGAAAGATTGCAGGTGGGAAGAGAAGGGGACGACAGAGGATGAGATGGTTGGATGGCATCACTGACTTGATGGGCATGAATTTAAGCAAGCTTTTGGAGTTGGTGATGGACAAGGAAGTCTAGCATGCTGCAGTCCATGAGGCTGCAGAGAGTTGGACATGTCTGAGCGACTGAACTGAACTGAATTTGCTGTGCAAAAGCATGTAAGTTTGATTGGTCCCATTTGTTTATTTTTGTTTTTTATTTCTATTGTCTTGGGAGACTGAACTAAAAAAACATTGGTACAATTTATCAGGATATCTTTTTAAGAGCAGGAGAGGGCTGTCCTGTGGTGCCCATGAGCCTGACTTTACTTTCTGGACCCTTTGGGGGAGAATCTCGGGCTTGCCTTGTTTAGTCTTTAACCGGCTGGTGCCCACGACTCAGTATGGGCACCCATCAAGATGGTTTTCCCATCTTTAGGGTGATACATCTTGATTTTGAAGATCCTGTCTGCATTCTAAACTCCTCTTCAGGTACTTAGTTCTCAACACATTTCAAGGTTTTAAGGCACTGGAGGTTTCAGAATAACAAAAACATTACTGTCTGAAAGTGTGAACTACCTTCAAAATCCCTAGGCAGACCCAAGGCACCCCCTCCTGGCCTACCTCCCCTTCTCTGAGGCCAGCCAGTCCTCCTCCTCCCACAAGCAGAGTATTTTTAGAGCATTTTCAACCACTTTTCATTGAACCTTAGTTTTTTTCCCTCCCCCGCACCCACCAAGTACCTGAGGTGTAGAAATGAATTTATAACAGGAAGCCTTTGATTTTAGAGCCTTTATGTTTTTGAAGTCTTCCAAAGCCGGGCTGTAAAACAACAGGCTCGGTTTAAAGGAATGTCACATTCTCCACGCGGGGGCTGGCACCGCGCTTTCCTCGAGGTGGGAGGGGCACGTCCTTGTGCTGAGAGCAAGGAAGCGCCCGCCCCGCCGAGGAAGTGGGTGTCTGGGGTGCAGGCACCTCACCGCAGGTGGCCATGCACATCCCTGCTCCCGACTGGAGGGCCTCTGGGGAGGGGCCCTGTCCTCAGCCTGTGGGTGATGCCCAAGGCCACCTCCATGGTGATGTCCCTGTGCAGATTTGGGAGCTATCTCTCTGTGTTCACTCCTCCTTCCCCCAACCCCGCTGACCCTGAGATGCACACAGTTTAGCAGCCGCCTTTACTGCAGAGGAGGGCGGGAAGGCATTGTATTACATGCAGGTGTTGATCCAAAGAGGTCTTCTGATTTATAAAATGCTAAAATGTGATCAATATGCACCTTAGACCTGCGGGACCAAGATACATGAGGGCTGGCCCCTCGAAGGCCCGGAGGGCTGCCCAGTGCCTCCAACCCAGATTGGGGTGGTTGCCCCAATCCTCCTGTGAGAGTCCAAATGGGAGGTCCCCTCTGACCCACAGTGGACGGCCCCGGGAGCCTCACTCGTCCTCGCTATAACACTGCCGTGTGCCCACATTTTTCCTGTTTTACATGTGAGGGGCCCGAGGCTCAGGGCAGCTGGGGGATGCACAGGGTTGCTATGGCAATGCTGGACTCTCTAACCCTGGCGCTGTCCGCCCTCCCGTGGACTCTCACATGCTTGTCTCGTTTTTTCTCCCATCCTGGGTGGAAAAGAGAATTCTTTGGACTCGACTAGGGCAGAGTGGAGTCGTTGGGACAGAGACAGTGTTCTGTACAAGAGGAAACAGCTTCAGAGAGGTTGAACGACTTGTCCAGGGCTGCACAGTATGTGGGGGAAGCTGGGCCTCCGTCTAGGTCAGGGGTCAGCCGACAGTGACCCAGCACCTGCCTTTGTAAGTGGGGTTTTACGGGAACACAGCCGTGCTCACTTGCTGGCCCATTGTCTGTGGCTCCTCTGGGGCTAAATGTCAGAGCTAAGCAGTCGTGATATTGACCACGCAAAAGCGCTAACGTCTGGTCCTTTACAGAGAAAGCTTGCTGATCTCTGGCGGAGACAAATGCAGTTTAAGGTAGTGGCTGCAGCAGAACCAGAGCGGGGGCCCCAAGTGTGGCAGGACGGTCACTTGTTAGTTTGGATTAAATATCAGATGCAATCTACTGCCCATGTCCAAGGTCTGCATACGGGGGGGAGCTTGTGATGTTGTTCAAGGGCTGGCAGAGCACCCTTGACCTGTGGACCCCCAGCTTCCCACAGAACCTTGTACGGTTTCTCCCGCCTGCTAGCCAGGGGCACAGACAGACCCTCCGCTGAGCCTGCCTGCACCCCGCCCCTTGTCACCCCATCAGGTCACAGCCTCTGCTCATCTGTGAGCCTTCGAGGCTCCAACCAGGGCCCAGGAGCCTGCTTTCTAGCCTTCTAGCCGTCAGCACCAGCCACATGTCTGCTTCCTGTTCTGCCCTGTGTCCTCCTCCATGGATGCTGTGTCCCCACCCGACACGTGACCATGACGCGCTGCCCGTCACAGGGGGATCGACTGCCCATCCCTCGACTCAGCAGGTGTGACTGACGTCTCGCCCGCCGGAGGATGCAGAGGTCATACAGGCGAGGCCCCTACCCCGCTGCTCTTGAAGTTTTTGGCAGCCATGCAACAAGGGACCCCAAACTCCACGTCAGGGAGACCACACGAGAGGACTTGAGGCCTCACGAAGAGAGGACCCCCAGCATCTGCTTGCAGCACCTGAGACCCTGAGCACAGAGTCCCTGGGAGACACTCATGGTTTGAACTGTGTCCTCTGGAGAAAGACATGTTGGGGTCCTAACCCCCAGGACCTCAGAAAGTGACCTTATTCAGTGACAGGGCGTTCATAGACGCTGTCAAGCTACAATGAGGTCATTAGGGAGGGATCAAATCCAACATGACTGGTGTTCCTGGAAGAAAAGAAAAACTGGACATAGAGACACAGGGAAACACCAGGTGAAGATGAAGGCAGAGATCCAGGTGATGCTTCTGCAAGCCAAAGGCCACCAAAGTGGCCAGCAGCCACCAAAAGGGAGCAGATTGTTTCCCAGAACCCTCAGGACGACCCAGCCCCGGGACTCCCTGATCTCAGACTTCTGGCCTCCAGAAGGTGAGACTATACTTCTCTCTTTTCTGAGCCACCTGGTCAGAACTAGCCAACAGTGCTAGCAAAGGAATACAGGAGATAATAAAATGGTTGTTGTTTTCAGTCAAAATTCAGTTTGGGTCTGGTTTGTTACACAGTACTACCCAGCTGGAATATTCTCCCACCAAAGTGGAATCTCCTTGAAGGCAGGACCCACTGGCATGTGGTATATGCTTATTAAATAAGCGCCGGTCGGATGATCGGCTGCCACTGCCCTCAGGCGCGTCCCTGGGCAGCCCTGCTGTGCCAGGTCCATCCTCCTGGGTGTAGGGAGCCTGGGCTGCAAACTCAGAAGCAACTGAGTGGCCATCGTAGGCCTGGGAACCGGAGTGAAACCCCCCCTGGTGATGCATTTCCTGAGAGAGCCCATGCCTGGGAAAACAGGAAGGTTAGTGCCTATGCGTTTTTATGGGCACCCAACGTGAGATTTCAGAGGATGGAGGCCTGGGCGGGAACAATGTGTGTGAGCTGTTAAAAGCCAGCGGGAGGCATATGCTTTTGCATTCAAGTGGGCTACACAATTGAATGGATGCTAAAGAGAGCTCATGTTGATGACAAAAGAAAACCCAGCTTCGTTCTAGACTGTCTCTCTCAGTGCAGAGCACCCAGGCCTGCGAGAGCTAGGACTGCAGGACTGGATCCTGTTAGGAGACCTGGAGGTCGTGGCAGCCAACCCCCTGCCTCCAGGTGACTGGGTGCTACCATCCAAAATGGAAGGATTCTTTTCTTAAATTTTTTTTTCAGAAGTATTAAGGTTGATATGATATTTGAGTTTTATTGGAAGGTACCAAGACATACGTAATACACATTTGGGTCATGGAATCAGCTGTCATGTCAGGAAAGCCGTAAGGATAAGGAGATAGAAGCCTAGCAACAGTGGTGACTCCCCCACAAGCATGCAGTTCCTTGGGGGCTGAGCTGCGTTTGCGCTCAGGGCCCCCAACCCCAGAGCCATGATCCTAATTACTGAGCTGCACACAGTGGTGCTGCATAATTGTATGGGGTGCTCCTGCTGCCAGATGATTATGAAGAACAGCCCGTGGATGCCTGCCGGTCACTGGGGTTCAGCAAGCATGTGGGATCCCTGGGGGCTGGCGGTCCACCCGCACAAACACCCCCCACCTATCCGTTTGACAGCAGTGGTTTTATTAACATCATTTGGTATCTTGAAGCCACAGAAAGACTCTTAAACTGTATTAGTTGCCCCCTAAACTCAGAAATGGTAATGAACTCAACCTTGCCGCCTTGAAAAGCCAGCCTCTTAACTTTCATTTCCTTACATTCTCCATAGGGACTCAGCATATTTTAATGAACACACACGCTTTTTTCCCTTATTAAAATTTTAAACATTGCCTCCTTTTATCTTCTGTGTTGTGTGTGTGTGTTAATCGCTCAGTCGTGTCCAAGTCTTTGCAACCCCATGGACTGAAAGCATTGCCTTCTTCTTTTACCTTCTGGCCAGGTCACATCTCATCACGTCGATGACGTGACACTTCTGCTGTAGATTTCTTCAGATCCCCTCTTCTCTATTCTAAAGCTCTTGGCATGAACATTTACGTGCATTTTTTTCTTTTCTCATATTGCTTATTTCCTTGGGATACATTTCTAGAAGTGAGATTTTTACTACATGACTGTTTTTTCTAGTGCTTAATCTCTCTTTTGAAATCATTTCCCAAAGGCCAGTAAGACTCTGTTGGGGATGTGGCCAGACCAGACACTGGCAGCTCTGGGCAGGAGTGCTATCTGAGGCTCCAATGATTTTAAAATATATAAAAATTCCAAAATCGGCAAGCAGGACTTGTGTCTGTGCAGGAAAATGTGTATTTCTTTCTCTTTTTTTGACTTCGGTGAGGAGCTCGGGGAATCCATGGTGTCCGCACGTCCGTATCTCCTCATTTAAGCCACACCAACCTGAGGGCTAAACGCATTCTCTTTCCCGGTATTTATTTATTTATTTTTCTGTGCAAGAAATGCTTTTCTTCAGCTCAACAGAACATGGAAGTCTGAAAAAAACCTTACCTTCTGCAGAGGATGTGAGCTGGCCCACGGCCAGCAGCCAGCCTGCACCCTTGTAAACACCTCCCTTTCCCGTCAGGGCCCGGAGATAAGCCATTCAGGATTCTGCCTGGATGGCTGGTACCCCTTCCTTCTGCTAGAGAGGGAGCCCCCGCACCAGCCGTGGGGCCTGCCCAGGGAAGCAGCTCCGATGAAAGCGTGTGCCTGTCACCAGGCCTGGGGCGGAATGTTCCGTACGTGTTGCCCAAGGAGAACCTTTCACATTTTCTTTCATTTTCCAGACCGCGGGCCGGGTGAGTCCTGGTGAAGCCCTGCACTCACGGGTGCCTGGCCCCACCCTAGCTCTCCTCTCCCTGCCCAGCCTCCCCCAAAACCCCAGGTCCCCAGCCTGTATCACCCGCCTCCGGCTCCTGCTGTGCGCTGAGTCTCCTGGGTGGCACCTGGCCAGATGCTGGGCGTCTAGGCTACTCGTCTCCGGGAGACTGGTGTCCCTGGTGCCATCAGAGAGGGGGCGCTGACTGCACACCTCGGCCCCGACCTCCCCAGCCTGCCAGCCCTCGCTGCTGCGGTTCCAGCATGCGCTGGGGCGTGGGGTCAGGAGCCCAGGCCAGGGACGCACCTGCTTTGTGTGGGTTTCCAGGAAGGGAGATGCCAAGCTGGGTTTGCAGCTCAAATCTTTGAACAGAAGGAAGGATTGGGGCTGCAAATATGCTCCCCGAAAGGGCTGTGAGGGTGAGATGGGGTGTGTGGGTGTGTGTGTGAGTTTGCAAGTGCGTGCCCCGCCACCGCTCACAAGTTCCCACCAGACCTGCCGGCACCTGTCTATCTCCCCAGCCACTTCCCCGCCTTGGGGGCCAGCACCCTCGCCCTGGACACCAACCACCCGACACCCTGGTCCTTGCAGGGCCCCTGCACTCCTGCCCCTTGGGCCACGCTCTGATGCCATCATCAGCCCCCACACCACCCGTTCCTTTGCTCACACATCTCGTGACCCCCCCCCCAACCCTGGTTACCCTCTCCTCCAGGTCAGGGTCCCCACTGCCTTCCCTGCGCTCCACCCCCAACCCACAAGGTGGGCACTCAGGACGCACGCGTTGAGTGAAAAGTGACTTGTTTATTTTTTAATTAATTAATTATGCTTTTAACCTTAAATTCCACGGCGCATTGACTCAGGAGGCATTTGTCATTAAAAGATCTCAGGGCTGACTTTTCAACCCAGCCAAGGGGGGTGGGCTGGAAGAGAATCTCTTTTGAAGCCCTGACTCCAGCTGCTCCCAGGGCTCTGCTGGGCTGAGCCGCTGCTCTGGGCTTCTTTCTGCCTTAACGTGGATATTTTCAGAACAGACTCGGCCCAGAGGGTGTGTTCTTGCCACTTGGAGGAAAAAAAAATGTGTCTCTGTATTCTAGGGAGCCGCTGCCCGGGCGGAAAGACTCTTTCTGAGAGGCAGCACGTTGCCTAAGTGGAAGTCAGCAGTTTTCAAGGAAAATGAGGGGTTTGCTGTGGGGACTCAGTGATTTCTGGTGTCTTCAGCTTAGCTGAGCCTTAGGTTTCCTAAGCTCAGCCTTCTCGTTGCTGAGGCCGCATCATGCCCCATGACCGGATTTTCCCTAGCCTGGGAGACAGAATGTGGGGTCACCAGGCCTCAAATGGTGTCAGCTCAAGGACTTAGGCCTCTGACTGATGGCTGCAGCCCTTGGCAGTGGCTGCGAAATCCTGACACTGTGTTTGAACAAAAGTGGCCCTGGGAGGTCTCCACAGAGGAAGGAAAGTCGTTCGCGGACGAGCCACCCTTGACGTTCACAGTGACTCGACTCGGGGAACGCCGGGGACACGGCTGTCCTTCCTGAAAAGTCGGGCTGCTCCGGGGAAGCAGCTCTGCTCCGTCCATTGTGCCTGGCCAGACTGCCAGTCCCTAGGGGCCTCCGTGCAGGAATGTCCAGACAGCTCGTCTACCAAACCCATCTGCAGGAACAATGACCATCCATCATTTGCACAGTCAGCAACCTGTGCTACCAGGCTAAGCAGGCCTCCCAGTGATAAGAGGGCATCAGAAGGCACAGCTAGTCCTGGCTGTCACCCCCAATATCTAACGCTCCCCAGGCTCCACGAAGCCCATCTCCACGAGCATCTCCAGAGCTTCTTAGCTGGGGAACGTGTCTGGATTCGGCTGTGTCTGGAGTTAGAATAGTTGATTAACAGTATTTAACCTGGATAGATATGGGCAGGGATGTAGAAGGTACTTGCCGTGAAATTGCTGTAAGAAATGTCCCACGTGATGCCTGGCACTGGTCACAGATCTGGCTCTGAGTTCTCTCGTTGCCCCCTTTCTGACCTCTCAAAGTTAGAGGAAAATAGAATGATACTGAAACTTGCAGCACCCATGAAATAAAAACGAAGCCATTACTCAGAGGATTAAAGCTATTTCTGATACCTAGAAATTTTTCCCTTCTGTATCTGGCTTGTAGAAACTTTTGTCATGAAAGAGTGTTGAGGTTTGCCAGACAACTCCTCTGCATCTATTGAGTGTAGTGTGTGATAGTTTGGAAGTATCTTCATCCTGCATTCTGTGAATGTGGTGTGTGATAGTTTAGAAGTATTTTCTCTTCTTCAGGAGTGTACCTCAGTATAAGAAATGCCATGTATGAAAAGCCCACAATTAACATCATTCCAATGGCGAAAAACTGAAAGCGTTTCCTGTAAGATCAGAAAAAGACAAGGATGCCCACTCTTGCTATTTCTATTTAGTAGACTACTGGAAGCCCTTACTAGGGCAATTAGGCAAGAAAAAGATATAAAAGGTGTCCAAATAGGAAACAAAGAAGTAAAATTATCTATTTGCAGGTGACACAATCTTGTATGTAAAGAACTCTAAACATTTCACACAAACACACACATAACTAATAAATTCAGTACAGTTATGAGACACAAAATCCACATATAAAATCTGTTGCATTTCTCTACCCTAACAATGGACTATCTAAAAAGAAAATTAAGAATACAACCTCATTCACAATAGAATCAAAATAGAATAAGATACTTAGGAATAAGCTTAACTGATGAAATAAAAGACTTGTACACTGAAAACTATGAAACAGTAATGAAAGAAATTAAAGAAAGCGTAAATTAGTGGAGAGACATCTCATTGGAAGGATTAATATTGTTAACATGTCCATACCACCCAAAGTGATCTACAGATTCAATGCCATCCCTTTCACAATTCTAAAGACCTTTTTCATAGAAGTAGGAAAAGCAATTCTAAAATTCTTACAAAACCACAGAAGACTCTAAATGGTCAAAGTAATCTTGAACAGAAGTAAAATCTGAAGGCATTACCCTTCTGATCTCAAAATATATTACAAAGCTACAGTGAAAGAAAAGAAGTGTTGGTGAGGATGTACGGAAAAGGACACTCTTGCATTCTGTTAGTGGGAATGTAAATCTGCACCGCCACTATGGATGATAGTAGGGAGGTTCCTCAGAAAATTAAAAATAGAACTACTATATGATCCAGCAATCCCATTTCTGGATATTTATCCCCAGGAATGAAAATTAGGTTATCTAAGAAACAGCTGCAGTCCTCTGCTCATTGCGGTATATTCGTGGTGGCCAAGATACACAATCTAAGTGTCCGTCGATGGATGAATGGATAAAGAAAACATGGTAGATGTAGAATGGAATATTATTCATCCTTCAACAGGAAGGAAAGTCTGCGTCTGTGAAACATGGATGGACCTGGAGGATGTTACATTACGTGAAATAAGCCAGATAGTACGTGATCTCACTTATATGTGGAACAGAGCACAGAATGGCAGGTGCCAGGGCTTGGGCGAGGGTCACTCCACAGGGTCAAGTTCCAGTGACCCAAGGCGGCGACGACCTAGCAGCGCTGTCTAACACGGTGCCCAGGGTGAATAACACTGTGTTGCACACTTACAGGTTTGGCAAGAGAGTAGATCTCACGTGTTCTTACCCCCAATTTTTTTTTTAATGAAATTTCGCCCATGGCATTTTTTAAGAAGATGAAAAGCTGAAATGTGAAATGTCAACGGCAGGGGCGTGGTTAGGGAAATTAAGTGAAAGCCACCAGAAGAATTATCAAGGGGCTTTTAAACTATTAAGATTTAAATGATATTTGCGTAAAGAAAGAAAGCCATGCGAAGCGAGTGGGCACCAGGATGAGGGCATAAAGAAACACATTAAGCTAAAGACCACATTTGGCGCTTTTGCAAAATTGTCTTATCCGTTTGTGGAAGGTTCTTCTGTGTGAAGTTTAGAAAACGCACTTGTCAAGTTCTTCTCGAGATGGCACAGGACTTGCCACCCAGTCTTGGGGGTGCAGGGGTTGTTGGAGAGGCGCCGCTGCTCTCCTCACACATCCAGGCCTGCCTTCGCATCTTAGTAAGGCTTTCAGTTTCCCCGCGAAAGTTCTGCACTTTCAGCGTTTTATTTTGGACTTTGCCCGCGTCTTGTCGCTGCTGTTTGCCTCCCTCTGGGGTGGCTGTGGATCTGTGTGTGCCCAGCCCATGCACAGCCCCACTTGGCTGTGGGCTCTGCTCATCCTTCCGGAATAGCTTTATGTCTGCATGGGTGTAGAAAGATGGGTGCTGCCCTCCCCCACCCCGTGGGTGGCTCGGTGGAGTCGGTGCCCCAGGAGCAGCCCTTGACCAGTGAGTCGGGGCCCCGGCTCTGCGGTCTCTCAGCTGGGACGACTCCCCAAGGCATGCTCCTCGAGCCTTCCTTCCAGAGGTTTCAAGCGGGGTGNGGCTCTGCTCATCCTTCCGGAATAGCTTTATGTCTGCATGGGTGTAGAAAGATGGGTGCTGCCCTCCCCCACCCCGTGGGTGGCTCGGTGGAGTCGGTGCCCCAGGAGCAGCCCTTGACCAGTGAGTCGGGGCCCCGGCTCTGCGGTCTCTCAGCTGGGACGACTCCCCAAGGCATGCTCCTCGAGCCTTCCTTCCAGAGGTTTCAAGCGGGGTGCAGCTCCAGGTGGAGCCTCTGCGGTGCCTTCCCTTGCCCGACTCATTTCTCCCCTCTCCCGTGGTGGTTTCCCCGGGCCATCTTCCAAATGCACTGTTTTCATCCCCTGCCTCGGGGTGTGCTTCGGGGGGAGCCCAGCTGAATCCTTAGCTTTGTGGGTGCCCCACTGGACAGTGAGCCGAGGGCATGGGGGAAGCGTCCATGTCAAGTTCCCAGTGCCCGGCACAGTGCTGGCCCATAGCTAATGCTTCAACAACTGTGTGGTCAACGGATGGCTGGGCTGGGTGGATGGATGGAAGGAAAGATGGATACCTGACGGATGGACGGAAGGAAGGAAGGAAGGATGGATGACTGACAGGTGGATGGAAGGATGGCTGACAGATGGCTAGGCTGGGTGGATGGATGGAAGGAAGGAAGGATGGACGGCTGATGGTTGGTTGGAGGGATGGATGGAAGGAAGGTTGGATGACTGATGTATGAATGAGTGGAGCATGGGTGGGTGATGGTTGCCATGAAGACAGCAGGGAAAGACCAGGTCTCCTCAGATCATATTCAATCACTGCTGGGTGGAATGTTTTGCACCCTCCTCCCCCACCTCTGCCAACATTCCATATCCTTCTCTGGAAAAGTTTCTCTGGTTGCCCCAAAGATAATTGCTCTTGCCCCACACTTTCCAGGAATCAGCCCACCAGGACTTCATCCTCCTGAGGACCTTGTTGTGGGAAATGATCAAAACAGAAAAACCACAGAGCCAAGCTAAGGTGCATGTTATGAGCTTTCCATCTGGCTCGGAGAGAAGGCTGAGGGCATCCCTGCCTTCAGGTGACTCAGCCCCGAGTGCCTGATGGGGTATGTGGTCCAGGGCGTCCAGGCAGGGAGCAGGGCGGGGATGTCCCCCTGACACTCCAGGAGGGCCTCCCGCCCATTGCCTCTGCCTGCCAGCCCAGACCAAACCCTCATCCCAGGGGGTGCACCACCACACCTGCAGTGAAAACTCAGGTGCAGGCTCGCTGGGCTGGGCAGGGCAGGGCAGGCAGCTGAGCGATTTAAATGATCAACTAATATTAGATCTTTTCCGAAAGCTTAGTTTAACGAGAGGAGAGAGAAATCAGTGTGTGGGTTTTTGAACCTGGAAAGTGAGTTAGGAACTTTGGAGGGACAAAGAAAAAGGCCCTGGGCAGGGACAGAGTGAGTTAGTAAATTGTGACAGTCTTGCAACTGGCCAAACAGCGAATTCCAACAACAATAATAGTTAACATTTGAGGGTTTACCGTGCGCTGGCGACACGCAGTGGCTCATTTGACAATTTTGTTAGCATCTACGGGATAGCTGTGCTGAGTGGGCTCCATGACCAGAAAATGAGAACCCGAGACACAGAGAGGCTCACTCACTTGTTCCGCATCACACAGCTAGTTAGCAGAGGAATCGGTTCCAGCTCCCTGTCTCTGCCCTTTGCCACCACATCACCCCTTCTCTGCCCAATGTCCATTAGCCTCAGCATCGCATCCTTGGTTATGCCTGATTCATCTCTTTGGTCATTGCCTTCATGAAAAGGACCATTTGCTTCCCCCCACACCCCCCACCCCAGAAGAAACAGCCAAGGGCTGTAAAGACGTGTGTCTGTCCCCAGTGCCTTAGAAAGGGCACAGGAGATGCGGAGGCTGGAGGACTCACCATCAGCACTCCAGGGAACTGAGTGATACCTCAAGCAGATATCCTCTCTGAACCTCAGTCAAGTGGAGGAGGGCATGCTTCATGTGGCAAGAGTTCTTTTTAGCACTGAAGTTCCAGAGCGCCTTCCCCCCTCTTGCTTACTGTGTGAACGTCTGAATGCTGCAAACTCCTATGCCTCGATTTCTGCAGCAGTCCAGTTTTAATATGAATTGTGCTTCTCTGGGAAGCTTCAGTGGGATGGTGCATAGAGATGTACTCCATGCAGTCTGCAGGTCAGTCTCATGAGGTCTTCCTGCCACAGTACACGGCCCCCATGTTTGAGAAGTTCATGCATGGAGGTTTATTTCTTGTTCACACAGCAGTCCAGCACCCACTTGACTTCCACAGCTGTGCATCTCTCCTGGAAGCACTTCTCCTTCCTGTCTTCCGCATCTGCCTCCTCCTGGTCCTTGGAGGCCTCTCCACTCAGCAGGTAGATGAAGAAGAATGGGGAAGGTTGCGGATTTGCGTCTTATGGATCCAATGTGGAGAAGTCAGCACCAATATCTTCACACTCCATCGCCCCAGCTACGTGGGAGGCCAGAGATGTGAGTGTCTGTGTGCCCCAGATTGAAGGGGAACGGTTTCCAGGACAGTTCATCCATCTCTACCATAGAAACCATAGTCTCCAAGATCGATGAGAGCCATCTTGATCCTTTTGTGGAAGGAAAGGCCCCTTGACTTACCAGGATTGAGGAAGTCTCAAGATAATCATTGTGTCAATATGTGTGCAAGTGTGTGCGTGAGTATGTTTTCCCCAGAAGCCAAAGCCCGAGGCAAGGCTCACAGGCTCCTGCCTTCTTAGGAGATGCAACCCCAGGAAGCGGAAGTGAGGGCAAGGAAAACCAGTAGGAAGGTCCAGTCTGAACTGACCAGCACCTATTAAGAGTCAGCCATTGCTTGGTTTTATGGGGCCATCTTCCTAAAGTCCATACAAACAGTTGCTGCTCAGGACAGCTTATTCAAGGAGGAGAAAGAAGGGCCATTCATCCACCAGCTTCTGCTGCTCATTGGCCAATGATTCATCCAGGTTGCAAGAACTCTCTCTCTCAGTCATGCAGGGATAGGCTCTGGGCAAATCCTATGGCATCTCTGAGCCCCTGAGGCCAGGAAGATCCTCAGAGCAGGGAATGAAAGGTGCCAGGCATGGACATCAGGTGAGGCGCCTGCCAAATCCAGTTGGAACCCATGGAAAGGTCCCTGGTGTCACCTTTGCCAAGCTCACAGTAGACAGAACTGGAAGGCACCAAAATCCAGATGTAGGTTGGCACCAGGCACCAGGTTAGCCCACAACGAGACCCAGCCCACAACGAGACCCCGCCCACAATGAGACCCTTTCTGAAGCTGAGCGGGGTTCTGCTCTGCACTGCATCTGACCTCTGGAGAGTTCGAGTGTTTGCTGCAAAAAAAAAAAAAAAAAACTCATGCACACATGATTCTCCGGGGCCGAGGCCCTGTCATCTTTCACCGAAATGAGCCCTTCAACAAATGTAAATACCTTCCATGCTCTCCAGGAGGCCCGTCCTAACAAGGCCTCGCCCGGGCTCCTCGTAATCCCAGGGATTGCTGAAGCTTTTAGATTTCATGGGGTAATTTGTAAGGCGGCCTGACTTGTAGCCAGCCCTGTGGTGACTTGCCTGGGGTGGCTCCCGGGTGCCTTGCCCAGCACAGGTGAGCGGCTGGCTCTGCAGACCCCGGACCCAGAGGCCCAGGACCTGCATCTCAAAGCATCTCCAAGAAGACCGGGCAGTGGCAGAGTGTCATCTTTGCTGGGGATGGGGCTCCACAGCTGCCACCGCAGATAGCACGGAGACAGCTGCGGGGCCGGGAGAGCGCGGCTGCAGGCCACCGGCCGAATGGCCTCACCAGAGTCAATTAGTCTGCTGTCCTCTCTCTCAACACTTCCAGAGCCAGGGCCCAGGAGGGCCACACATCGGGCCCTGCCCCTCACCCCCCGTCTCGTGCCTTGAGGGCCCCTTCCCCAGCCACGCGGTTCTAATCTGCCCCCAATGCAGTGCCCACCGGAAGTTCCCCGTGGAGTCTGTGATGTCACCCTGCCTCCCGGCACACAGCACACTTCATCCCCCACCCCAGCAGTCAGGTGGGGCCCCAAGACTGGCTTCCAGCCGATGGATACAGGAAGGAGTGCCCTGTTGCCAGGGCCAGGCTGGCCCCTAAACTTCCATCATCTTTCACGATCCCCTGGCCACTGACTGGACACTGGGATCCAGTGGGAGACTCCACAACCCTAGGAAAATGGGCCTTGGGTTCTGGAGTGACCACGTGGAGCGGATTGCCCATCCCACATCCTGGGCTGGACCTGACGAGAGAGGACCCTGTGTCGGGCTGAGTTCCTGAAGCTGAGGGTGCTTGTTCCGCTGATCAACACACTCAAGAAGCGACTCTGGCCTCTCGGAGTCTATTTTCTCTGTCTCAAAAAAGGGGACAAGACACACATCTTGCTGAGCCAGGGGGGTTGCTGCGAGCGCAAACAGGGTAGCCGTCCTCTGGCTTGGCATCGGACAGGTGCCCAGGCTGCAGCCCGCCGGCACGTCTCAGAGACTGCACACGGTCCAGGCTGGCAAGGTCACGTGGGTGAAGCTCGGAGAGTGCTCAGCAGCCACAGCAGGTGTTGGTCTCCCGGGGAAGAGGTTTGCTCAGCCCCACACTCTCCCCAGCCTGTGTCCCGCTGAGCCTGAGGAGGAAGACCGCGCACCTGGGCTCCCAGGACCTCCTCTCTCCAGCTCACCGTGGGATTCCCCAGGGGAGGCAGCAGGAGGCCGAGGAATGGAGGGAGGCTGAGAGATATCAGACTCTTCTTGGTCCCCCTCCTTTGTGGCACTGAGACATCCCCTCTGCCCTCTCCCATGGGCTCCACAGTTCTGCCGGGCTCTGAACGCTGTTTTTTCCCCCGCGCAGATCTGAGTGTGTCTTTGGCTTCTGGGAGTTGCTGGTAGCCCCCACTCACACCTCTGGGAACATCCCCTCCACTTCAAGTGTCTTCAGAAGCCCGGCCGAAGGTGAGGTCTCTCCCTTGGAGGGGGACCCAGACCGTTGCTTCAGGCTGACATCACTTAGGAATCTGGGTTGGAACAAGACCTTCACTCTGGCCTGTCCCGGGAGCGGAGGCATTTGGAAAGGCGTGTTAGCGAGTGCACAGACTTTCTAGGAGGTTGTTGCATGTGGGATGAGAGCCTGGAAATGAAATCCTGAACCAGGCTGGTGACCCCGTGGTGACCCCCAGGGAGCCTCGCCTCCAGACCGGGATGTCGGTGCCAGGTATCTCGGTGGGCTGGACTCAGGCTGCCACCTGCACCCTGGCCGCGGGGGGAGCCTGCACCATGAGCCCTGGGCGGTCAGCACATTGCTGGGCGGTTTAGACCCCGGTGGGACCCCTCCCGCCACCCTTTCTTCTCTACTCTGCCCTTGGAGGCTGTGACTTGCAACACGCTGTGTGGTGTTAATGGGGCTCCCCTGGCCTGGCTTCCATGTGAGTTCAGCCAATGAAAGCACCAGCAAGCGAGCAGGGGGTCGGGGAGAGCTGGTGGGGAGTCTATGGGCCTTGCTCGGGCTCACGCCGTCCATGTCCCTCTGGGGAAGGCCCCAGTTCCCGCAGACAGGCCTCTCCCCCAGGAGGCTTCTATTCCAGGGGCGCTGGGAACTCCTCCCGCCAGCCCCTCCATCAGCCGAGCAGCCCCCATTCATGCTGAGGTGGCTGCACCACCCCTTGTAGGTCCCTCGTAAACCCTCCCCTAGTCAGCCCTCTTCAGGTCCCTGTTCGAGAGCGACACGAGTTTCTTGCTGACAGTCTGCTACAGAAGCTAAACAAGCTGGCAGACCAGTGGGCTGTGCTGATGGGGGGAGCTCTCCTCCCAGCTCCCTGAGGTGCGTTGGAGTGTGCTCGAGTCCTAACCCCCAGGACCCGTGACCGTGACCTTATTTGGAAACTGTGTCTAATCAAGTTATGATGAGGTCATGCTGGGTTAGAATGAGCCCTAATCCAATGACTCGTGTCCTTATGAGAGGAGGAAATTCGGACTCAGACCCACCCACACCGAGAAGACTGTCTTGAGACGATTGTGCAGAGCCGGGACGGGGGTAGAATGGGCTGGCGGAGCAGGGGCAGGGGCCTTCAGAGTCCCCAAGCAGGAGCCAGCCCTGCTGACCCTCAGGAGCTGGGAGAGCCTCCCGGAGACCGCAGACACCCCATCCCTGCGTGAGGGAGATGGGCGGCCCAACCCTACGCTGTGCGACACTACGTCTGTGCGTGGGCTCTGGAGATGAGCCTGCCTGGGAACCCAGCTCCTTCCCAGGCCTACTGGGACCTTGAGCCAGCCCTCAGCTGCTTCTTGTATGAAGCTAGGAGAATAATCACACTTGGTCTGTGAGAAGGCTCTGAGGGTTCCAGGAGACAGTGTGGAGCCCTGAGCAAACAAAGTTGGCCCCACAGGGAGCGCTCACCAAGCAGACCCAGTGGAGAACATCCTCTGGTCCATTCAGTCCAGCCCAGGGCGGCAGGGATGAGGGAGGCCTTCCTGAAGGCTGCAGGGCCTGAATGGAGACTTGACGCGAGCGAAGGATGCCAGCTGGAATCTACCTGGAAACAAGCCCGAGCAGGAGAGGAGAGGCGTGTGGAGGGGCCTGGGAGACGGGAAAGGACATGGGCTCTTCTCCTGGCCCTGCTGTGTGATCACAGGGTGATTGCTTACCTCTCCTGGCCCACTGGGGCTGTTAGGAACACATTGAGGGCCCACCAGGGCGGTCTCCTAAGACCCTTCCATGGCAGGAGCTGTTCATTGTCCCCAGGATCCATTCTCCACCTCTTCCTTAGTCCTCTGCTGCCCGCATGGCACCAGGAAGGAAGACTCACCTCCAGACTCTCTTGCAGCTGGGCATGGCCATGCGACTACATGAGGACGTGAGAAGCAAGAGGACACGTCATGTGACACCTCTGGGAAGTCTCAGAAGGGAAGGGCATGAACTCTTTGTCTCAGCCAAGAGGCGCCTACGGGGGCGTGATGACCAAGGGCGAGGTGTGAGGGCCCTGGCTGGAAGCCTCAAACAGAAGAAGGACATTAGCTGAAAACCTGGGGAATCTGAGGAAAGTATCAGTTCAGTTCAGTTCAGTTCAGTCGCTCAGTCATATCCGACTCTTTGCGACTCCATGGACTACAGCATGCCAGGCTTCCCTGTCCATCACCAACTCCCGGAGCTTGCTCAAACTCATGTCCATCGAGTTGGTGANCACTCAGCAGGTCACCTCTTCTTCCCCAGTTTACCCCAAACTATTTTGCTTTCTGGGATTCCCAGGTAGCTCAGTGGTAAAGAATCTGTCTGCCGATGCAGGAAACGTGGATTCTAGCCCTGGGTTGGTGAGATACCCTGGGGGAGGAAACTGCAACCCACTCCAGTATTCTTGCCTGGAGAATCCCATGGACGGAGGCGCCTGGTGGGGTACAGTTTGGGGGGTTGCAAAGAGTTGGACACGATGGAGCAACTGAGCTTGCGTGCACTTTGCTCTCTGGTTGCTCTATAATCCCATTCAAGATCTAAAAGGCGAGTCATAGTTCCTGGCATTCCTCCCCTTCTGGAGATGACCAAGACGCACCCAGCACTGGTCTAAGAAATGTCACGCTTCTACCTCCAAGTGTGCTTCTGGACATCACAGTTCTACACTTGAACCTGGGAGAGCAAGGGAGCATGTTGGCTACTCTCCCTGATTCCCGATGGGAGAGGGAACAAAAAAGACAGAGGCTGGCTATGAGCCAAGCAGACTGAGAGACCGGTTCCTAGTTTTCCCAGCCATGGACTCAACTTCTTGGAGTTGGAGTGGAGTGAGACGAGGAGATTGCTATGTGAAGAACAGGTTTGACTCCCACACCCTGTCTCAACTCTCTGTGCTTCTCCAAATTCCCTCTGTGGGGTGAGGAGGAAGGAGGGAATTACACCAGCTCCTCAGCCATTCCCAGCTACACTCAACCCTCCTACAAAATATGAATCAGCGCCGGTGGCGGAGACAGAAACCAGGAGGTTATTTTGAGATCTGTGAGCTCTGCCTCTCCCTAGGACCTTTGGGACAAATGTCTGCTGGGGACAAGGTACCATTCTGAGGTGAACACCATCAGTCAACCTCCAAGAGAATTTTAGGGAGCTTGAACTCTGTCCTACGCAACTTGGAGACAGACGCCTGGGAGGTCCCCATGCCTTCCCCTCAAGAACACTGTCTCCTGTGCCCTTCCAGCCTCTCAGAGCCAGTTCCCAGCTTTCTAGGCAATTCTGATGGAGTTTCATAAATTCAAAGGACACAAATATCCTTTTTCCTCTCTTCAAAAATATCCACACAGTTTGAATCTAGTCTGGAGTGTTACTTAAGTAGCTTTTACTCAGGCACATCTACAAGATAAAGTATGTATCATCCCTCCTTCAGCAGAGCTTCTCTCACTTTGCTATCCATGGAGTTGTCGTTCGGTCGCTCAGTCCTGTCTGATTCTTTTCGACCCCATGGACTGCAGCACGCCAGGTTTTCCTGTCCTTCATTATTTCCCAGAGTTTCCTCAAACTCACGTCCATTGGGTCGGTGATGCCATCTCATCCCCTGTCGCCCCCTTCTCCTCTTGCCTTTGATCTTTCCCAGCATCAGAGTCTTTTCCAATGAGCGTGGGGGATCCTGTCCAAATGCAGATTCTGACTCCACAGGTCTAGGGGGGAGCCTGAGATTCTCCATTTCTAACAAGCTCTGAAGTGAGGCCAATACTGCTGGAGCCCAGGCCACCCTGTGAGTGTGGAGGATCTAGGATGGAGTAGGTGAACCCAGAGGAGATTTCTGGGGGAGGTTCTTGCCTTGAGGTTGCCTCCAGTCTGAGAGGAAAGTAAAACACAAAGAAGGCGAGAATGGGGTAAGAGCCGCCAGGCAGAACGCTACAGTGTGCGGGAGGGGTAGGTCACGTGATTAAGGCCGGGGCATCCTAAGACATCAGGGAGGATGTCGAAGCAGAAGCATGGCACAGAAGAGGGAAGTAGGGGCGGGCAGCAGGAGGGCAAGGGGCGGGGAGTGGGCAACACGCGCATGGGATCGTGGGAAATAAGGACCCTGGAGCAGGAGCACGGGGCCAGGATTGCCTCTCAGAGCAGGGCGCTGAGCCAAGAAACGCTAGGAGCTCATTGGAGGTTGTCCATGGGGGCAGTGGCGACAGGTCTAAAAATTCAGCCCTAGGACCTGAAATTTAACAGAAGAAAGAAAGCTTCTGTGGTCAGAATGGTGCTATAAGAAGCTAAGTCAAATGGTAGTGGAGGCATGCCTGGGGCTAAGGGCAGGGGGGGCGGAGTTAGTGTTTCATGGCACTGAGTTTTAATTTGAAAAGATGAAAAAGTTCTGGAGCTGGACGGTGGTGATGGTTGCACAACAATGTGAAGGAACTTGATGCCACTGAAAACCACACACATAAAAATGGCTTAAATGGACAATTTTATGTTATATCTATTTTATCACAATAAAAAAAGTTATAGTGGAGGCTGAGGTCATAAAAAGATGGCACTACTATGTAAAAATGACTAAAAAATTTAAATAGGACTAAGATCCAAGCCCACCCTAGACTGAGGAGATGCTGGAAAATGGACCTCCTGAAGTAAACTAAAATCTGGAACTCTTTCAACCCCAAACCCCACCCCCTCTCCACTTCACTCTCCTATCATAATGTGCGATGCTTATGTTCTTAAGGATTTGAAAGAAAAACAACCACATTACAAATGGGTTTCTGTTGAGTCTTTGAGCTTGACCTGCTCATCTTGAGTCACTAGGAGCTGCTCCGCAGGCAGTGCACGGATCTCCTTGCTCAGCAGCCTGCAGGTGAGAGAGCAAGCCAACGATGAGGAAAGGCCAGCTCTTAAAATGCCCAGGCTCAGAGTCCTTGGGAATATGCAGCTGTTTCCTGTCTCTGCAAAGGAGTTCAGGAAAAAAGGGATGGCTGAACTGGTAGAGAATGAAAACAAACTGTGAAGAGAACCTACCAACCATCCAAATTGGAAACCTTCCCAAGAAGAAAATAGTGGCCACCCTAAGAGGCCAGAGGAGCAAAGAGACAGGTCTGTCTGCAGTCAGAGGCGTGGACATGCTTGGGCTAGAGAAGGGGCTGCACAGAACAGAATGCCAGCATGCTGTGGCAATGTTTCTACCAGGCGCGGGCTGTGAAGTTGGCTTGCCTGAAAATCAAGGATGAGCCTCAAGCCAGACAACTAGAAGAAATCCCTGACAGGATTGTGGGGTTGAGGAGGGAGTCTGGGAAAACCAAACAAGTTTCCTCAGGTCAGAGGGGAGGCAGGTAGAGGAGAAAGGAAACCTTAGAAAAGCGAAGCAGCTCCCCTAAAACCCGTTATGTTGATCCGTCCAATGGAGAGACTCCAGAGCGATACCCCATCCCAACCCATCCGTCAGGGTAAGCTCGGACGGCCAGGGTTCCAGGGAGCTGTGAAGATCCCGGAATCCAGGCAAGTTCTCTGCCCCTGAGCAGTTTCTGCCCCAGCTTTCTGCCTCCACCCTCTGTAGGTAATGGGGCGAATCCAGTGGCTGCTTTTAAGTCATTAATAGGAACAGAGCTTGATGATATTTCCTGACTCAGGGCAGCCTAGTCAGACTCTTAATTTCTCTTTGGAAATCCATCATCTGGGATAAAAGCATCACTACCGCTCTCCCATGTAATCCCGGGCTCCTCCCGGGTCATCAGAGAAATCCCCCTGTCTCCAGTGATAACGCCAAGGAAGTAACTCGTGCTAGAGGTGGTGGTGGGGGGATGGTTGTTGGATCTCTCCTTTTACTTATGTTCTCATGCCTAAGTGGTTAAGAACTCCTTCCTGAAGTCTCTCCTCAGTCCCTCTTACTTCAAGGAAAAGTATTTGTTTTCTTCAAGAGAAAATGTTAAAAGGACATGGGTCTTGTTGGCAACAAAGATCAAAGAACTACGGTCTACAAATTGAGTACAGAGGGAAAAGACTAGAAGTTGATGTAATTCATAATTATTTAATATTCTCTTTTTAGCTATACTATATATAGGAGAGAAAGGCACTTCTGCATTTCCACTGAGAAGTTAAGAGGGAGTCATGATCTAACCTTCACAGTTTTTAGGGAACTATTACACCCATCCTTTCAACCAGTCTTCACATACATTCCAAGATATGGGAAAGTAGGTATTATTATGGTTTTGAGGCTCATTTTAAAATACTTATTTGTTTATTGAATATTGAAGCCCAGGGAATGATCTGGATTGCAGGAGTTAGGTAACTAAAGTTAGGTATCAAGAAGAATTAACCATCTGTAAAAATTCTGAAACATTAGAAAGCAATACTAAGGGATAAGAGTCCATCCAACTTGTTACGGCTGAAAGAGGACTTGGGGAAAAGATGGCCAGGGGCCTTCACTTGTCGCCTTCTATCAGAATTGCTCAGGTGCTCTGTGCTTCCTCAAACTGCTCAGAGCCTGTGTGTCCCCCAGAACCAACCAGGTCCTCGGTAAGTATTTGATGAAAGAAAGGGTAGGGAGAGAGGAAAAGGAAGGCAAGCAGGGCTGAGGTGCATTGGAGGGAGATTAGGAGAGGTTGAGAGGAAGCTCAGGAAGGAGACAAGACGGGGAAGTGGGGAGAGCCCAGGAGCTACCATATACCCAGAAGAGAAACAGGCTTAGGGGGCACAGGAGCAAGAGAATTAGGGGAACTAGGGGCCCCTAGGACACCAGTGGTACAAGGTGGGAGCAGGGTCACAGTGAAAAAGAAGGTTATGGGGCAATTTCTATGCAAGAAGCACATTGGTGCCTCCTTTTAGAGGTACCTCCTTGAGGATCCTGTAAGTCAGGGACTATGTTAGGTGCTAAGAAGAGGACGGCTAAGAAGGGAGTGTAAGACAGACAAGCAGGAGACAGATATTTTTGCAGCAAACATCCCACAGCAAGTCAGCAAGGATGGAGAAGCCAGCTTTGGCAACCGCTTTACTGAGAAGTCACTAGACAAGTCAGGCAGGTGGAAGGAATTCGGGGAGCACATAGAAGCTACTATGCCCAAGACATGATCTCATGTTGCTGGGCATCTGGGTGCCCACTTCAACTCAAGAGCTGATTACAGAGGGGGTAGGACTGGGGCAAAAGTCAAGGGACTCTGGGACAGGAAGCAGGGTAGAATCTTCAATATGCTAGGTGTCTTTCGGAGAGGAACTCAAGCTCGCTGGCTTTCACAGGGAAAGTGGATAGAATTGTCCAGCCAGGATTTTTGCCAGATCCAGGCCTCACACTTTTGACACTTGAGCCACAGAAGCAACAGCTTCTACCGACTCCCCATTATCACCTTCTGCTCCCCTGATTCAATGTCCTCTACTCAACAGCAGAAGACTACACTGAGGTGCCTTGAAGAACTGGAGAGATACAGTGTGTGAGAAACTGGTTCCTATTGCTGCATGGAAATTTTCAGGAAGGATCATTGGACCGTGGATACCCAAATTAGTCTCTGGTTTCAGAGGAGAGGTCCATCTGTCTATCTATAGATAAGAATGGCGCTGCTCAAAAGATTCACTGAAACCCCAGACCACACCACTGGTAAGAGGGGACACTGGCTTCTACCGCATCTTTCCATCCACAGACTTCCTGAGTGTACCTAGAGAAATCAGAGTAGATAATTCAGTTAACCTTGGAACTAGACTCTACCCCTATTAAAGACCCCTACTCTCAAACACCTCCCCATCCCAGATTTTGATTCTTTTGAGGATGAAAAGGAAGCAGTTCTCCCTTACAGCTTCTCCTGACCTGCTGCAGGAATTAGAATAGAAATGAAGAGTTTGGCCATCACCATGGAAACCAGCAGTCTCTACGGCTCCCCCTCTCACAAGCTCTCCCATCAACTCTTTCCCTCCCACCTCTAAGTCATATCCAGCTCACAAGATTCCTCTTTGTGACCAATACACTAATTCATTTGGAACAAAGAACAGAAAAATAGCTGGTTTGGGCAGCGGGGGAAGACTGACCCTTGGCTTTCTAACCACTCACCTCAGCTGAGATGCTCTCCTAGACCATCACGCCTCTGCTCTCACACAGATGTTCCTCTTCACCCCCACCATCCATTTTCGGCATCCCTCTGAGCCTTCTCCCTCTTCTCACACAGTTTCCCCCTCCAGAACCCCTTTTCAACTCGTCCCCCAAAATAGATCCATTTGCCTCAAAAACCCCAGTTCACAACTGCTCACCCTCATACTGACATCCTGCAAGTCCAGGCACCTTCATCCCCATTCTTCACACCTCCCCATACACAGCCACTATTTCCAGTCCCAGAGCCTCTCATCCCCATCCGGTTACCCTCCATTCTTAATGTTCTCCAATTCAGGGTCCTCATCACTTATTCTGCCCTCCCCCAGAATCTCAGGCACTCCCTAATGAAAAGGGGTCTTACAAAATATCAGTCTTTCCCATCATCCGTTCCCCTTTCCCTGCTCAGTCTTAATTCATCTAAATTGGAGGTTTGAACCGTGGGCCCCTTGAGAGAAGAGGAGAAAAAAGAACTCTTCCTCTCAATGCTCCCTTCTAACTTGGTCCTGTGTTGGTCCAGTCTCGGTTCCCACTGGGGGCTATGAGAGTTAATCAGCCTTTTCCAGATTACTCTGAGATTCCTGAGATAGGCTCCAAAGACTTCTGAGCTGGGAGGAATTTTATCGGCATCTTTTATGGTTTTGTTTGTTCTTCAATTTCTCCAGCCTGGACT
This sequence comes from Neotragus pygmaeus, assembly GCA_006410875.1. NCBI lineage: Eukaryota > Metazoa > Chordata > Mammalia > Artiodactyla > Bovidae > Neotragus > Neotragus pygmaeus. Next base: position 317,661 of record SJYV01008537.1, on the reverse strand, counting down.
CTTTAGCTGAGTCTCTTCAGTCATAAAACAACCTCAAAAGAACAAGCTGAAACCAAATGACATAGATCCACCTTGATGCCTGCCCCTCATCCCACCCTGTGTTGTGGAAGGGGTGCCTGGATCCCCAGGTTGCCCCTCATCTGCCCACCGACTCCAAACATCATCTCCAAACATGGTATCCCACAGCACCCCCATCTGGGAAAATGGAAGCAGAAGATGACTCAGGGGGTCAGGGAGGATCAAGGCTTGTTTAGAGCTTTGAGATCTCTAGATGAAAAGTAAGAAGGGTGGGGAGTTGTGAAAAAGTCAGCGTCTGGGGCTCAAGAGCAAATCACTGTCCACCCCACCCACCCACTTCCCAGACTGAGGTTCTTAGTCTTTCATAAATGGGTGCAAAACAGGTTTGCATCGAAGCATGAGCACTTTAAGCTAGCCTGAACAGAACTGCCGGGCATTTACTTCCCTAGGGAGTTGAAAATTTAGAAGACAGACACATCTTTTTAGGAGAGGCTCCATCTGTTTCTTCAGCAAGACAAGCTAAAAAATTTCCATGAAAGCCCAGTCTGTTACTGTACTGGTCAAGATCCAGACCTCAGTAGAGAAGAGGCTCAAGAGGGCTGAACATAGGGTCTTTTCTGTTTCCAGAGATGCTTAACCTCACCTCTCAAGAATAAGACAAGAAAAAGCTGGTAACACCACCAGAAGACATTAAAGGTGGACTGATCACGTACTCTCTTTCCCAAAGAAACCTCCAACTTTCTAGCTTTCCCTCCGGATACTTTTTTCCTCAATTATCCCACCCATTTTCACAGCTTCGATTATTATTTCTATGTAGGTGAGTTCTCAGTCTATCCTTCCATACCTGACCACGTTCTCCCTAGTCTTCTACTTCCTCCATATGATGAATTTACCTAGTAGGGATTCTATAGCAACTTAACCTAAAATGTAATTCATGTTATCCTCCAAATCAGCTGTTCTAACTTCCTCTTTTTCTTTAAACAGGTAGCAGTATTCTATCAATCACCGAAGCTAAGAACCTCCAGCTTCATCTTTGACTCCCATTTCCTGTACCCTCTTCTCCATTGTACCTACACTCCCCACCCCCATCCCCATCAAAGCCCATCAGTGACCAGGTTCTGCTTATCATGCTATTCACAGTGTTGATACCTCCATCCTTTCGTGACTATTTCCATGCCATTGTTAGTCTTTCAGCATCTCTCATCTAAGCTTCTACACTAGCATCTAACTAGCATCCCTGCCTGTGTCTTTTTTCCAAGTTATCTTCCCATTGCCTCAAGAATAATCTCATTTAAACAGTTTTTTTGATGTCATTTCATCCTCTCCATTAGAACCTACTGTTCTGTTCATATCTCTTTCAGGGTCCTCATATGAACTCTCAGTGCCAGATAAATGGGTCACTCTTTCATTTATTCAACAAATATGCTTTAACATTTACCTCTCACATCTTTGGCATGTTGAGAGAGCAAATGTGAATATATACCATTCTTGACCTAAAGAAGCTCAGAGAAAGCTCCATTGAGTATCCCTAAAATACATCTTTTACTTCTTATTTCCAAGACTTTGTGCATTCCAACCATGTAGAAGGTTCTCTTGTCCAGTCTAAAAGTTTTCCTTAAAATCCTACCTCTTCCATGAAGCTTTCCCTAGCCTTCCTGGCACAATTCTCCCTTCATTCTCAGAATTCCAAAAGCATTCAGCCGTCTGTATCACTGGGCATGTCTCAGTGCCTTGGTGTATAGTTTCCCAATACTACACTTAAGTATACTAATACTTCCCCAGATGAGGCGCCCCAGGCGGTGCTAGTGGTAAAGAATCTGCCTGCCAATGCAGGAGACACAAAAGACGAGGGTTCCTTCCCTGGGTCAGGAAGATCCCCTGGAGTAGGAAGTGGCAACCCACTCTAGTATTCTTGCCTGGAAAATTCCATGGACAGAGGGGCCTGACGGCTACAGTCCATAGGATGGCAAAGAGTCAGACACGACTGAGTGACTGGCACTTTCCCTGAATGACTTTAAGCATCTGGAAGGTAGGGACTCTGGCTTTCTTTTTATCACCCCAAAAACATTTAGCACAGTGCCTGTAATATGATTGGAGATACCATACTGGCCAATAGAAAAGTGAATTTCCAGAGTGGAAACACAATGTCACTGAAAAAAGCACCGGTTCCAAAATCAGAAGGAGTTTACCTTCCAGCTCTACCAGTTATGAGCTGAGACCTTACATTCTGAGCACAGTGTAGAGGGTTTTATGAGGATTTAACTTCATGAGAAAACACATGAAAAGAGTACACCAATGCCTAGCACCTAATAAATGCTCAATACGCGTTTCCTTCATCTCAGTTTGGTTCTGACAAGAAGGAAGGCTGGATAAAATAACTTCTTTGTGGGCCTTGCAGCTTCAGCGTGTACAGGTCACAGGAATACAACCAAGGGAGAAGAACTAACCTACTCAATCCCTGCTGGCTTTCTCACCAGTCTTTATTCTTAAAATCCTCTGCACTTAGTCTGCTTTTTGTTATCACATTTGTCATATTGCAACCTCTCCTCTCTAGGGAGTTTCTCCCTCAACTTTCCCTCAGGATTGCCCAAACTAGGAAAGTGGTTCAAGAACTTCAAGTCTAGAGAATTTATTTTCTCCATCCTCCCATTTCCTAGACGCGGCATCATCTCATCTCTTTTCTGAAGACGCTTAAGCCTTTGAGGATACTACATCTCAGTGCTTCAACATTCCTTCAAGGAGCCCATTCTCATCAACATCAACCTCCACCTTTCCCAGCATCTCCCAGATACTGTGAAAAGCTTGGGACAGTGGCCTAAGCAATGAAGTGGCCAGGAAGGCTCAGGAAAATCTAGCACCTCCCTGTTCAGCCGAAATAGTCAAGTCATCCATCCTGGAAAAGTGAGTGAGTGATAGTTGCTCAGTCGTGTCTGACTCTTTGCAACCCTATGGACTGTAGCCTGCCAGGCTCCTCTGTCTATGGAATTCTCCAGGCAAGAATACTGGAGTGGATAGCCATTGCCTTCTGCAGAGGACCTTCCTGACCCAGGGATCGAATACCACATCTCCTGCATTGCAGGCAGATTCTTTACCCTCTGAGCCACCAGGGAAGCCCCTGGAAGGAGGGGAAGTGATTAAAACGTTCTTTCACTTTTTNATTGCCTTCTGCAGAGGACCTTCCCGACCCAGGGATCGAATACCACATCTCCTGCATTGCAGGCAGATTCTTTACCCTCTGAGCCACCAGGGAAGCCCCTGGAAGGAGGGGAAGTGATTAAAACGTTCTTTCACTTTTTCTTTATTTTCATGTTAGGGTCTAAAAATAGACAAGGAAACACAAAACGGTAAAACCCAGGTGTCCCGACCCAGTGGCGTCATCCTCTTCCATCACTGTCACCACTTAGCAGCAGCAGCAGGTCTCCAGCAGGTCGGTGAGAGCTCCTCTAATGGGGAGAAGGGGAAAGGTAGGGATGAGTCAGTGGGAGCTGAAACAGAGTGTTTGTTCAGGGGAAGAAGTCTGATGCAAGCTCTGGGAAACAATATGCTCCCTGTATCTTCAACCCCTCCCCTCCCCTCCCTCCTCTCCCCACACCTCAGCCCGATCACTAACCAGGCCTCTGGTCACAGCAGAAGCTTTCTAGGCTTCTGGCTTCCATCTAGCCCTTCCCAACTCAACAACCTTTACCTTCACCATTATCCTGACTTTTCTTCTTCTCAGGGGCCAGTAGTGGCTCACATTCTTAATTTCAGATGATTATTCTTCAGTTCAAGCTTTAGAATTTAAGTTTCATGCTGCAATTCCACAGTGCTCACTCATTGCTTTGAGCAAAGGAAAACTGTTTCTATTCTTTCTGCCTCCAAATCCTTAAACCAGCCTCTGTCTGGCATGTCCTTTTCTTTTTTTACCTAGGTCTATCCCTTCCTTTCTTCCAAGCCCTGCTCAATATTCTCCTCCTCCGGGAAACCTTCCCCAGGTGAACCAGATTGTCAAATCCAAGCCCCCTTTCACACTATGCACCCTTATTCTCTGGTACCCAGTTTACCACTTCATATGCATGTACCTGTCAGACTCTAACTTGTGTAGCCGATGTTCCTACTCCCCTTCAATAATTTTTTGAGAGTTTTATGTTCAGCATCAAGCATAAAAAGAGTCCAAGTTACAGCAGTTTAAAAAATGGAGTGGGCAGTCTGGGGAAGGAGGACATAGGGCAGTGATGGGGTGGAAGATCACGGAGTTGAGAGTGTTTGATGTAGAACTGATGTAAGAGACAGCAAGCCATGAAAGTATGATCATTAAGCTTTTCTTCACTATCTATCTGCACAGACTTCTGGGCCTGATTACACAGAAAGAAAAGACACAGATGGGCTTCCAACACATTAAAGTCTCATAATGTAGTCGTAATTGTATAATAAATAAAGGACAAAGGAACCCCGCCCCCAAAAAATCAGAAGACTAGAGACTGAAATATTAAATTAGAATATCCCACAGAAGTCAGAAACAATTCTGAGAAAAGAGGACAAAATATAATGCAAAATGAGAGGAGGGGACAGGGTTTGAAAAATGCAGTGGGGAAGGGATACAGGATGAGGCTAGGGTAGCAGGCTCCAAGCCCATCATAGTGAGACCAAAAAGTCACCAGCTCTCCTCTAATTCAGAAGACATCTGAAATAATGAAACTCCATTCAAATAATGGAATTTTTGGAATGCTCCAAAGGGTAGAAAAGAGAAAGGAAAGCAAGCAAGCAAAAAGGGATTGGACCTGTGCGTGCTCAGTTGCGTCCCACTCTTTGCAACCCCATGGACCCTAGCGCGCCAAGCTCCTCTGTCCATGGGATTTTCCCAGCAAGAACGCTAAAGTGGGTTGCCAGGCCCTCCTGAAGGGTATCTTCCCAACCCATGGATCGAATCCACGTTTCCTGTGTCTCCTGTATTGGCAGGCAGATTCTTTACTACTAAGCCACTGGCAAAGCCCCAAAGAAAGGAATGAGATTAGAGCCCAACAGGTAGAGAAGGGTTCTCTCCGATCTTGGTCCTCCACCAGTTAGTCCAGTAATCCCAGTCCAGCATGGCTCCCTGGGGCAGAGAACTGTTCCCAAAGGACCAACTGCTTTGAATGAGTTCCATCTCCTCTCCCCTACCCAGGGAACGTTTCTACTCCCCGCTGAAGTGCAGGACTTCATATCCTGAAATAAATCTCCTCATCAATAGACCTTACAATTGTGACATTTAACAGTTTTCAAAGCATTTGCATATATCTGTTCTCATTTGAGACCCCCCCCCACTTCCTACTGAATTTCTATCCCACTCTGTGAATAATGTTTAACCCTTTTTAAAGGGTCTAAACTGTATCACAGTTAGACATGATGCTCCTAGTACCTATTTCACACTGCCTGGAACTGAGCTGTGGCTCAGTAAACACCAAGAAATAAAGGACTGATTACTTGATCATATGTTCTCATTTCAACAGAATGGGATGATGTTTGATCCGNAAACTGTATCACAGTTAGACATGATGCTCCTAGTACCTATTTCACACTGCCTGGAACTGAGCTGTGGCTCAGTAAACACCAAGAAATAAAGGACTGATTACTTGATCATATGTTCTCATTTCAACAGAATGGGATGATGTTTGATCCGAGAGGACTCAATAGTGTGGATAGGAAGGTGGTAAAAACAAAAAGCGTACATAGTCACAAACTGTTCCACAAATTCTCTGGTTAACATGGACCTCTAAAATGTCTTTTCCTTCAATTTTAGCTTCTAAGAGAGAAAGGAAAGTAGTACTTGTTATGTCCCAACTATGTGTCTGTAGTAGGTACTTATACATACACTATCTAATCAATCAAGCCATATGCCAACCCAGCCCTTCCAGAAAGATTGCTTAGGTATTTTCTTTAATATTCTGCAGAGAGGTTGACTTAACAACTCACACATGGGGCCTTTCTACTTCTACTCTTAAGATTTTTCTTTTGACTAAGGGCATTATTTTACGGTGCAATTTAAATTCATTTCCATTCAAAGCTTCCCTCTTATAATCCTTATCTTATCCCTCTCTCCCTTACTCAGCACCCCTACAAACACCCCACATATATTTTGTTTTCTTCTTCTCTGGGTTTCTTCCTCCCTTTTTCCACCCCAAAGGCAAACGACATTCCCTAAACAGCAAAAGGTGGAAGAAAAAAGAAGGAAGCAGAGGACACTGGGGGATGATGGAAGCCTTGAGCCCAGAGAGACTAACAAGGGCGAGAGGAGAGAGCCACCCGCCCTCTGTCANGGTGGTGGTGGGGGAGGTGGGGAGGTGGAGGGAGAAGGCAACCAAGAGAGGTGAATGAGGGTTGCTAAGTAACCGTTGCCAAGGAGCCAGGACCAAGGAGCATCCCAAGCTGCCTGCTTATTTCAACCTACCCCCCTTCCACATCCTCCCCTCACTTAAGTTCTCTCAGGTCTATAAAGCAGCTTGGTTATGTCACCTTCACCAGCTGCAGAGCCATTTCCTCAGCTCCTCAGGTGAAGAACTGCAGATTCCAGGGACTGAGAATCTCGCATTTCTAGACCTGGGCTGATTGTCACGGGCACTCGTCTCTCCTTCAGAAGGCACAGTTAAAAACAAATTACTAATGTGTTTTAATTTGACAAAAAGAAAGATCCTGTCTGCAAAGGTGGGTTATGTGTACTGGTCTGAATTCAGAGGGTAGACATGGGGCCAGGCAGAGAGTCAGAATAAGTCCATCACCCTAAGAGGATTTCAACCCCCTCAGGGAAGCTCCATTATTTGATCTGAAATTTTGTGAATCACTTACATCAGGATCAATTCCAAACTAAAATGACATTTTGATTATTTAAATTTGGGGTTCTCTACAAATTAGGGTTACCCATGACTGCCCCCTCAATTAATGCAGGGAATCCAGGAAGTACTACATAATATTTTTTAGCAAATTTATCTTATCAGTTTGATTTGACTCAAATAAATATTAGAAGTTCACATCCCTTCAGGGGTAATAAAGTGAAAGTGAAGTCACTCAGTCATGTTCAACTCTTTGTGACCCATGGACTGTTGCCTACAACGCTCCTCCATCCATGGGATTTTCCAGGCAAGAGTACTGGAGTGGGTTGCCATATCCTTCTCCAGGGGATCTTCTCAACCCAGGGATCGAACCCAGGTCTCCTGCATTGTAGGCAGACGCTTTACCATCTGAGCCACCAGGGAANGACTGTTGCCTACAACGCTCCTCCATCCATGGGATTTTCCAGGCAAGAGTACTGGAGTGGGTTGCCATATCCTTCTCCAGGGGATCTTCTCAACCCAGGGATCGAACCCAGGTCTCCTGCATTGTAGGCAGACGCTTTACCATCTGAGCCACCAGGGAAGTCTATTATTCCTATTACTCTTATTCAGGGGTAATAGGAGGAGTATATAGAAAAGAAAACAAAAAACAAAGGAGATGGGGCTGGGAGAGTGTCTTTGAGGAAAGCCAGTTGAGAATTCAAACTGTGCCAATAGATGATCCAGAAAGCAGATAAACATTCTGCCAGTCACCCCAGGTAACGCCGGAGCCACCACCTCTCCAAAGCTAGTTTACAGGAGGTAAGGTACTACCCTGAGCTCCCCAGCCTCCCATTCCTAAACTGACTACATGCATTCTTCTCACTAGATCCACAGTTCGTAATATATGCCAAATATTGTTCTCAGTACAGCCAAAAGGCTCTGGTCCAAAGGGTCTCTCAACCGTCTTCCTGTCACTACTGAGAAAAATATATTCCAGTTCCCTTCACAATCTACCAGAGTTTTCCACTGTTGAGAGTCAGTACATCTTAAATTTCCCTGATGCTGCTTCAGACCAAACAGCATCACTAAGGATATGAAGGCTTTTTAGGGGACTTCCCTAGTGTCCAGTGGTTGAGACTCCACCTTCCAATGCAGGGGGCGTGGGTTCAAATGAACTAGGATTCCACATGCTACACAGAAAAAAAAAAAAAAGAAAGAAAGAAAGCCTTTTAATCTAAAGATCTCCAAAAGGTAGCCATCAAATATAGCACAGTGGTGGGTAAAAGCAAAGCTTTAGAGTCAGACATACATAACTCCTTGGGCAAGGAACACCACCTCTCTAAGCTTCAGTTTCTCATCTGTAAAATGCAATTCATATCGCCTATTCCACTGAATCCTTACAGACTGAAGTAGGCACAGTGTCATGGTGCTCAACAAATAGTGGCTGTTGTTATCATTAGTGTTGTCCCTGGTCTACTCAGGATTAGTGCGTGCACACTCAGTCGCTCAGGCGTGTTCAACTCTCTGTGACCCTGTGGACTGCAGCTCACCAGGCTCCTCTGTCCTTGGGAGTCTCCAGGCAAGAATACTAGAGTGGGTTGCCATCTTCTCCTCCAACTCAGGATTAGGCAAATGGATAAATCAAAATCAGGAAAAGCTCATTCAAAATCCCCATGTTTTATGGCCACTCAGCTTCCAGACCTGAGCTAATAATCCGTGAAGTGAAGCCAGAAGGCTGAGGCTACCATTCTCGCGAACAACATGGATCAAAGAAAGAGACTTTCACTGAACTAGGATAGCGTTGAAGTCCAGACCATAACCTTGGTCCATGCTGCCTGCTGATAAGCCCATAGAATATTGGAAGTCCACAAACCAAAGTCTGAATTAAGAAATGTAGAGGGAAAAAGGGGCTGAAGAATATCGTTCTATGGGGCCACGGAGTTTCCTTTGCCCTGGCCCTTAAACGAATCACATTTTATTTACATTTCTGTCACCTGGGATTTCCCTAGCAGTCTAGTGCTTAAGACTTTCACTGCCGAGGGCCTGGGTTTGATCCCTGGTCTGAGAACTAAGATCCCACAAGCCCCACGGTGAAGCTAAAAAGTTTTTTTTAATAATAATAATAAATAAAATAAAATACAAAAGTGAAGTGTTTAATGGCAATCACAATTTTGATTGGAGTCTCCTATTTCTTTCATCCCCGAATCCAATGAACCCAGACAGGATCACTTGACTCGCTTTCTTCCTCTATCTCCCATCCTCTGCTCCTCCCCCTACCATCTTTTGAACAAAGTTCTTTGAGAAAACCTGCCCATGTTCACTGGCATTAATGTCAGCCCTGGATCAGAATCTGCCCTGGCCTGCCCTGAGCTACATGCCCTGTCCTGTTTGCCTAAGAAGCGAACAAATAATGCTGCTGCCCACTGAAGGATAAACTCTAGAAAGGACCTCAAACTCACAACTGGAATATTGGTACATCTAAGAAATTATTAACTCGGTCCCCAATAAAAATCTTGGCTTCCTACGTTCAGCAGTTGGCTTAACCATTTCCCCTGCTTCCACGTATATTCTTGCCGCACTCTTCCTTTTCCTCTTCCAAGCAGTGTTATTTCTATTCCACCTCATTTACTCTGTACCCATAGCATAAAGTCCCTTATCAGATCTAAAACCAACCTCAGCTCATCTCAGGTTCCAGCCCTGGTGCAAATAGAAGAAGGTATACAGCTATCCTGTATGCCTCCCACTTCAGGCATAGCAAGTGACCCAGCTTGGACAAGAACTTAGCTATCTGATGTCAAGAGTTGTGTAGGTACTCTACTGTCTATGTATGACGATCACAAGTCTGTCTTACATACAGCCTGAGCAGCTAAAGGGAAATGTAGTTCCTCCTCCAGCACGTGTCTCTTCTAAACAAAGTAGCCTGAGTCCTCTAGGTACATTTCCAGACTATACAGCAAAGAGGTAGAGTTCATCTGGAACTGTGCAAGGATACAGGCTTCATCCTTGTGCAGGATGACATTTGCAGAGAAGCTAGTCCCGGTGGGGTGGGATAAGGCTGAAGAGAAGCAAAAGCTACAGCTTCAATGAGAGAAAACTTACATCAACCTGAGTAAGACCCTCTCAACAGTCTGAGGTGTTCCTCAGCGTGACTAAGGAAGTCATGCCCTTTGTGAGAAGGGGAACCATTAGTCTTGAGTTAGCAACTGAAATGTGTCATCCCAACAGGAAACAGGGGTCAGGAAAGGGTTAGTGAATGTAATATCTCCAGGTACTGGTATAAGACTCTTACCCTCTCCCAAGCGTCTCTTAACGGGACCAATCCTGTATGAGAATCAGAAATTAATGCTATCAACTTGTGCCAAGAGGAGAAGGGAAGGAAAGTGGTCAAGAAGGACCCTGGCTATGAAAGAACTACCCAAAGATGCTGGGACATTGGGAGGCTGCATGCTCCTCACACTCTCGATTGTCTTCAGCCTTGGAGATGGAATCCAGGAAAGACAGACGTGTGTCTTGGTTGCTCAGTTGTGTCCAACTCTTTGCAGCACTATGGACTGTAGCCTGCCAAGCTCCTCTGTCCATGGGATTCTCCAGGCAAGAATACTGGAGTGGGTTGCCATTTCCTTCTCCAGGAGGAAAGACCAGGGGTTCCTAAAGTTACTTGGGGAACATCTCCCCCTGCCCCCAAAGACCCAACCCATTGTGTTAGTTGCTCAGTCATGTTTGACTCTTTGCAACTTCATGAACTGAGCCCACCAGGCTCTTCTGTCCATGGGATTCTCCAGGCAAGAATACTGGAGTGGGTTGCCATTCCCTTCTCCAGGGCATCTTCCCCACCTAGAGATCGAACCCAGGTCTCCTGTATTGCAGGTGGATTCTTTTGCCGTCTGAGCCACCAGGGAAGCCCCTCAAAAGCCCCAAAGCCTTGACCAACTCCCCTTGGATCCAGAATCTACTGAGACTCAAGTAGGAGGTGAAAGAGAGTCTCTGAGACAGCAAATTGCCTCTCTCTTCTCTTTGTCTACCTCTGTCTCCATCTCTTCCCCAGCTTCTCACATCTTGGGGCGTTATTTCAGAGGCCTCTGCCTTGATCTGTCTCCAAGTCCCTAGCAAGATCAAAGCTCTTAACACCTGTTTTGCTTGTCGACTCCTAGGCTAGAAAAGAGGGGCAGGGTCCATCCTGAGGCAAGGGGAGGGTCCTGACTTCCCCTCTTCCAGAGGCAGAAGGGAGGCTGGGAGGTTGGGCCAAGGAAGGAACCTAATTGGAGGTTGGGTTAACAAAAACACCCCCTGATGGGAAGGCTGCTATTCTTATTCTGCTGTTGATTTTATTATTGTTGGTATTCAGGTTGTAAACTGAATTAACTCATCAGCGTGGTTGGGTGACAGTGACCAGAAAGACCTTTCCTAACCTCCTCATCTAAAGAAGACTCCCTGATATTCTTTATCACAAGACCCTGTTTATTTTCTTCCAGTATTTATCACAATCTATAACTATTTGAAGATTTGTTTTTCTTGCTTATTGTCTATTTTGCACTAGGAAAAGCTTTATATTAGAATGAGAGAAAAAGTGAATGACAAATAAATTCATCATTTCATCCTTCGGCTCAGTCGTGTCTGACTCTTTGCAATTCCATGGACTGTGGCCCGCCAGGCTCCTCTGTCCATGGAATCTCCCAGGCAAGAATACTGGGGTGGGTTGACATTTCCCTCTTCAGGGGATCTTCCTAATCCAGGGGTTAAACCTGTGTCTCCTGCATTGGCAGGCAGATTCTTTACCACTGTGCCACCTGGGAAGCCTATAAATAAATGAGATATGTGCATAAATCTACCAGTGGAATAAAAAGTCCCTCATAATATGATCTATACCTGAAAGTATCATATCCAGACTTTTCTTAACAATAATATCCTTAATCAATATCCATAATGCCCCTACTTCTGCATCTCTACCCATGGCCTCTTTTCCTACACCTGCTATGTGACTCATTAATGTTACTTAACAATTCTGAACAGCGCTATGGAGTAAATATAAAAATATACAGGGCACAGTTTGCCCACTCCAGAAGCGTACAGTTGAGGAAAGGAAGACATACAATAAACACGGCTGAACACAGTGTATCCTAAGACAGCACATGATTAGACAGAAACTCAAAGGAGGGTAGAAATTCAAAGGAAATAAATTGCTTCTGGCTGAGGTTATGCAGGAAGGCTCAGGCAGGAGGTAACCTTTAAGCTGGTAACATTTAAGTGCCGACTATGTAGGAACTTCATAGTCAGAGATTGGAAGGAGGGAATTGCAAGGTAAAGACAAAGCTGCTGGGAAGGAGTTCTTGACTTTGGGCATCATCTGACATTGAACTTCTGTTCATCATTAGAGAGTGAACTACAAGCACCAATGAAATTCAAGAGAAAATGGCAGGAGCTTGAGGCTTTAAATTGGGAAGACAGGAACCAGGACCCGGTTCCCAGCTCAGGTTCCATTTCATCCCCAAATCTCTTTCATCTGGTCTTATTTGAGGGACACAAGTTCAAATAGAATAGGGTACCCATGATGTCTCCATCTGTACGTCTCTCATCTCCTCTCTCCCCCACTGAGTTCTTTACTAGCAATGAAATGATTTTAATCTCATCACTGAGAAGAGCACAAAGCACAGAAAAGTGTATGTTACACAAATTAAGTAATGTGTATACCTGGGAAGGAGAGAAACTCCTCCTCCTTTCATCTCCACAGTCAATTCTCCTTGATCTCCTGACACTGTATGTCAATAAATATCTGTATTTCCTCCTTCCCTGGACAAGAGATGCTGTTAAATGTCAAATGTAGTTTGTCATAAAAATCCTTCATTAAAAAAAAATATCTTTTAACTACAGCACTGAAAGGTGGAGGAGGGGAGTTCCTGTTGTGTTTTTCCCCTAATGATGTTCAAGTCACCCACCTCCTGCTTCCGGGAGCATCTCTGACAGCCTCTTCTTAAACTTTTCTAAAGTAAACAGAGGCATGCAACTCCCCTTCTCACCCCTACTTCTGAAAAAGCGCATTCTGTTTGTTTTCTTTTTCTTCAATGAAATCGGTTTCACAAGTGACAGTTTCTCCCAATCTCAACTCTAGATTCCCTAATTAATATAATTTTTAATCCTTCTTTCTGGGATGGCTTAAGTATAGGGCCTCAGTTGGAAGCAAAGAAGTAAATGAAATGGTTTCTCTTAGCGCCTTCCATCGGGGCCTTCTAGAGCGGACGTGGCTGTGGAGGTGGTTATGAGGATGCTGTGTACACAAGGGCGACTGTGTATTCGGCCAGCAAGTAAGAGACAGGAAGGGATTGCCTTGCAGCTGCTGTTTCTCTTTCTCTGCAAACCTCCTCTGATTATAGCAGATTTATAGGGGCCCCAAAGCAGCCCAGCATCTCAGCTATAAACTTCCCAGAAAGAAAACTCATTGAGGCTCCCTTGAGAGGTGATGAAAAATAAATATCAGGGTTTGGTACAAACACATCAACCAGGGCCAGGGGTGGAAGGCAGCCAGTGCCCAATAGCTGGTTTAACTCCTTCAGGATTTGTATACATACACACACTCCACAAACATACCCTGAAAGTCTANCAGCTTCAGCATCAGTCCTTCCAATGAATATTCAGGACAAATTTCCTTAGGATGGACTGGTTTGATCTCCCTGAAGTCCAAGGGACTCTCAAGAGTCTTCTCCAACACCACAGTTCAAAAGCATCAATTCTTCGGCGCTCAGCTTTCTTTATATTCCAACTCTCACATCCATACCCGAATAAAGTACGGAGTTTCATTATTGATAATGTATCAGTATTGACTCAATAATTATAACAAGGGCTTCCCTGGTGGCTCAGCGGTAAAGAATCTGCTTGCAATAAGGCAGGAGATGCCTGATCTGGAAAGATCCCATGCCAGGGAACAGCTAAGCCCGAACACCACAACTACTGAGCCTGTGCTCTAGAGCCCAGAAGCCACAAGAGCTGAGCCCGTGTGCCAAAACTACCAAAGCCCATGAGTCCTAGACACCGTGCTCTGCAACAAGAGAAGCCCAGGCCACGTGAAGCCTGTGCTCCGCAGCTGGAGAAAGCCCACACAGCAAAGCACAACCCCAGCACAGCCAAAACCAAAACAATAATACTAAAAATAGAAACAGTTCTAAAAAACTCTTTGTCTAAAAAGAAGGAGGGCATAGACTTTCTTCTCTCCCTCCATCCTGCCATCAGAAACTTGGATGTGATGGCCAGGGCTCAGGCAGCCCTCTTGGACCACAAGGAGGAGGGCCACCCTGTAGGAGGCTGAAAGGAGTCTTGTCCCCTGTTAAACTCATGGAAGCACACCAGCCCTGCATATCTTCTATGCTACAGAATCAAATATGGTGTGTTTAAGCCACCGTCCATTACTTATTTTTGTTTGTTTGTTTTGTCTTCCTCGTTGGAGCCTAATCCCAATGGGGACGCTGTCTATCTCTTTAAATGACATCAGACCTCAACAAAATTCCATTTGGCAAACTTTCCCATACGATGTGATCTTAGAAAACAAGTAGCCTGTCTCTCCCCATGTCCTCCCAAAGTTCCCTCATTAAGTGTTTAGAGGCAGGCCCACTAGACACTGATCCATGACTCCCTGGGTAAACGGGATGAGACAAATATGTTCCATTCCAACTCTTTAAAAAATATCCAGACCAACTCGATGGCATTTTGGTACTCTTCCAGTTGCAGGAGTTAAAATTTATGTCCTGTTCATCGAGATAACACAGAGGGCAGAGTCTGGTGTTCTCGGCCCTCACACTGGCAGGTAAAGCTGATGCGGCTTCAGCGTCGCACCATAGGATGAAATGCGCAGAATCAGTAGAATGTGATTTACTCTGGTTCTGCTGTCCCGACGTTTACACAGATGTCAGATGAGTGGAGAACGCAGCGGGAGGAACACATTAGGGTAAATTATTGCATCTGAAAAGAGGGAGTATCGTAAAAACGTTAAAAGGGAAAGTAAGTATTTATGGCTCGAGTTGCCAGTAATTTTATCCCCCATTTGCCTCCTTGTGTGAGGTAATTAGAGCCTCCTCCACACGAAGCTGCCACTTCCAATGGGCTTGGGTAGGGCTGATGAGTTGCCAACCCTGACCCTGCCTGCTGAGTTATCCTGCCCAGAGAAGGCCAGGCACGCACCTGGGGGCATGTTCTCTGGTGTGGACAGGAAGAAGGGGCTGAAGGCTCTGGGAATAAGGGTCATTAGTGGTGGACACGTAGCACCGTGTTTCAGAAGCCTCATCTGGACCCTGACGGTATGAGGACTGTTGCACCCATCTTACAGATGAAGAGACTGAACCCCAAAGTGACGTTCAGGCTAAGAAGCAGCAGAGCCCGCTTTGCGGTTCTGTCTTCTGCTCCTGAGCTGTTTCTTCATCTGCCTTCCCCTCTGCTGGACATCAAGTGTCTCAACAAAGTCCACTTGAAAGGGTTGGTCCTTTTGGGCTGCCGTTTTAGAAAACCCAGATTGTGGCTGAGGACCAGCAGCAGTGGAGCAGAAATCCATGTTTCTCCAAGGCAGTGACCCCCGTCCTCTCACCTGGGGGCTGTGGTGCAGTGCAGACCCCTCGCCCAGGCCTGGACCTCCAAGTTGAGCACATCTGTGGGGCCACAGCTGGAATCCGCATTGCAACATCTGCCTGGAGAAGAACCTCCTGAACCAGGGTCTGAGACACCCTGGCAGAAAGATTGAGAATGCCAACTCTGGACTTGGCGGCCACCACACATAGCAGGGCTTCCCGACTGGCTCAGTGGTAAAGAATCCTCCTGCCAATGCAGGAGATGTGGGGTCAGTCTCTGGGTCGGGAAGATCCCCTGGAGGAGGAAATGGCAACCCCCTCCAGTATTCTTGCCTGGAGAATCCCATGGACAGAGGAGCCTGGCGGTCAGAANGTGGTAAAGAATCCTCCTGCCAATGCAGGAGATGTGGGGTCAGTCTCTGGGTCGGGAAGATCCCCTGGAGGAGGAAATGGCAACCCCCTCCAGTATTCTTGCCTGGAGAATCCCATGGACAGAGGAGCCTGGCGGTCAGAAGACCATGGGGTCACAAACAGTCGGACATGACTGAACGGCTGAGCAACAGCAGCACACAGCAGTCACACACGCTGTCCCCTGGTGTGACTGGCTCCAGATGAGGTTTCTGCAGACAGCTTCAAGCCCTGGCCTGTCCCCGCCACCCCGTGTGTGGTCTTTCCAGGACTTGGTTTCCTTGTCTGTGAAACAACAGGGTCGGCATCTTATCTTGCGGGTTGTCATGAGGCCAGAGGGCTCTCTGCTTCTCCCTGTCTCTTTGCACAGATGGTCTCTTGTGCGTGGGAAATGCAGTGTCCATCTCACTTTCCCAGAGAAAACTACACAGTGGAGCCTGTGTTCCTCAGGAAGGGGCTGGAGTCCCTTGTCCTTAGAAATGACCACAGACTCTCTAACCAAGTGTTCCCAGGTCCTAATCAAGCCCTGGGAGATATTCTAAGCCACTCAGTGGGGCTTGCTGGTTGACAGCTAACCACATGTGATCTCTCTAATTAGTAGTCTCAGGATATAAGCACACAAGCTTCATGAACACCCACCCCGCATATATTCCTAGACTCCCCGGCTTGTGTGTATCATGCGTTTAAACACAGGGAGCCACCATCCTAGCCACGGTCATTGCTACAGACTGGAGGTTTGTGTCCCCACCATTCCTGATCCGTTGAAACCTAATCTCCAGTGTGGTGGTACGAAGAGGTGGGGCCTGAAGGTCGTTATATCCTGAGGGTGGAGCTCTCGTAAATGGGGTTAGTGCCCTTAACGAAGATGCAGGGCTCTCTTGCCTTTCCTGCCATGTGAGGACACAGCAAGAAGGTGGCCTTCCATGAACCAGGAAGTGGGCTCTCAGCACACACCAAATCTGCCAGCACCTTGGTCTTGGACCTCCCAGCCTCCAGAACCATAAGAAATAAATGCTTATAAGTCACCCCGTCGAGGGCCTTCTGTCCTAGCCACTCATGTGGACGATGATAATCATCAATCACATCATCGCAATCACCACCACCTTCACCCTCATCACTGTGACCATCACCACTATCATCCTCAAAACCAGCTTGCATCACACCTCCCGTGCGCCTGGTGCTGTTCCAGGCCGTTTACGGGCGTACCTTATTTCACTGCGTTTCGTTTTATTGCGCATCACAGGCATCAGCATTTTGTATAAAGTGAAGGCTGTGGCAACCCTGAGCTGAGCAAATCTATCAGCACCACTTTTCCAACAACATTTGCTCAATCCACATCTCTGTGTCACATTCTCCTAATTCTCTCCATATTTTGAACTTATTATATTTGTAATAGTGATCTGTGATTAGTGACATATGCTATCGCTTTGATGTTATAGCATTGTTAACAATAAATATTTAACAATGAAATATTTTTACTTGAGATAAGAATTGCTTTTTACCTTGCACATTGTTTTTTTAAGACTAGGGTCTTGTAATAGTAATAATAATAGTAATGCTATTGCAATCCAGTAGACTCGAGCACAGTGTGAACATAACTTTTTTATTGAAGCAGAGTTGATTTACAATGTTATATTGGTTTCAGGTGTACAATATAACTTTATATGCACAAGCAATAAAAAAATTTGCGTAACTGTCTTCATTGCACTGTTCGCTTTCTCACAGCATCTGGATCTGAAGCTGCTGTGTCTCCGAGGTGTGCCTGTGTTCACGTTAGTTCAATACAACATTTTTAGATAGACACATTATTACAGTTACGGCCTCCCTTATTTTACAGATGGAGAAACTAAGGCACAGAGAGGGTAAGAAATCTGCCCAAGGGCCCCCAGCTAGAAAGCCAGAAGCCTGGCAGTTGTGCCTGAAGAGTTTATGCTCTTGACGTTCACTCCAAATTGCTGTGTAGCTGGAGGGGCCAAGAGAGAAAATTCCATTGTATTTCCAACACAGCCTTTCAGAATGGTTGAACATACTCTATTTTTTTTTAAATTTAGAATTTATAATCTATGTTTAAAGAGTAAACTCCTCAAATTATAGGGGAAACAGCCCTTATGTAGGCAGAGGTGTGCACGCTGAGTTGGTGGGTGTGTGTGTGTGCCTGTGGTCTAGTTTCATTCAGACTAGCTCATCTGATCCAGAGAACTAGGGCTGGTCCACATATTCTGCCAAGTCAGATGGACTGGTAGCTGAGGCCATTGCTCTCATGGAGAGGTCTATGGACATCCTTTATGAGCATCCTTGCAGAGCACATTGATTATTTTAATTTTCCCCACTTTTGCAGCAGAATTCTTGCCTGCAGTATACCCTTCTTGCCTTAAAGGTGTGTTGAAACCCAGCTTCTGCTCACAAGCCTCACTTCTGCTGCCTAAAATAACACTCCAGGATGCTGGCAAGGGAATAGTACACTTCCTGCGAGTGTTCAATCCACATTCTCCCAAAAATAACACGGAGACTGTTAACACCTGCACTTTCCAACGCTTCCTCGCTAACAACGGAGATTAATGGGCTCCACTCAGAACGGACCTCTCTGACCTCATCTATGAAGTCGACGAACTCAGGAAATTGCCTGCTAATCCAAATCTTGATAATCCCAGCATTCTGACATTCTTTTTTCCCTCCCTGTTTGCAGCCCCCAAGTGCCCCATCTGAACTGAATTACAGCTTTCAAAGTTTTGATAAGATACTAAGCAGATTATGCTCCACAAATAACTTCTAACGTGGCTTGTGCAGATTTGTTGAGTGGAGAGATCAAAAATGATGCAGTTTAACAGAATGAAAAGTGGCCTGATTAACCCCAGAGAGTCGGTCCATTAGCAGAAAGAAGGAAATAAGAGGAAGGAGGGGGAAACGGGAGGATGGAGGTCTCCCAGGGGCAGTTCTTTGTCCTGTTGCAAACGTTTTGAGGGTGGGGGGTGAAGATGCAGACCTGTTTCCACCTGTGAGGTGCCTTGTGGACCACAGAATCCCCGTTCACACCACCCTCAACCCCCTCATGTAACCGTCCACAGTATGTCCTCGGAGGCCCGTTTGTAAATGGGTGAGGCAAATGAGGATACCCAGGGAGAGCCCGAGCTTGAACCCCAATGTCCCAGCTCCTCTCCAGTCGGCTCTGAGCTCCTTCGTGTTTCCGTTGCAGAGTCCACCCCTGGCACACAGTAGGTGCTCTTTAAAGGCACCATGAAAGTCAAATAGCCTGCACTGGTCCCTCCCCCTCTCAACTGGTGAGATCTGTGGTCTCTCGGTTCTAGATTCCCTGAAACTTATGCCGACCTTGCCTGTTACTTTACTCCCGTGGAAGCGCCTGTTAGACATTTCCATTCATGCTTGGGCAGTATATGCCTGAGAAAAATCTTCAAATGTTCGAAAGGGTCTATGAGGGGAACGTTACCCTCCCGCCCACGTCTGTTCCCAGGTGGCCGGCACTAATACTGCACAGAGGTTCTCCACCTCCAGGGGCAGGTAGATTTCTATCTCCTGGCCCCCCAGTGGCTGGGGCATCAGGGGGCAAGTGCCGACCAGGGACTTGTGAGCAGAAGTGACGTGTTAGGGACATCGCTGATGGTCCAGTGGTTAAGACTCTGTGCTTCCAATGCAAGGGGTGAGGATTTGGACCCTGGCTGGGGAAGTAAGATGACACTTGTCTCACAGCATGACTCAAAACAAACAAACAAAGCAAGTGACACGTGTTACTTCCAGGCTGGCGCTCACTGTCAGCGCACAATCTCCAGAGCTCTCTGACGAGCAGCATCGTCAGGGGTGGTGACGGCTCCTTCAGCCTCCATCCCTGAGTGACCTATGAGCAGAGAGCCCTTGCTGTCCTGGGACGGTCATGCACAGATGAGAACCAAGCCTCTGTCGTTTAAGCCACTTAGACTTAGGGCATTGTTTGTTACTGCAGCATCCACATGCCTCTCCCGACGATACACCCAGCTTCTCGGATTTCACCTTTGGAAGCACCCACTCTTGCCATTTGTTTAATATCCTTTCAGATATAACCAGAACATGTACCAGCTGTGCTCTCTCTTGCTTTTATTTTTAATTTTCAGTTACTGTATCTTGGGGATACTTCCATATCAGTGTATAAATACCTACCTTATTCATTTTTTGAACAGCTAAATCATATTCTACCCAAAGTATATACCATCATTCATTTAAACAGTGCCCACTTGTTGGGCATTTAGTTTCCAATCTTTTGCTACTCCAGTTCTGCAATGAATGACCTTGTATGCGATTATATCTCAGGCCGTTTCATCGCTAGAGCAGGTGAGGAGCTCTGTTTCTTCATTTATAACACAGAAACAATACTAGGACCCACGTCTCAGTATGAGTGAAGTGCTCTAGCATGTAGCAAATGAATGCATATGTTAAAAAATCATTTTTATTATTGACTTTTGGGTAAACCAGCGAGATCTAAAGAAGCAAAACAAATTTCCTACGTGGAATAACATTCAGCGAAGAAAGGGACTGAAAATGTTAGTGTCACCTTATCACTGTTTCCTTCTTAAATTAATTCTTTATTGGAGGATAGTTGCTTTACATGTCATGTTGGTTTCTATTGTACAGCAAGATGAGTCCACCATACATACACGTATGTCCCTTCCCTTTGGGACTTCCTTCCCCTTTCACCAGAGAGCATAAGTGTACTCTCACTCCTTACCTAGGATATGCACGGGAGCAATAGTGTGTATGTATTCCGGTCTCCCAGTTCCCGCCTCTCGCGTGCTGTTACTAAGGTTCATCCATTATCACTGCCTAAGCCACATGCAGCGGGTTTCCTCCCTCTGCTCACCCGCTCATTCCTCCTCTCGCTTGGCGGCCTCTACCTTCTGAGCATCTGCTGTGTGTCCCCGTGATGCTGCGACAGGGAACACCAAGGGGCATCACACACAGAAGCACATGCTACCGCCATCCCCACTTGGCTTGAAAATCAGAAACAAAACCAGCATCATTTTCCGTACCGCCCAAGACTTTGCTCAACTTGGCTGCTTCATGCAGGTGTGCGCAAGCATCGTGACAGGCAGTTTAGAACATGTCACCACCTCAAAAAGAAATCCTGTACCCTTTAGCGACCTTTCCTGTTTCCCCATCCCCCAGCCCAGTCAGCTGCTCGACCTGCTCCCTGTCTGTATGGATGTGTCTGTTCTGGACGTCCCATCTCCGTGGAATCATGCAGTGCGGGCTTCTGCGTCGACTCCTCTCCCTCAGCAGTGGTTCCAGGATTCACCCACACTGTAGCTTGCGTCAGTGTGCCCTTCCTTTCTGGGACTGAGTCCTGTTCCACTGTGGGCGTGGACGACATTCCATTCATCCATTCACCGCTTTTGATGGACATGTGAGTTGCTTCCACTTTTCGGCTCTAGTGAATAATGCTGCTGTAATTGTCTGTGTACGAGTGTTCATGTGGGCAGATGTTTTCAGTCCTCTTGGGTGTGCACTCAAGAGTGGAACTCCTGGGTTATGTGGTGACTCTATATTTCATTGTTTGAGAAACCACCAGATGATTTACCAGTAGCCACACCTTTTCCCTTCCCACTGCAGAATACAAGGCTTCCACCTTCTCCACATCCTTCCTAACACTTGTTACTATATGACTTCTTAGAATGACTTCTCTTTCCTGCCCTGAATCCAGAGGGAAACAGTATCTAATTGAGGAGGAGCATCATAGTTAAAAAGCCTGTTCCTGATGTAGGTCTCCCATCAGTTGCTGACATTTCTATAAGGTGTGACACTCTGCAAAGCATCTAAAGAAACTCATAGAACCTTCCCAAGATCTCTGGGTGTTGGATAAAGGAGGTGTTATTCCCATTTTACAGATGAGGAAACTGAGGCTCACACAGGTTCTAAGCCTCCTAAGTTCACACCACAGGACTAGAACCCCAGGTTTTCCAACCCCCAGTCCAAGCTTCTCTCCATTACAACCCCGGCTCCCCTGGGAGCCCTGTTTGAGGCATTTCATCCATTACATTGGTCAGGTCGACCAGTTGCTCTGTAATTAACTACTCAGAGGAAATAAGAACAGCCTGAGGCTGCCATTTTAGATGCTAGCTTAATCAAAAGTTTTAAATTAGTTCTGAGCAGCTTGGTTGCGAAAGCAGGGCTGAGCTTTTTGTAGTGACTTCCAGCAGCGAGGGAAGAGGTCGTGCCACCGAGGCTCTATTGTTCAGCATCTCAGGGCCCCAGCTCGTCACAGGAAATCCACAGCAAGGTGAAGGCCGTGCTTGCCAAGTCTTTGAAAGCAGTTCCTCCTGCCAGAGAGTTCCTTACAGAAGCCACAGTCCACCCAGACTTCCCGGGGCACTTTCTGCAGAACAAAGAAAAACTGTATTTTTCTGGACCAGACAGTGCAGAGCTTGATATTCCTCAGTGGAGGTGAAGACTGAAGTGATGCCCAGGGTTTGAAAACAAACCGAGTGAAACTGGGAGCTGCAGGGATGTCCCCTAAGAGTGCCGGTTAATAGACAATGGCCCGTGGATTAGATACAATCCAAGCATCCATTAAAACATTCTATGTGAGAGGATGCCTATGGCCTGGAAAAACACTTATGGCATCTGAGGAGGTGAAACAAGCGGGTAATGACATAGCTGGTTCTCAGCTGGGGAGAAATGTCTGTATGGCAGCATCTGGAGACACTTTCAGTTGTTAAAAGTTGAGTGAGCTCTTGGCATGTGCAGGCAGCAGAGTACCACCAGACATCCTGAAAACTACAGGGCAGCCCCTCACATCAGATAATCATCCAGCGCAAATGACAGTCATGCCAAGGCCGAAAACTCTTCCCATAATAGGCATCATAGGATTCCCCTTCTTACTGCATAAAAATGGTATAGATGATCAGAAGAGGAACACCAAATACACAGCTGCTTTCTTCGCGGCTAAGGGAGAAGGTAGATGATATGAAATTTTTAGGCTCTTCTGTAGCTTCCAATCTCTGTGAACAAAAGGCGTCTATTACTCTGTAGTCATTTAAAAAGTAAAATAAAATGATACTATGACAGTGACGAATAGGGGAGCTCCATCGATGAGAAGTTGCTCATCTCAGTTTCTCAAGCTCAGCTGGGTCGCGACCAGCCCATGGTTTGTGGCTGAGTCATGGAATCTCTCCACGCCTTGGTGTCCTCTTCCGAAAGCTGATGTTTCATATTTGCACTTCGCTTCTTCCTGCTATCATTTTTCTTCCCTCTTCAAATTCAGTGTAGCAGACATCAGTTATGCTTCTGCAATGAGAAGACATTCCTAGGAACCGAGGGCTCTAGGGATGAAGAAGGTCCATGCCAGGGACCGAGTGAACCCTGATGTAAGCACGGACTCCGGGTGAGGATGACGGGTCAGTGCAGGGTCAGCGGTTGTGACACAGGCGCCGCTGGGGTGGGGGTGCTGGTGGTGAGGGAGGCTGCGCCCTCGGACGGGGACTCCAAGCACAAGAGAGCTTCCATGTCTGCACATTGGCAGCAGTTATTCATCTCTGGGGTCCTTGGTGAGGTTAATAAACCAATGTGGGGCAATGGCTGCACATAGTAGGTCCACAAAAATGTTTTGTTTT
Source organism: Neotragus pygmaeus (assembly GCA_006410875.1). Lineage (NCBI taxonomy): Eukaryota > Metazoa > Chordata > Mammalia > Artiodactyla > Bovidae > Neotragus > Neotragus pygmaeus. Next base: position 294,327 of record SJYV01008537.1, on the reverse strand, counting down.
TTTTCCTCTCCCTTAAGGCTATGATACAATAGTCCAATGATAGTTCTTATTTTCTTTATAATTTAATTCATGTACTCTTCATTCACTCATCAATACTAATTTGAATGCCTACTATGTGCCAGGCACCATACTGTGTACTGACAGGTCAGCAGCAAGGAAAACAGCATTTCTCTCTTACCACACACCTCTTATTGTGTGACATCTCACCTCCAACTTAGTGGCTTAAAACAACCAACAATTACTACTGCCTCATTTCTGAGGGTCAGGCACTCAGGGACGGCTTGGCCGGTGTTTGGTGGGGATGCGGCTGGAGTGTGGTGGGGCTGTCTTCCCATTTGATGGCTCAGCGGGGGCTGGAGGGGCTGCTCCCTGGTTTGGCCGCCGGCAGGAGGCCTCAGTGCTTCCCCTCGAGGGCTCCTCCAATGGGCTGCTCGAGCATCCTCCCAGCAGAGCCGAGGGCTCCCCCGGAGGGAATGAGCTGAGAGAGACCAGAATAGAAGACACAGCATCTTTAATGACCAGGTCTCTGAAGTCACACCGTCATTTCCACTAATTCTATTTGTTCGAAGTGAGTCACGACCTCTGGCCTGTTCTCAAGGGGAGAAGACTTGGTTTCCATCTCTTGAAATGCCAGCCAGATTCGCTCACGTGGAGATGCCATTCGCCAAGTTTGGCAATGGTGTTCAGTTACGTAACCACCCCTAAGATCAAGACGGAGCACGTACCACCCTCCGAGCTCCGCGTGCGCCTTCCGGTCAGCTGGCGGCCCTCTCCGTCACCAAGCAACACACATCTGCTTTCTCTCACTATTGATTACTCCTGCCTGGTTAGGACCCTAACCCAAAGGAAACCACCTAGCATGCCTTCTTCCGTGTCGGGCTTCTTTCACGTCATGTTTTAGCAGATCATCCATGTTGTTGTTTCTTCGATTGCCGAGTGGCATTGCACTGTATGGACGGACCGCAGGTTGTTTATCCCGTTGCCTGTTGGGGCTCTCTGCTCATGATCGTTGGCGGTGACTTCTCCGTCCCTGTGTCGGCGTGTAGCCGGTCTCCTGTTACTGAAGCACACCCCTTTGGATTTTCTACTTCCCTGGGGGGCTGGCTCAGGGGGGCTGGCTCAGAGGGCCTGGCACAGGCCACATGCATCCCTTCTGTCCAGTCTAAGCTTCTCGAGAAGCTGAGAACTTAAAAGCTGTGCATTCCTCTTCTCTGGGCTGATGGAGAGGTTGGAGGAGGGAAGGGCTGAGATGCTCCAGGTGAGCATCTGTGAGATAATTAGGTAGGTTCCTACCCAGTAAACATTGCCACATGTTGGAGACTCGCAAGTTAATCCAAGGAGCCTCGTGCTAGGGGTCCGGCCCAGAGCCCCACCAGCATCTGCACAAACCGGGGCTGGATCTCCTGGGTTTGCAGCAGAGTGTCCAGCCTCTGTGCGTGAGAGAGGGGCCAGCAGGTGCCGCCTTGCTTTGTCCTCAAGTCTCGGGCAGTGTGGGCCGCCTCCTGAGTCCAAGAAGTGGGCTCACTCAGGGTTTCTCTCATAGCTGGCAGCAGCTTCTGGTGGACCACGGGTTCCCTGGGAAGTGAGCCCTGAAACACAGCGGTTTCTCTTGAGAGCTCTGACAGTATCTGCCTGTGTTGGGAGTTGGTGGGGGTGAAGCACCGCCCAGGGTGGGGAGGTTGGACGGTAAGGTCATGACCACAAAGCCCTGACCTGTGCTGGGAGGAGCTGTCCTGTATCTGAGGTTTGACTTGTCACTAGAGGTGGGCATCTGAGCAGGCCTGGCCCCTGGGGGGAGGGACAGGTGGGTGCAGAGGGGCCGGACGGGGCTGCACATCACTGCCAGCAGGCCCGCTTGTCACCTGGCCCACAAGGAATGCTTCCTTGAGCATGCTGCAGGGGTAGACTTGAGACGTTGTGACAGGGAAACATGGCCAGGAAGCGTAGAAGCTTTGCTCTCTGGCCCTTTAAAGAAACCTTTGCCCATCCTCCCTGATCTATTATCCATAGAATGCACCAAGACCACCATTAAAAAGATAAATAAAAAAGGATAAAAATGATCACCGCACACAGCTCTTGGGGAGGTTGTTGTCACCCTGTGAGCCTCTGCTCTGGGTTCTGAGATCTAGACTGCCTGTCTGAGTCAGGGGGTAGGGGAGTGGTAACAGCCCCTAAAACCTGGAGGCCCTGCTTCGTGGTGATCATTTCCCCCTCCCCTCGTCCCTGGTGGGTGCCAGCACCCATAAGCACAGAACCCAGCCTTGAAAGCCTGAAGGAGCAGGACCTTGCGAACCGGTTTGGAAAGCCCCGGACATCCATCTTGAGGCAGCTGAGTGCTGAAGGCCGCGAGGTCTCTGAGCAGCGTGGTTGAGGGCCCTTGGCCAGGCCAGCCCCGGGGGTCCTGGCTCAGCGCTTTCCCTTCTAAGTAGTTCCTGCTCTGCTTGAGCAGGAACAGCACAGGCTGAGGGCAGCGGCTTTCAGGTTTGGGAAAGTGCCACAATCCTCCCCCTGCCACCACCGGGCACAGGGCTGGGCCCACGGGAGGGGCCGGGAGGTCTGATCCCGCAGGGCCAGGCCGGGGGTTGAGACGGTGCATCTCTTACAGGCTCCCAGGGGCAGGGGATGCCGCTGGCTGGGGCCCTCTCTCTGAGAACCATTGCTTTAGACCACAGAGTTCTTGAACGTGTGAAACCACGGAGACCAGGGTGGCTGGTCTTGCCATGCCTCCCTCCCAGCCTGAATCCTTAATTATTTGGTCTATTATTTATTTAACTGGATTCCCCGTTTACTTTTTAAACGCATGTGTTTCAAAAAGGAAGCTCTGCCCCTCTTAAACAGAAAACCAGCATCACCACACAGAAACAGTAACTCTGCAGATAAAAACTGAAAACGAGATCAGTGCTATGGAGTTCAGGCCAGTCGCCACCTCAGCCCCGCCCTCCCTCCGTTAGGGGCGTGGGGTGGGGCCCAGAGATTCCTGCAGGCGGGGGGGCTCGGAGCGCTAAGTGGAGGGTCTCTCCCAGACTGGATCAGAAGGCTGGGAAGCAGCGTCCTCTCTGGAGGAAGGGCAGTGTCTCTCAGTGTGGGGGTCATCTTGATTCACTGCCCAGTGGACCCGCCGCACTTCGGCCAGTGCTGACCTCGGTGAGGCCACTCTGCGTGTCCCCTGCAGGACGGCCGTCCCAGGCGGCAGCGATCTCCTTGGTTTGCTCCTCTGCACCTTGGCTCTCTGCCTGGCCTGCTGGCATGCACCTCCACTGGGGAAGTGGACACCCCTGCCCATGTCCTGCAGCGGCTGCGGCACCCAGCACAGGGCCTGGCAGGAGGAGCCCTCATCCCAGTGGGCAAGGCAGCTCCCTTCTTAGGGGGTGATGCTGGGCTCATGGCGCTTCTCCCTGGGGATGTCCCTTCCCAGTGTTCCCATGTCCTCTGAGCAAGACCCCTGGAATCCTTGGGTTGCTCTGATGTCTTTGTGGGCAGGAGCCCAGGGCCCCTCGGGGCCCTGTTTCTGTATCCAACCATCTCCCCGCTGGACCACAAGGTCTTGCACAGGCCAGGCCGTGGCAGGACGGGATGGACACACTGGACCGGGGAATCACAGAGAGGTTCATGCAGGGTCCACGGAAACTAACAAGCGTCCTGAGTCTAGAACCTGGAGCCTTCCCCACCCCCACCTGTCAGACTCTACCCTCTCGCCACCCTCTGCTCCTGCCGGAATCTCTCCTTGACCAAACTCAGCTGGAAGCCAGAGGCCAGAGGAGTCCACTGGCTCCTTCAGAGGGGACCCCGGGCAAGCAGCATGGGAGAGGGGACACGCAGAACAGGAGAAGGATGACTGACCCAGGAGGCAGATGGCTCACAGGGGCGGCCTGCCTGTGTCCCCTCCACCAGCCTGTTCCTCCAGCCTGCTCAGGGCTCTCAACCACCCCTTCCCTTCTCTGCAGAGGTGCCCTCAGCCCAGGGGAGGCCCTGAGAGGGAAACTGTGCCCACCCCGCAGTCCNAGAAGGCTGGGAAGCAGCGTCCTCTCTGGAGGAAGGGCAGTGTCTCTCAGTGTGGGGGTCATCTTGATTCACTGCCCAGTGGACCCGCCGCACTTCGGCTAGTGCTGACCTCGGTGAGGCCACTCTGCGTGTCCCCTGCAGGACGGCCGTCCCAGGCGGCAGCGATCTCCTTGGTTTGCTCCTCTGCACCTTGGCTCTCTGCCTGGCCTGCTGGCATGCACCTCCACTGGGGAAGTGGACACCCCTGCCCATGTCCTGCAGCGGCTGCGGCACCCAGCACAGGGCCTGGCAGGAGGAGCCCTCATCCCAGTGGGCAAGGCAGCTCCCTTCTTAGGGGGTGATGCTGGGCTCATGGCGCTTCTCCCTGGGGATGTCCCTTCCCAGTGTTCCCATGTCCTCTGAGCAAGACCCCTGGAATCCTTGGGTTGCTCTGATGTCTTTGTGGGCAGGAGCCCAGGGCCCCTCGGGGCCCTGTTTCTGTATCCAACCATCTCCCCGCTGGACCACAAGGTCTTGCACAGGCCAGGCCGTGGCAGGACGGGATGGACACACTGGACCGGGGAATCACAGAGAGGTTCATGCAGGGTCCACGGAAACTAACAAGCGTCCTGAGTCTAGAACCTGGAGCCTTCCCCACCCCCACCTGTCAGACTCCACCCTCTCGCCACCCTCTGCTCCTGCCGGAATCTCTCCTTGACCAAACTCAGCTGGAAGCCAGAGGCCAGAGGAGTCCACTGGCTCCTTCAGAGGGGACCCCGGGCAAGCAGCATGGGAGAGGGGACACGCAGAACAGGAGAAGGATGACTGACCTAGGAGGCAGATGGCTCACAGGGGCGGCCTGCCTGTGTCCCCTCCACCAGCCTGTTCCTCCAGCCTGCTCAGGGCTCTCAACCACCCCTTCCCTTCTCTGCAGAGGTGCCCTCAGCCCAGGGGAGGCCCTGAGAGGGAAACTGTGCCCACCCCGCAGTCCCAAGGCCTGGGCCAACAGCTGACTCAAGGTGGAACCCACTCTAGGATGTAGCCCCAACTCTGGAGAGACCACCTCCTGGCCAGTCCCCTCCTTCTTTCCCGGCCCCATCTCCACCACTGGAAATCCCTGGGTGGTTATGCACCTCACCATTTCCTGTGTCACATTCTGAGCGCCGACAACTTACCTGAAAAAAGAGAGAAGTGGGTTTCAGAATGACGTCGAAAGGGACATTGTCTGAGAAATAGAGGTCACCCATGTAATTCTACTATGAGCATCTGTACAGAAGCAACATGTCCACAGGTCGACAGTGCTCTCCTCTCAGCTGGGGTGATTCTCATTTTCTCATTTTTACTTATTTGTATCTTCTAATTTGTCTTCAGTTGTTTTATTGACATACTTTTTAATGAAAATATTTATACCATTAAAAAGAAGGGATAGTACATGCAAGCGAGAATGATGCTGTGAGAGGGAGAATAGAAAAGGAAAGATATAAGCATCTTAATGCAGAGTTCCAAAGAATAACAAGAAGAGATAAGAAGGCCTTCTTCAGCGATCAATGCAAAGAAATACAGGAAAACAACAGAATGGGAAAGACTAGAGATCTCTTCAAGAAAATTAGAGATACCAAGGGAACATTTCATGCAAAGATGGGCTTGATAAAGGACAGAAATGGTCTGGACCTAACAGAAGCAGAAGACATTAAGAAGAGGTGGCAAGAATAAACAGAGGAACTGTACAAAAAAGATCTTCACGACCCAGATAATCATGATGATTTGATCACTATTCTAGAGCCAGACATCTTGGAATCTGAAGTCAAGTGGGCCTTAGAAAGCATCACTACAAACAAAGCTAGTAGAGGTGATGGAATTCCAGTTGA
>SJYV01008537.1:239269-286669 GCA_006410875.1 Neotragus pygmaeus | reverse complement strand
ATGTGAGAGTTGAACTGTGAAGAAGCCTGAGCGCCGGAGAATTGATGCTGTTGAACTGTGGTGTTGGAGAAGACTCTTGAGAGTCCTTTGGACTGCAAGGAGATCCAACCAGTCCATTCTGAAGGAGATCAACCCTGGGATTTCTTTGGAAGGAATGATGCTAAAGCTGAAGCTCCAGTACTTTGGCCACCTCATGAGAAGAGTTGACTCATTGGAAAAGACTTTCATGCTGGGAGGAATTGGGGGCAGGAGGAGAAGGGGACGACCGAGGATGAGATGGCTGGATGGCATCACGGACTCAATGTAAGTGAGCCTGAGTGAACTCCAAGAGATGGTAATGAACAGGGAGGCCTGGCGTGCTGCAATTTATGGGGTCGCAAAGAGTCGGACATGACTGAGCAACTGAACTGAATTGGAATGATAAAACAAGGAATAATTTACAAGATACGAAGAAATTTGGGACTTCCCTTGGCAGTCCAGTGGTTAAGATTCTGCAGCTTCCACTGCAGAGGGTGTGGGTTCCATTCCTGCTTTGGGAACTAGATCCCACATGCTATGGGGTATGACCCCCCAAAAAATTAGGTCTAATTTTAAAAGTATATTTTGTTGTTCAGTCGCTGTCATGTCTGACTCTTTGTGACCCCATGGGCTGCAGCACGCCAGGCTTTCTCTGTCCTTCACCAACTCCCAGAGCTTACTCAAACTCATGTCCATCGAGTCAGTGATGCCATCCAATCATCTCATCCTCTGTCATCCCCTTCTCCTCCTGCCTTCAACCTTTCCCAGCATCAGGGTCTTTCCCAATGAGTCAGTTCTTTGAATCAGCTGGCCAAAGGATTGGAGCTTTAGCTTCAGCATCAATCCTTCCAATGAATATTCAGGATTGATTTCCTTTAGGATTGACTGATCTCCTTGCTGCCCAAGGAATTCTCAAGAGTCTTCTCTAGCATCAGTTTGAAAGCATCAATTCTTTGGCCCTCAGCCTTCATTATGGTCCAACTCACATCTATACATGACTACTGGAAAAACCATAGTTTTGACAATACAGACTTTTGTTGGCAAAGGGCTGTCTCTGCTTATTAATATGCTGTCTAGGTTGATTTATAAATCAAGTCTAATTTATAAAGCAATGGATTAATCATTTGCATATTTCAGCAATTCCAGAACTTGAACAATTCTTTTTAGCAAGTTTGTCATGACTTGCCCCACAGGGGATCCCGACTCATCTGAAAGTCAGAAACAGTGGCTGAGAATATCAGATGGACAGGGAAGGCCCTCCAGGAGGAGCAAGCAAGTAGGGGAGAGGCAGGCTATTCCAGATCCAAACTGGAAATAATCATAACAGCAGCTAGAATTTTCTGAGCTTTTGCTTTATGCCAGTCATGGCTCTTAAATTCTTTCCATGGATTAACTGCTTTCACCCAACAGCAGCCCTCTGAAGCAGATACTGTTATTGTCCCATTTTACGGAAGACTCACTAAGAGTGAGGCAGCAGGTCGTCAGGGGCAGAGCCACGGCCGGGACTCAGGCTGCCTGCCCAGAGCCTGTGTCCCTTGCCGTCCTAAACACCGGATGGCCCGGAGCAAGCCTAGCTCTCTGTGGGACTTTTAAAGTGTCTGGGTCCCAAACTTGGACGTAGGCATGGGCATAATGAACCCTGTATGCCATGGAAACCGCCTCAAGAGTTCTTGGAAGTGTGTACAATTTTCTGACTTCTTTCCAAGCTGTAAAAGTTCAGCTAATGGAAAGGGTGGGCTCAAAGAATTAAAAAATCTACAATCTCAGGGAAACTAACGGGCGTTGCGGCCTCGTCTTCCTGACAGAGGCTCCTGGAGTTTGTAACATGTCACCTGGGTGTCAAACAGCACACGTCAAAACCCCCGGGGCCCCCGCTAAACCGAGCAGGCCGGGAATAAAGTCGGGGAAGAAGGAAAGGTGGACAAGTCTGGGGTGGGGGTGGGGCAGAGTGCAGATCAGTCAGAACTGGCGAGAGTCAGAACTGATGGAGACCAGCCAGTGCCAGGGGCTCTGCTAAGCACTTAAAAGATACGGTTTCTCCTCAACCTGTCCACAAAATGCATTCGGTCAGAAGCATCATCTTCACGTCTCCATGTTATTGAGGTTGAGGAAACTGAGGCTCAGAGACGCTGAGTAATTCACTTAAGGTCACACAGCCGGTGCATCAGTCAGGACAGTTGAGGTTCTGATGAAGTTTAAAAAAAAAAATTAAAATCAACCGTCAAATCTCAGTGTCTTAAGAAGACAGAGGTCTGATTATATTCCTGTCCCGTGCTTGTCCTGGGTTGTTGGGAACCCAGGTACCCCTGATGGATCAGCTGCTCATTCCAGACTTCTCTAGGGAAATGAGCACGTCTTGGCCAATGTGTAGGCAGAAGCATTGCCTCACAGGCCTCAGCTCTGAGCAGAGCTTATCTGACTTGCCTTGATATCGAGCCAGCAAACCTCCTCCCAAGAGTAAAACAAGGTCCTTGCAGGGTGAGGACAGCTCCCCAGGGGGTAAACTTCCCATTCAGCCCGTGGATCAGTCAGGTTCAGGCTCAGCTGCTACAACAAACAGGCCCCTCCAGATGGTGGCAGCTTGCACCCGTGGAGCCCAGCTCCTCTCTCAGGGGTGGGCAGTCCAGGCAGAGGGACCCAGCTTCCTGCAGCCACTCTCCTGCTCTGTCACCTCCTGGGGATGCTCGTGCCCGTAAGATAGAAGCTGAGCCCCACACCAGTGCTTAGACCAGGGCAGGGAAGAGTGGATGTGAGGGACGCGAGGGTGTGGATCGCATCCCGACACGCACCCCTCCACGCCAGCAAGAGCAGCCACGTGACCATCCCCAGCAGAAGGTAGGGGGGTCTACCCAGGCAGCCAGGGGTCCTCCTGAAGCTTCGGGAAGGGCTTTTATTCCAAAAGGAAGAAGGCAGAGCCCTGCATTCTCGCGTCACCTCACCCGACTCTCTTGTTGAGCCTGACACTGACTCCTCATCATGTCATCCTGGGTCTCCATCCCAGGTACTGCCTGGCGAGTCATCCGCCCCTTCTCTGTATCACCCTCCTGCCTGGGCGGCTGTAACAGAATGCCACAGACTTGGGGCTGAGACAACAGACGTTTGTTTCCCGCCGCTCTGAAGGCTGAAGGTCTGAGATCAAGGCACCGGCAGGGTGAGTTCCTGGTGAGGACTCTTCCTGGCCTGCAGACGGCCGCCGTCTTCCTGTGTCCTTACGTGGAGCAGGGTCAACTCTCCTCCTCTCTGGTTTGTTGTAGTGATTGCTGTGGTTTAGTCACTCAGGCATGTAAGACTCTTGGCGACCCCATGGGCTGTAGCCCGCCAGGCTGCTCACTGCATGGGATTCTCCAGGCAAGAATACAGGGATGGGTTACCATTCCCTTCTCCAGGGAATCTTCCCGACCCAGGGGTCGAACCCGCATCTCCCGCATTGATAGGCAGATTCTTTACCATCTGAGCCACCTGGGAAGCCCTCCTCTCTGCTTATGAAGTCATTGATCCCATCATGAGGACCCTGCTTTTGTGACCTCGTCTAACCCTAGTCACTTCCCAGGGGCCTTGGCTCCCAATACCATCACAGTGGGGCTAGGGAGACAATGCTGAACACATGGAAGAGCGGACACAGTTCATTTCCACTGCAGCGAGACCTGAGTGCGTCTCCTTCTCATGACCAGTGCCACTGCCCACGAAGCTCGGCTGTGCCAGGACGGTACCAAGACAGGACACGACTCTATTGTTCCTTACAGATTGGTTGCTATTTACATGATTGATTACATGGAAAAGGGAGAGGAATGGAAGCCGGCCACCCCGGGGCCCAAATTCCACCCTGGATGATGAATAAGCCTCCTTTCCAGTCCAGCCCCGCAGAGCTGATGTACAGGAATGCAAATTTGTTATAAGCCAATGACCACCTCCTCGCCAGGTCCAAATATCTCCAGGGCTTCCCAGCTCCTTCCTGCAACCCACTGCCAAATTCAACACAGGCATCCACTTGGTAAATGTGCACCTAGACGTTCAAGGGTGCAAAAACAGAAAAGAGACCAAGCCTGGCCCGCTCTCACAGAGCCACCTCCTCCGGGCTGCTGAGAACACGGGGCTGAAGAAGCCCAGGGCTGTGTGTAATGGGATTCACGGGCTCAGCTTCCGACAAGCCTTACAAACCTATTTTGGGGGATAAATGGCTCCTCAGAAAGGTTCACCCCTCTGTGCAAATGTGATTTCACACTCCACTCAAAACGCCCCGGGAAGTTGCAACAGAAAATGGGCGCTCAGACAGGCCCCTCAATGAACAGATCCTTGTGCCCAGGTGATGGGCAGCTTGGAAAACTCACCTTGCTTGTCCTCTTTGCAGCTGGACGCGCGCTCCTGCAGCCCAGTGCCTGAGGCATTGGTCACCTTCCTTCCTTGGCTTGTGTTGCTGAGAATGCTCACTGTCCTTGCTGCTCCAGAGTCCTTTCCCATTTATCTAAACCTTTCTCTGCCTTCCCAGCCCAACTCTCTGCCACCTCCTCCTCCTGGAAGCCCTCTGAGAACTCTCATTCAGCCCCATTTTCATCTCAACATCCCACGTGGTCCTCGCTGTCCCATCCCAGCCAGACTGCTTGACCATAGCTTTCTGCCCCTTGAGGGGAGGCCCCTGGGCAGAGTCACTTAGCAACTGTGGAATCCACCTGAGCGAATCAGTAGCTTCCTTACCCCAGGTGAGCCCTACACTTCTCTTTGTGCCTCGGTCTCCCTGCTGCTGGGGGAGCCGGTAGATGGACGAGATGCTGAGCCCGGTGTCTGCCCCGCCTCCACCTCAGCTCGTGGGGGCTGTGTGTCAGCTCACAGCCATGCTCAGCCGGCTGCCCTTCCTGCCCCGTCCTGGGAGTCCAGGCCATGTGGGAGAATGTGGAGGGGGAGGCTGGACTGCATGGGGATGGGGGCTGTGGTCCAGGTTAAGGACTTAGGACGTTATTCCAGGGGACTGGGCAGGACTTTGGCCCAGGGAGTGACAGTCAGAGCTGCACTGGGAGATGTGTATAAGAGACAGGCCCTCTGGNCTCTGCCTGGATCCCCCTTCATTAACAACTCACCTTCCTGGGCGCTGACAGGATGTCCAGCGATGTACTCTCTTTGGGGATGGCCAGGCAGGACACATGTGGCCCAAGGGCATGTCCTGTCTGTGCGTGGCACCTGCATCCGACAACTCAGGCCACAGGGGTGCGAGCCCAGCCCCTCTCCCTGACTTGGTGCAGCTCTGAAAATGCAGCCCAGCACCCAGCTCCCCACGAGGATGGCGGAGTCCTTGGCTGGGACCGCCTCACAGCTCAGTGTCCGCCTCGTCTCAGTTCCTCTTTTCTTCTCCTCCCTCTCAAGGCCACTCCCTGATGACTGGCTCTCATGCTGGCCCCACCTCAGTGTCTGCCCCCCGGGGTGCCCAGCCTCGGCAGGGGGACAGGCAGCATCTGCTACAGCCGTCAGGGTGGGCCGGGCTCAGCACACAGGCACCATGTGGGTGTCACAGTTCTGTGCCCACAGCTTCTGGGTCTGATTTCCCAGCCCCCACCCCACCCCCAGTTAGCAGTGATCAGCCACAGCAGGATCTTCCAATAAATTCCTCTTCTCTTTTATCAGCTGGAGATGGTTTCTGTTGCTTTCAACTCGTAACTCTGACTGCCAGTTGATGCCAAACAGTTAAGTTCTCAGTTGCTAAGAGATCTGTGGCAGGACCTCACAGATGCCCATAAATGGGTTTTGGGGAAGCGGATGACCCTTCCCTGGCAGAGCCTGGATCCGTGTGCGTGATGTTATGTTTATGCAAATCACACACATCATTTCTGGACTCACACGTCCAGAGCTTCTGGTCAGATGCGTGGGGGCTTGTTGATTACAGACTGATGTTGGTACCAGTGCCCCGCTGTCCCTCTCCTGGCCTGGGCAGGCGCTCTGGTCCACTCAGGAGGCTGGTCCTGTGCCTTAGACTCGATGCACGGGCAGAGTCCAGCCTCTTGAGTTTCTTGCACACTCGCTGTCTAATGAGTCAGCTCCTGGGTACTCAGTTCACAGCCCAGGCTCCTTCCACCTTGTGGCTCCGCCCTTCCTGGGGTGCTGGAGGCCTCTTCACTCAGCACCCAGTGAGCAAAGAGAGCAAGGCAGGACCACACACGCTTCTTCATCAATGGGTCCCCCACATCCCTTACTGCCCACCGAGTCCCACTCTCCCCCTTACTTGCCTGGTGGGCCTGGAAGCGCAGGTCTAGGCTGGACAGCCGCCCCCAGCAGCAGTTCTAACAGGGCAGGAGCTGACAGACAGTGAGCTGCCCCGGCCACCCCCAGGGCGACGGTAATGCAGCAAGAGCCCCAGGGAAAGGGCCCTGGTTCCACACAGTCCCCCGCAGTGGGGGCTTCATCGTCACACTGGGGGTCGACTCAGACCTGCTGGCTGAATAGATGAAGGAGTGAAGGACGAATGAGAAAAGCCACCCAGACTCTGTCAAGCCCAGGGACCATGTCCAGGCAGTTCTGGCTCCTAGGAAAGCATTCTCAGAACAGTTCTCCAGTTGAAAAGGGAAGAAGAGTTGGCTGGACGAGGATGCCATTTTTCTCCGAGACAGTGGAAGGAAGCATTTGGACTCTTGTCCAGGATGTCCGGAGCTGGGCGGATGGATGCCTCGCCCCAGCCAGGCTCCTTCCCCGAGGCTGTGTGTTTACTCGGAAGGGGTCTGTTCCTGCCGCGGGACAGGTGTTCCGCGCACTGCCGACGGGATGTGCCTGGAGACCCGGCTCTCTTGCACTCGCTCGGCTGCCTGGAAATTGATGGCCTTTCTTGTTTCTCTGGTGGGAACTGGGAGTTTCCCAGCAAAAGGTAACCTGGCCTGTGGACTATTATTTCCTGAGAAGCCCTGGATTTTCCCCCATATTAGTCATCGGAGAATGTATATTATTTTAGCTCTCGGACTCAGACTTGGATTTTCAAGCACCGGAGGCAGAGTGGAAAATTGCCGGCGGGGCTGGCGGTGATGACTTAGGAGGGGGCAGCTCTCCTTTGCTCCCCTGGAGGCGACATTATGCTCCCCGAGGGCGTGGAAGAGCCTTCTCCAGGCCTGGGGACTGGGTGACCTTTCGGAAGTGATGTCCACCTTGGGTCTCTCGGGGGCAGATGGGTGCGGAGTAGAGGGAGGTGGCTCAGACAGTACCAGCTCCACAGAGGTGCCCAGAAGGGTTAGTAGGGCTTAGGTAACAATTACCTACTCCATGCCAGGCACCCTGGGGGTGGGGACAGATAGGCCCCTTGGCTGTGGATGGCAGAGGACACAGAAATGTCCACGCTCAGAGGCAGTGCCAACACACTCCTAGTTGGAGGGTCCCCCAGGAAGTGGAGAGCTCTCCGGATGAGAGCAGGGTCCCGAGATCAGTTAAAGCAAGGCCCCAGAGGCCAGGGAGGGAAAGTGTCCTCGGGGAGCTGAAATCACCCCCCGGCCCTCTTGTCCCCCGCCTCAGCCCTCAGTCCGGCCACAGCCCTCTGCGTCTGGCCAAGCTGCTGGCTGCCCCGGTGGGAGGCAGCCTCTCCACAGCACTGCTGCTGGCTGGGAAAGGCAGTGAACTTGAGTGTTGCCACTTATCTACGGAAGAGCATCAGGGAGAATCGAGGGGAGGCAGAAAGCAGCAGAAGGGGCCTGGGGCTACCAGAGGTGACCGCACTGCCTCTGGATGGTGACCAGCTGTGGGGACTGGCCAAGTGCAGCCCTACCGGGGCTCTCACGCCAGCTGGACCCCCTAGTCTGCCCAGCCTGCGGCCCACTGGTGGGGCCCCGAGGCAGCTCTAAGCACTTGCCCTGTGGTACCGGGAAAGATCCTGTGGGAGTTGGCAGGTGAGCTGACCAGGCATTTGAGTGAGGGGGTTGCAGCCAGACCTCCTGGGTTCACGTCCCAAGCTGTCCGTTCCTAGCTGTGTGGCCTTGAGCCCGTCCCTGTGAGCCTCAGTGTCTCCGAGTATAGCACAGGGAAGAAACAGTATCTCCTCGATAGGGTTTTGTGGGTTGCATAGGAGATGTGTAAATGCCAAGAACCTGTGAGCAATGGTTTTTAAGCTTTGATGAACTGATATTTTGGGGTCCCTCTTCTGTGTGAGATGCCCCTCCTCTTTTCCTCTTCATGGCCCCTCTTCTCTTCTTGCTTCTCATTCCCTCTTTCTTCTCCATTTCTGTCCCCTCTCTCCCTGAACTCAGGAGCCTGTTCTGTATAAAATTCTCCTCTCGCAGAAGTTAGGGACAGCATTCAATGTTCCCACCACTTGGTCAAAGCAAGGGACGAGCCTGGGGGTGGGGCTTCTGGCTGCCAGGGCCAGGTATGCCCTTCATGTTTGTTTCCTGAACTACTACTCAGTTCTAAAGGCCCAGATCAAAGTCCCTTCCTCCAGGAAGTCCTCCCTAACTTCCTTGAGCAGCCAGTGGCTGCCTCTCCCACTCCCCTGCCACCCAGGACATCGGTGTGAAATGTTGACCCACTTAGGCTCCAGTCTTCTCTTCCCATGTCTGAGTTGGGGTGGGCGGCGATTCTCAGGCTGCTGCCTGATTAAAACCTGGCTGGAGGTGGGGCCACAAGTGCCAGCTGTCTGCATGGAATACCAGAGTCTAGATTAAAATAGCTGCTTAAATATTGAGGGGGACCAAAGGTGAATGAGATCAGCCCTGGGATTTCTTTGGAAGGAATGATGCTGAAGCTGAAACTCCAGTACTTTGGCAACTTCATGCGAAGAGTTGACTCATTGGAAAAGACTCTGATGCTGGGAGGGATTGGGGGCAGGAGGAGAAGGGGACGACAGAGGATGAGATGGCTGGATGGCATCGCTGACTTGATGGATGTGAGTCTGAGTGAACTCAGGGAGTTGGTGATGGACAGGGAGGCCTGGTGTGCTGCGATTCATGGGGTCACAAAGAGTCAGACACGACTGAGTGACTGAACTGAACTGAATTGAAAGGTGAATGAACCATGGAAACAGCCCGCATGAAGACTTGGGTCTCTCGTCCCAGCCCAGGGTCAGACCAGACCCTCCCTGAGAGAAGCCGCTTCCAGTGCAGAATCTTCCTCACCCCTGTTTCCCTGCCTTATTTCCCTTGTCACTCTGTTCCTTTTTAACCCCAGGAAAGGCCTTCAGATACAATTTGTTACTGGTTGAGTACATGTGATCTGCAGGCTATGCAGTTTACAGCTTGCAGCCCAGCTCCACCCCAAGGTTCCTATGGCCCCCATCTCTGCAGGAGGCACCGTCTGGCTGCAGGAAGTGATCCAGAAAAAGGAATCCTAGCTTTTAGCTCAGGGGTCAGCTGACTATTTCTGTAAAGAGACAGTTAGGAAATTTTTGGGGATGTCTGTCACAAACCTGCTATCGTAGTGCCAAGGCAGCAGAGATGACTCCCAAGCGAGGGGGCGTGGTGGGGCTCCAGTTAGGCTTCATTTACCAATGTAGATGGTGGCCTGCTAGCTCCTGGTTTATGTCCGTCTTTTTAAGGCCATCCCGGATGCCAGTTCATTGCCCACAGCAGCACATCTCGTGAAGTACTTCCCTTCAGTCTCTAACGCTGGAGTTTCTTGTAGGGGAGACCCCACGTCCTCCGCCAGCCCCATGGTTTCCCATGAGGCTTCCGCCTCTTGCCCAGAGTCAGGCTGTGAGTAGACGATGAGGCTGGAGTCCAAGCTGGGTCTGCATGATGCCCAACTGCTGCCCGCCACGTGCCTCCCCCCAGATGCCGCGGGTTCAGAACACCCACTCATCCCCGTCGTGCTCCACTCTTCCCTCATCCTCTTTGTACCTCCAGCTCTGTTTCGTGTGTCCACTCGGGGATTTGCATCCGGTCTCTAAGCGTGGGCGTCAGTGACAGGCAAGGCCCCCGTTCTTCCAGGGACCTCCCGACCCCCTCGCCCAATAATTTCTCACTTGAGACCCCTTCTCCCCAAGAGCAGCCACAGACTGAGCAGCTATGGCTGGAAGGAGGGGGCAACGAGAGCACAGGGGACCCCGGGGCTCTCTGCAAAGTGCACGGCATGGGGAATCCTAACTGCTTTGCATTTGCCATACATGTGCCCGTGCAGGAAGGTCCTTGCGAGCACCCTAAACTGTGGCTCTGTTGCCCTGTCTTAGGGGCCGGGGTGGGGCTCAGAGATGCTGAGCAACCTTCTCAATGTTGCACAGTGGGCTTCCAACCTGCCACACACAGCCTTCGGTTACCCTACTGGGTGGGGTCGTGTCCCCCTAAACCCACGTCCAGTGCAGAGATGTGACCTTGTTTGGATGTAGGATCACTGCAGATCGGACGAGGGGAGATGAGGTCATGCTGCAGTATGTGGGCCCTTAATCCAACATGACTGGTGTCCTTATAAGAAGAGAAAAGACACAGATGGACATGCAGAGGGAGGGCGGCCAAGCGATGACACAGGCAGAGACCAGAGAGATGTGTCTACGGCCCGAGGCATCCAGGGATTGCTGGAAGCTGGGAGAAAGCCCTGGAGCCTTCCCTGGAGCCTTCAGAGGGAGCACAGCACAGCTAACACCTTCATTTCCGACTCCTGGTTCTAGAACTGTGAGAGATTGCTGTTGTCGTAAGCCAGCCAGCACGTGGCACTTCATCCTGACAGCCTAAGAAATGAACACAGCTACTAAGCCCCATTACTCGGGGTCTGGGGAGTCCAGACTCTGGTCCACGGTCAGTCCAGCCTCTAGAGTCAAGGCCTCGAAGGCCCCGGTGGAGGCCAAGGAGGCAGGAGGAACCTGGAACAGCAGCTGAGGGCCCACAGGAGGGGGTTCTTCCCCAAATATTTGCAGACGTCGGTTTCCCGAATACCCAGGAGACCTCATCACTCCCAGACTGAGGCTTTGTCCACAGACAGCACAGGGCTCCTCTGAGGCCCCGAAGGACCTGGAAGAGGTAGAAGAGGTGGCCCAGACTCCAAGGCCCGAAGTAGCTCAGAGCCAGAGCTTCCTGTGGGGTCTTCAGCCTCTCCCAGCAGATCCTATGATTGATCATGAGACAGAAAAGGTGGGCAAAGAGAAAGGGAAGAAAGGCAGGAGTCGGTAAGGAGACAGAGACAGGAGAAAGTGATGGAGAGACAGGAGGAGACAGAGACAGGAGAAAGTGATGGAGAGACAGGAGAGAGAGACTGAAATGGGCAAAGACAACTGGAAGAGAGAAGACAGGGATGGAGAGAGAGGTTAGGACAGAGGGACAGACACCCAGACCAGTCACAGATGTTGACAAGGAGACCGAGGGAGAGACAGAAAGGCAGGAAGAGTGCGAGGCAGGGGAAGGGGCAGGGGAGGGCAATGGGGAGCTAGACAAGCGACAGAAAGAGGGGGAGACAGGAGGGGGCGGAAGATGCACCGAGCCCCACGTGCCCTCTTGCAGACGGCCTGTGCTCAGCATTCTTGACCGCGTCGTGCCCAGGGCAGAGCGAGCCTTCAGCCCCGGCCCTGTGAGTGCAGGGCGGAGGGAGACGGCCACTGGGCCAAAGGCCACGCTAAGCCCCAGCCCCCAGAACCGCGCTTCTGTGCATTCCTGGTGGGGCGGCGTGAACTCCGCGCCTGACAGCGGCACATGGTTAATGTTCTCGAGTCCATGGGCCTCGGCCCTCAGTTTTAATTAGGCATTTAACTGGAAGGGGGTGAGGCCTCCCCACTTCCACTCATAGCCAGCTGCCAGCTTTATCGTGATCTCCTGCAGGACACTGCAGAGAGATGGTTCCAATGAAAGAGGATGGGGAGGAGGAGGTGTCAGAACCATCCAGGCCCCCCAGCCCAGCTTTCATGGGATTGGAAAAAGCATCTCTGCTGGAGAGGCCCCTAGTAGGAGGAATGGCTTTACACTGACCAGAATTCAACCCTTCAGAAGCATCCCTGATTAGTTCTCTGACACCGAGGGGCCCGAGGGAGTGAGTTATTGAGTTGAGGCAGCCTTGGATGCTTGCAAATGTCAGGAAGCCCAACTCAACCTGAACAAGTTAAAAACAGAAGCTTGGCTCAGTTACCTGAGAAGTCCAGGGGCATGTCAACTTCAGGTCTGGCTGGATCCAGCTGCTGCAATTTGATCAGCAAGCTATCCTTTGCTCCTTCTCTTGTCTCTGAGCCCATCTTAACACACAGCACACCCATTTTTAATGCACATTCTGGGTATATGATTAAAGACGAGGGGTGTGCATTGGCAGAGTTACTGTAGGTTTTTATCTCTCCCTTGCCTACTTTCTCCTCCCATCGTTCTGGACCTTCTAGAATCAAGAACTGAGACTCCCAGCTTCTCCCCTCGGGAGCATCTCTTCTGTTGGCTAGGCCAGTGCTGGGTGAAGCCCCCAACCCCCACTTATACAATTATTATAATACAGTTATAATGACTTTAACAGTTCTTGTGTACTAAATTTAATCATCTGTATTATTTCTTACTATTTTTAAAATATTTGTTGGGTTGCACCATGTGAGATCTAGTTTCCTGACCAGGAATGGAATCCCGGCCCTCTGCATTGGGAGAGGGGAGTCTTAGCCACGGGACGACCAGGGAAATCCTCTATTTTTGATGGGTTGATTTTTCTTCTTGTTACAGGTTGTATTTTCCCAATTCTTTGCATCGTGGAAGACAGTGAATTAGATGCAGATACTGTGAACTTTGCCTTGCTGGTTGCCAGATACTTTCATATTCCTGTAAATATGCTGGAGCTTTGTTCCGGACACAGCGGAGCTACTCGGAGACTTGATCCGTCCAATTTGTGTATGGTCAGAAAGCGACCAATGGCAGTAAATCCTCTGAGCATCTGGGATGTGTACAATCTGGACTGAATTCTGTTTTGTAATGAAGAAGGCAGGCAGTTGACTCGCGTTTGCAGAGTGCCCTGTGTGTGATTCTCAGGTCAAGAAATGGGTCTGTGATGGGCATCTTATGAGCACTGGCTGATCTCATGGTGTGCGCGTCAGTTCTGTGGTCAGCAGTCAAGCCAGTCACAGGCACTTTCCTCCCGCCTGCCGTGGTGATAGTGCCGTAGGAACTTTCTTAGCGGTCACTGAGCCAGCACCCACAGCCATCTTTCTCGGCAGCCACTGTGTGGGGAACTGCAACATGTGAGCGGAAGGTGTGATTTCTTCCCTGAGAGGCAGGCAGCGGGCTTGGCCTTGGCCGTGGCACAGAATGCCGCTGGTGTCGCCTGACAGGTGCTTTCAAACAGGCCTTGGAGACGGTGAGTTCACATCCGCTCTGAGAACGGTGGGGCCTCTTGGCACTCTGGGGTGGTCCCAAGCAGTGCGGCATCGAAAGCACTGATCACACACCCGAGGCGTTTCTTCACCACAAAGCCTGTTGGAATCCCACAGGGACCTCCCTTAGGGAAGCTGGCAGCTTTTCTCTTCTGTGACTCCTGATTTAACTCACCCCCCACGGCTCCCACCACCCCACTTGCCCACTGCCCTTGAGACTGTCGTTCTGCTGGTGGGGAGGTGGACTCAGGGTTGGGACCCAGCAGCTGGGGCAGGGATGGGATGGGAGNGGATGTTCCCATGTTTGAATCATTCCTACAGTCTGGTCTCCAGCACAAATGGCAGGAATGAAGGAGGCATCCGATGCATGTTTTTCCTTATTTTTCTCCTGTTTTGCCACATTGCATCAGCATTATGCCCTTGCCTACAACCTCAGGGGTGGGGAGGTGGGGAAACTTGCCTCAAAATACTTTGGTCCCAGCTACTCAAGTCTAGAAAAAGAAATTGAGAAAAATATTGGGTTGGCCAAAAAGTCTGTTTGGGTTTTCTGCTAGATGTTCCAGAAAAACCTGAATGAAATTTTTAGCCAACTCACTAGAAGTGAGTTCCTCTGGCCACAAGTTTGAATTAATTTACTCACTATTTTAAATGTAAGCTTATTGGATCCACCTGTGAAGGATGGTGTCGTCCCCGTTAAATAGCTTCCCAGGTGAGTGATTTAACACCACTAATTTGATTTAAGACAGAAATTGCTCACTAAAGCTCTTGTGCAAACCATTCAACACCTAGCAAAGTCAGGCTTCCAAGAGGGAAAGCTCTGCTTTTTTTCCCGATAATAAGATTTTTAACTGGAACTCAACAAAATAACAGTGGGCATAAAATGCTCACACCACAGTGGCTGGCACACGGGCCCTCGCCAGGGTGTGTTATTAGCCCTGAGCCTCTGGAAATGGATGTCTTCATGTTTGGTTTGGAATCATAGGGGTTGGTTTGGATTCTTTAGCCATTAAAGTTAGAAAAAATGTAAGAGAGTATTTAGTAGAATTTCTCCCACATTACAGGCAAGAAGATCAAAGCCTAGGACGTATTAGCAACAGAGTCAGGCTTTGTCATTCCCGGTCTCTTGCCCATTCTGTGACTCGTGTGAATCCACCTGCCACTGCAGAGGACATGAGTTCGATCCCTGGTCCCGGAGGATCTCACCTGCTCTGGTGCCACAACCACTGAGCCCCTGCCCTAGAGCCTATGCTGTGCAACACGGAGAAGCCAAAGCAAGGAGAAGCCTGAGTACTGCAACCGGAGGGTGACCCCGGCTCGCTGCAGCTAGAGGAGGTCCATACGGAGACCCAGGACAGCCAAAAGTAAACAAATAAAATTTAAAAAAAATTCTAAGAGACTGGCCAGGCACAACGGATTATTTTTCCTTTTATTTCTCTCTGAATGTTTCATCTCTTCCCTCGCACCCTCCTTCCTTCCCTTCTTTTCTTCCTTTTCCTAAATTAAACAGTGAACCCTTCTTTCTTGAGGCTTCAGTTCACTCCTGAAAATTTCAACCCTGTGGAACAAGTGGAGATGGAAGCCCTGAGATCCAAGAAGGCGATTTTTCCCTTAATGGGAAGTTTGACACCTTAATGAGCTATGACCATCGCAGGTCTCTTGACTCCCAAGCAAAGACGTCCTGGTGCTGAGGTTCAGGTGGAACACGGTCTAGTCTCTGTGATTCATCTTGGGGGCTCTTTGGCAATAAACTGCTGGCTGTCTTCTCTTTGAGATCTTCTTACAGATCTGTTCCCCCGCCCCCCACCTGGCTTTGCCTTGAGGCCATCTCTTCCTTCCATTTCTCAGAGCTTAGAAAAGCTCCTGGTTAATGTTAAAATGGGGCTTCCCTGATAGATCAGTTGGTAAAGAATCTGCCTGCAATGCAGGAGACCCCAGTTCAGTTCCTGGGTTGAGAAGATCCTCTGGAGAAGGGATAGGCTACCCACTCCAGTATTCTGGGGCTTCCCTTGTGGCTTGGCTGGTAAAGAATCCACCTGCAATGCGGGAGACCTGGGTCCAATCCCTGGGTTGGGAAGATCCCCTGGAGAAGGGAAAGGCTACCCACTCCAGTATTCTGGCCTGGAGAATTCCACAGACTGTAAGTCCACGGGGTCACAAAGAGTCGGACACAACTCTTAGTTAAAATAATGGGACTTTATTTTAAAAATGGGACTTAATTTTTTATGTTCATTTCAAGGGAGACAATGAGTTTGCAACGTAGCTTGGGTCAAGTGAGGAAATAGATGATACTGCCGTAAAAGGGCAGCTGTCCTTGGGAGAATTCGCATCTGCCACGAGCTTCCAGAGCAAATTCCTGCCACCACCCTGTGGTTCACTTGGAAACACAGAGACGTGCTCTACGCGGGGCTATAAACAGCAGCGAGATGCCAGCCCTTGCCAGTGGCAGCCCCAGGGTGTGCATCGGCTGTCGAGTGGACACGTGGCTTTTCTTTAGTCTTGGGTGGGGGGCCGGGCCTGTTCGTTTACTGGGGTTGTCATGACATAGTTAGCACATACTGGGCAGCTTCAACGACAGACATTTGTTTCCTCACAATTCTGGAGCTTAGATGTCCAGAATCAAAGCATCAGCAGACTTGGTTCCTTCTGAAGCCTCTCTCCTGTTCCTTCATATGGAGTTGCCTGTGTGTGTGTATGTCTGGATCCTGATCCCTTCTTGTAAGGACGGTTATACTGGATTAGGGCCCATCCTAATGACCTCATTTTAGCCTAGCTACTCCTTTAAAGATGGTGCTAGTCATAGAGAACCTGAAGGTACCCTCGAGGAGGAAATGGCAACTCACTCCAGTATTCTTGCCTGGAGATTCCCATGGAATAGAAGCCTGGCGGGCTATAGTCCATGGGGTGGTGAGATTTGGACACGACTGAGTGATTTAACATGCATACACACACCTCTTTAAAGGCTCTGTCTCCAAAAAAGTTCACATACTGAGGTATCAGGGTTAAGATTTCAACATATGAATGTTGAGAAGGATATATAATTCAGGCCATAACACTATGCAAGCACAGTCTAGAAGTCCTCTCTCTGCCCTGCCCGAGGCAGGCAGATTGATGTCACGAACCTGTCCTGTATCGTCTTCCTGGAGTCATCACTGCCTGTGCTACTTGCTACGGAAATTGGATTTTGGAGTCCGACACTCCACTCAGGGCTCACTTCCCATAGTTACAGTGAACAGAAAGGAGTTTATGCTTCATAAACCCCTCAGTCAATCTTTTTGCCTGCTTACCTGTTGAATGGCTTGCTCATTCACGAAGGGGTTGGTTTATCCTGCTGGACTCATTGGCTTNGGATCTCTTGGCCTGAAGTCTCTGATCACCGAACCCTGCTGCATGCGGTGTGTTGGCTGACCCTCAGTGCTGGCTGCTATTGCCCAGGAGCAGAAATGGCTCGAGCAGTATAACTCTGAGGTGTGAGCTCCGTGACTCCACAGGGGTGTATAGCCCGCAGAGGCGAGCGGGTGGCAGGCAACAAGGACACAAGTCGTGTGATGTAATGTGAGTTGGAGACGCGCGGGGGAAGACGCAGAAAGCGGGCAGGGACTGCCGAAGACGGGGATGTGCTGGTGTATAAGGACCTCTTGGAGGAGGCGGTGACTGGTGTACAGACTGACGAAAGTGAGCCAAGCGACCACCAGGAGATTTGGGAGAACCCCTGAGGCACACAGAATAGAAAATGATAGATAGTAGTTCTCATTACCACCAGCACCATCGGCAGCCTTCATACCTGTGATCGCCGTCACCACCCCCACCATCCCCATCACCGCCACCATCACTGTCTTCACTCCAGTTCTAATTCAGTTGGTCTGGGGTGGGGCACAGTGGTGCTGTTTCAAGCTTCCCTGGTGGCTCAGATGGTAAAGAATTTGCCTGCAGTGTGGGAGACCCGGCTTTGATCCCTGGGTCGGCAAGATCCCCTGGAGGGTGGCATGGCAACCCACTCTAGCATTCTTGCCTAGAGAATCCCACGGACAGAGGAGCCTGGTGGGCTACAGTCCACGGGGTCACAAAGAGTCGGACACGACTGATCAACTAACACTTTCGCTTCCGCAGACAATTGTAATGTACAGTCAGGATTGGGGCCTACCGTCCCAGCTGACACACCTTATTGGCAAAATTCCACTTTAAAATTCCATACTCACAAAAGCTCCATAAGGTTGATCTTCTTACCCATCCATTTTACAGACAGGAAGACAGATTTAGAGTGAGTAGGGCCTTGAGGGAGACCACAAGCCATCAGTTGTGTGATGTCTGTGGGGCACCCACCCTCTTAGCTGTGACCTCACAATCCTGGGTCAGCAGCACCTTCAGAGCAGAGTGTATGCCCAGGGAACACCTGTGGGTAGCATGAGGCTTGTTTCCAGCCCAGCATTGCCGACTTCCACCCCAGGACACCTCCCCTTCCCATCCCCGCCGCCTTTCAGAGAAGAGAGCCATCCAGGAGAGACCATGAAGAGACAGTATCAACACAGCTGCTGCCGCGGTTGCTGCTTCTGACATAATTGAGCCCCACTCGCTGCATCACGCTAAGAAGCGTTTCCATATCTATTGATTTGCAGCAAACGTACAAGAGGACTGCCAACTAGCTGTCTGTTTCCTTCGGATGAGCCAGCCCAAGGCACAGAAAAATCAAGACACTTGCCCAGGGTCACAAAGCTAGTCAGTAGCTGGAGTCAAGGTAATGTGTAAACGTGGACGTATGGGGACCCCCAGCTCTG
This sequence comes from Neotragus pygmaeus, assembly GCA_006410875.1. Classification (NCBI taxonomy): domain Eukaryota; kingdom Metazoa; phylum Chordata; class Mammalia; order Artiodactyla; family Bovidae; genus Neotragus; species Neotragus pygmaeus. The sequence goes on along the minus strand of SJYV01008537.1, from coordinate 268,669 downwards.
TCTCCTCCACCCGTCCCCTCACCCCCACTTTTGGGGGAATCAGCCTGGACACCAAGGCTCCAGGCCTGAGCAGCGAGGAGTGCAGGCAAGTGCCTCTCTGAGCCGCGGCTTTCTGGCCTGTGCGTGCGGGAAGGCCCTGTGTGCTCTGCTTCGCTTCTCACGCAGCTACGAATCGGCCTGGCCACATTCCGTGAACGGCCCACGCCCTGCCCCTCTCACCCTGCATCGTCTTGTCGTGCACGTGAACATGGCCTTCTCAGCCCCTCAGCTCCCCACTGCCTGCTGGAGGAAGCCCGAGAACAGCCATTGGTCTTGCAGAGCCCTCCAGGTTCAGGCCTGAGCACAGACCGGGGGGTGGGGGCGTCCCGTGCACCCACCTGCTTCCTCGTCTCACAGCCGCCGCTCGCCACCAGGCCGGACAGCAGGACGGGCCCAGTGGGCAGGCCCAGAAGCCAGCGCAAAGAGGGGGCTGGTGGTGGAGGCTGGCGATGGGGACTGGGACAGGCCTGGAAGCAGAACCGTGGTGGAGACACTCACCGAAGACGCACGCGTTGGAGCCCAGAGCAGGCAGGGCAGTGGGGAGCTGTGTTAGCAAAGCTCCCCAGGCACTCTTGTGGCCAGCAGATCTGAGACCCATGAACCGAATGTTTGTTTGTTCATCCAACAAGCATTTATTGGGCCTGCTCTGCTTGCAGAGTGCCCAGAGTTTTCGCTGGTTAAGGGGCAGCTCTGGAGCTGTGGAGTCTGGGACCGCGTCTGGCCTCTCATACTCTGGGTGGGTCATTTCATCTCTGTGGCTTGTCCATCGCTAATAGTGACAATGGCTATAGGTATTGACGCTTCACTGCAGGCAGTTATGCTGCTGGGCTGGTAAACGTTCAACAGCTCTCTGAGGGGGGAAGAAAATCCTGATTTGCTGCATCTGCCAAATGCCATGCTGTAAATGCTCTCATTGTGGCTGATTCCCAGCTCTCATTGAACATGGATGGATTCAGGAATGCTCACTGTGTGCTTAGTGATTCAGGGGACATAAAGAACCTAAGAGCAGAGATAACAGTAAAAATATAGTATAGGAATTAGGAAGTGGCGAGTCCGAAGTATTAATTTTGTTTGTCTTTATATTTACTGATTTGGCTGTGCTGAGTCTTGGTTGCGGCATGTGGGATCTAGTTCCCCGGCCAGGGATCGAACCTGGGCCCCTTGCATTGGGACTGAGCAGTCTTAGCCCCTGGACTGCTAGGGAGGTCCTAGTTTTGAGTATTTATTACCTTTGTTTTTAATACAGTTTACTTAGTTTCAAGTGTCCAGAATTTAATTTTTAGTAATGGCCAGCTTTCTAATTTTATTAAAATTTAACAGTTAGTGCTTGCAAGCTGGCATGGGTTGGTTTCAACCTTCCATTGGGTAGTGGCTGTGATTATCCCCATCTTACAGATAAGAACCCCAAGTACAGAGAGGCTGAGTGACTTGCTCAGGGTCCCTGGCTGAACCAGGATCCAAACCCATTAGTTTGGCTTCAGAGTCCCACCACTGGTGATAATAACCACACCCACCTCCTAGGGTTAATATTAAGGATTCATGCATATGATGCATTTAGCACATGCTCAGTCAACACTAGTTACTATTGTTCCTGTTACTACAGGTTGGTGATCCAGGTACATCAAACACAATGCCTTTCCTTGATGAACTTAAGCAAGGTATAACAGAAGCCTCCACAGCACATACACTGCATGGGCCCAATAGAAGAGTTAAGTTCTCTTTATGGGGCCAGGGGGACTTCATGGTGGAAGGGATATTTAAGTTGGGTTTTGAAGGATGAGTAGGAGTTCACCAGGCAGTTTAATGAGTCAAGGATAAACCAAGTCACCTGTTTGGCCAGAGGAGTCATCTCCTTTTACTGCCCCATTGCCCTGACCNTCCGGGTTCAGGCCTGAGCACAGACCGGGGGGTGGGGGCGTCCCGTGCGCCCACCTGCTTCCTCGTCTCACAGCCGCCGCTCGCCACCAGGCCGGACAGCAGGACGGGCCCAGTGGGCAGGCCCAGAAGCCAGCGCAAAGAGGGGGCTGGTGGTGGAGGCTGGAGATGGGGACTGGGACAGGCCTGGAAGCAGAACCGTGGTGGAGACACTCACCGAAGACGCACGCGTTGGAGCCCAGAGCAGGCAGGGCAGTGGGGAGCTGTGTTAGCAAAGCTCCCCAGGCACTCTTGTGGCCAGCAGATCTGAGACCCATGAACCGAATGTTTGTTTGTTCATCCAACAAGCATTTATTGGGCCTGCTCTGCTTGCAGAGTGCCCAGAGTTTTCGCTGGTTAAGGGGCAGCTCTGGAGCTGTGGAGTCTGGGACCGCGTCTGGCCTCTCATACTCTGGGTGGGTCATTTCATCTCTGTGGCTTGTCCATCGCTAATAGTGACAATGGCTATAGGTATTGACGCTTCACTGCAGGCAGTTATGCTGCTGGGCTGGTAAACGTTCAACAGCTCTCTGAGGGGGGAAGAAAATCCTGATTTGCTGCATCTGCCAAATGCCATGCTGTAAATGCTCTCATTGTGGCTGATTCCCAGCTCTCATTGAACATGGATGGATTCAGGAATGCTCACTGTGTGCTTAGTGATTCAGGGGACATAAAGAACCTAAGAGCAGAGATAACAGTAAAAATATAGTATAGGAATTAGGAAGTGGCGAGTCCGAAGTATTAATTTTGTTTGTCTTTATATTTACTGATTTGGCTGTGCTGAGTCTTGGTTGCGGCATGTGGGATCTAGTTCCCCGGCCAGGGATCGAACCTGGGCCCTCTGCATTGGGACTGAGCAGTCTTAGCCCCTGGACTGCTAGGGAGGTCCTAGTTTTGAGTATTTATTACCTTTGTTTTTAATACAGTTTACTTAGTTTCAAGTGTCCAGAATTTAATTTTTAGTAATGGCCAGCTTTCTAATTTTATTAAAATTTAACAGTTAGTGCTTGCAAGCTGGCATGGGTTGGTTTCAACCTTCCATTGGGTAGTGGCTGTGATTATCCCCATCTTACAGATAAGAACCCCAAGTACAGAGAGGCTGAGTGACTTGCTCAGGGTCCCTGGCTGAACCAGGATCCAAACCCATTAGTTTGGCTTCAGAGTCCCACCACTGGTGATAATAACCACACCCACCTCCTAGGGTTAATATTAAGGATTCATGCATATGATGCATTTAGCACATGCTCAGTCAACGCTAGTTGCTATTGTTCCTGTTACTACAGGTTGGTGATCCAGGTACATCAAACACAATGCCTTTCCTTGATGAACTTAAGCAAGGTATAACAGAAGCCTCCACAGCACATACACTGCATGGGCCCAATAGAAGAGTTGATAAGTTCTCTTTATGGGGCCAGGGGGACTTCATGGTGGAAGGGATATTTAAGTTGGGTTTTGAAGGATGAGTAGGAGTTCACCAGGCAGTTTAATGAGTCAAGGATAAACCAAGTCACCTGTTTGGCCAGAGGAGTCATCTCCTTTTACTGCCCCATTGCCCTGACCTGTCTCACCAGGAAAGCTGATGCAGATTTCATTACCATGTGGAGGCTCGATGGCTTATCTGGAGAAGTGAGCCCCTCACACCCTCAGGTCTAACCTTGGCTGAGCTTGCCTGGCTGCATCTCCCAAGGAGGCTTCCGGGTTGAGAGAGTGAGCCTGGTGGTTACGAGGGATGAAACCTCTGGGTCTGCATGCTGCCGCGGTGGGTAATCTTGACTTATCTCAGTTTCCCCATCGTAAAGGGGGAGCGATGACCGCTCCGACCCTGCCAGTACACTCAGCACTGTGCAGAGTGCAGCGAACGTGCTCCCAACCAGCTGGCCTCAGAGTGTGGACCAGCCTGGCAACAGTAATGGTCCGCACAGACCACAGCTGCAGAGGCTGTTGGGCGAGGAGCCCGGTGAGCTGGGTGGCACGTGTGGGAGCAGGTAAACACCCAGGAGCCACACAACCCACCCAAACCCAGCCCTGCAGCAGCCTACCAGCTCGGCGTGGGCGTCAGGAAGCTGGTGGCTGGGTCAAAGCAGGCTGCCGCCATGCCCCGTCCCACGAGGTAGAAACGTTACGGGTGATGCTGCCCTGCGGTGGCCCCACCTTGCAGCCCTTCCTTTGAACTCTGAAGGCAGCTTCACATGTGCCTGTGGCTGCCAAGACAGCGTGTCTGATGTCCTTTCCGGCTTTTGTAATGTCACTTCCCGCCAGGGACGGAGTGATGCGTTATTGATGTAGGAGAGTCACCATTTGGCATAAAGTTCCCGACATATAGAACATCAGCTTGAATGGACCTTCTGGTTCGAATGTGAGCAGTTTGGCTTCTTGGACTTTTTCATCTTGTTTTTTCTTCTTCTAAGTTGGCCACTTTGGGGATTATCCGTTTGGGGAATGTACCTGTGGGAACAGGGTCACCAAGGGGAAGGCCATCATTTCAGGGGACACTTAGTTCCTTGTAAGTTCATCATTGGTGGGTTTCGTGTGAGAATCAAATATGAAGAGACCAAGAAATCAGATATGCAAAGCTCTTGAATCTTTGTTGGGTGGTAGCCTTTGCCACGGAGAAGGCAATGGCACCCCACTCCAGTACTCTTGCCTGGAAAATCCCATGGATGGAGGAGCCTGGTGAGCTGTGGTCCACGGGGTCGCTGAGGGTTGGACACGACTGAGCAATTTCACTTTCACTTTTCACTTTCATGCATTGGAGAAGGAAATGGCAACCCACTCCAGTGTTCTTGCCTGGAGAATCCCAGGGACGGGGNAGGAGCCTGGTGAGCTGTGGTCCACGGGGTCGCTGAGGGTTGGACACGACTGAGCAATTTCACTTTCACTTTTCACTTTCATGCATTGGAGAAGGAAATGGCAACCCACTCCAGTGTTCTTGCCTGGAGAATCCCAGGGACGGGGGAACCTGGTGGACTGCCATCTCTGGGGTCGCACAGAGCCGGACATGACTGAAGTGACTTAGCAGCAGCAGCCTTTGCCAAGACTGTGGCACAGTCTAATACAATCAATAAAACATATGAAAGTATAATATAATATGATGTGATAGAAGATGAGCAGTATAGAATGTTAGCAGGCATCTTTGTAAAGGAGCAGGTAGTAAATATTTTAGGCTTTGCAAATTGCACTGTGTGTTTCACTCAGATGTGCCATTGCTACAGGCAAACAGCCCCAGGTGATCCCGCGAGCAGCGGCCATGCTTGTGTTCCAGTGAAACTTTATGTGTTCTTATGAGCTATCTCCTGTTTTTGGTGGTGGTGGTGTGAACACGATCTGGCTGTGGTCACAGGCACCCCTGGCTTGGAGATCAAGACAAGTTAAATCAGAGCCTTGGCTTCACTTTTTGCCTGGAGAAGTGAGACCCTTGGGAAGATATTTCACCCCTGGGAACCTCAGCCTGTAAAGTGGGGGTGAGGACAGTGGGGGAAGCTCTGGCTTGTGGGGAAGTGAAACAGGAGACTGGCATGAGATGCTGAGCCCGGTGCCTGGCGGAGGGGCTGAGTTCAAGGGAGCGGCCCTGACAGGAGGAGGAAGAAGCGGCAAGGGAGGGGGCTTCCCCGGGAGGGTCAGGGGCTCTAGACCCTACCTGACTGCTGACCTGGGTGATCTGTGGTCAGTCTTCTCACCTGGCAGGTAAGCAGGTAGGACTGCTGATGCCCAGGCTACCTCTTCTATCAGCACCTCTGGGACCTGCTGGCCCCTCAAGGATGCTGAGCCTCACAGTGGGCACTAGCTGGACCAGCGCTGTTACAGCGGAGCAGGGCGTCAAGGACGCAAGTGTTGGGGGCGAGTCGCCATCCCAGCCTCTGCCAGTCTTGGGCAGCCTCGCCTGCCCGCATCCACTCGTCCCCGTGCTCCTCCAGGAACTCTCGGGCGTCCATGGTGAGCCTCCTGATGCCAGCAGGATGAGCAGATGAGCTCACGGTCCACAGGACTCGCTCTGATCTGGCTGTGGTCATAGCCGTGGGTTGGCTTGTGTCCCCTAAAAACCATGTCCACATCCTGGCTCCCGGAACCTGTGAGATGACCTGGTTTGGAAGTGGGGTCTTCAAAGGTGTAACTGATTAAGGATGTGGAGACGAGGTCTCACCCTGGACTTATTACGGACCCTGAATCCCACACATGTGCTTGTGGGAGGTGGGAGAGGAGAGCATAGGCCAGGGGGATGCCGTGGATAACAGAGGCAGCCGTCAGAGTGGTGGGGCCACAGCCAGCTGCTGCCTGGGGCCTCCAGATGCTGGAAGACGCAGGACGGACCCTCCACTGGAGTTGTGACCCTGGGGGCACCTTGGGTTTGGACTTCTGGCCTCCAGAGTGTGGGAGAAGAGGTTCCTTTTGTTTTAGCCCCTAGGGTGTGGCCATTTGTTGTGTCAGCTGTAGGACGCTGATCCCACCACTGAGAGGGAGATTCCAGGGCAGGGGGGTGGGGTGCTGAGCCTGGATTCTCCCTTGCATTCAGTCACGCCTGCAGCATGACGCTCATGTCCCTTGAGGAAATGCCATCTCCTGATAAATGGACAGATTTTTTTCAGTAGAGACATTCCAGGTCCACACTTGTTAATGAGGTTCAATGTCCTATTTCAATTCCTGGGTCAGTGCTGGTGCAGAAAGGATGTTTCAGATTCTGTGTGGTGCCTGGAGCAATGAGTTCAGCCAAGTGTGTGTCAAGAAGGGTGTGTGTGTGTGTGTGTGTGTGTGTGTGTGTGTGTGTGCATGTATGCTTATTAATTTGTTATTTATTAGGGATCCAAAGGAAGTTTCCTAAAAAAATTACAGAAGCTCCATGATGTCATGTAAAATACAAGATAACACTACAATCGTATTTAATTAACGTCCCACATCCTATCTTTTCTGGCCAATTTGTTTGTTCCTGTTTTGAGTTCGGTTTGGACTTTGTTGTTCATTCAAGTTTGGCCGACAGATTCTTGTTCATCGTGTGCGAGGCCTTGCTGGCACCTTTGATAGCCCCACCTTGGAGATTCAGCAGCATGTTCTAAGTTTCAGGCTCCTCATTAAAACAGTGCTAGCACAGGGGACTCAGGGTCCTTGTGAAAATGAAGGAAGGAGCTGCTTTTCCGAGCTCAGGCCACACCCACCCTCATCGGTGCCCCATCCAGGTCCTTCTCTGGGGATGAGCTGTGAAGCGAAGCTCACTGAAATCACCCTTTCCCAGTACTGTCGGGAAATGAAACCCTCCCCTCTGTAGCTTTTGGAGAATCCAATGTTTCTGAAGGAGCCCCCTCCTCCAGTGTCCTCAAACAAAGCCAAGTAAAAACCCAATCCCACCTTTGGCAAAAACGATTCTAACCTGGAGATGGCATCTCAGGCCAGACTCAGACTGAGAACACTTTGGGCACAGCTGATGTCATTGCCCGATAGAGGGGTCAGGCTGGGAGAGGACATGGGGGATGGGGAGGGGAGGACCCTCACTCCAGGGCCCCGCCCCCAGACTGAGTATGTCTATATCCTTAAAGGGGACAAGGCTCCTTACCCGTGATGATGCAGCTTTGCTGTTGGGGAGGCGTGGGGTCACAGGAGGGCCCAACTTTGAAGCTAGGACCCACCTGGGCTTGGATTTGGGTCCCCACTGTGAGCCCCAGAGTCCGTTTACAAAAGCTTCACATAAGAAGAGGCTGAGGGAAGGACTGGATGAGACAGGATGCCTCGGGATGGTGATGGCCCCTCTCTTAGCCTAACAGAACTGTCCAACAACACCTTCCTGTGCTGCAGGGGCATCCAAGCCCGTAAGGGGGTCCTGCAGAGCGAACTTGAGCGCAAAGAAGAGTGTTGCACTGAGGATCTCACGGTCCCACCCTTCTATGGTCTCTCTCACATCATCAAGCACCTTTGGGCTGAGTCCAGCCCCAGCCTTTCCCCTATCCCGGCTCCGTCCACGGGGACAGTGACCCCGGAGCAGAGCCACAGGCTGCCNGAGTGTTGCACTGAGGATCTCACGGTCCCACCCTTCTATGGTCTCTCTCACATCATCAAGCACCTTTGGGCTGAGTCCAGCCCCAGCCTTTCCCCTATCCCGGCTCCGTCCACGGGGACAGTGACCCCGGAGCAGAGCCACAGGCTGCCACCGGCTCCTACCCACTCAGTCTGGAGCCTCTTCTAAACAGTGTTCACCCCTAGCCCAGAAATAAGCATGTTCATTTTATAATATTTTAAAACTTGCCAGGCTTGCCCTAAAAGAAACTTTTAATATTGAGTCTCTCTTTATATATCTGTGGCAATTCACTGGGGGAGAGGCTCTCATCGTTNTCGACATCGAAGTCTTTCACTGAGTTCTATTGGTAGGGGAGAAGGAATCTTGAGTACATGATGGAGTATTTCCTCCACACCTTTTAAGAACAAAATTCAACTGCAGAACCTATTTGCAGAGTCCCTGGGAATGAGGCAGCAATGCACCTTCTAGCTTGAAGACTGGGATGTCTCAGGCCTGCTCATGCCTCTGCTGACCATCCCAGTTCTTTGGCTCCGGCAAGGACCTCCCAGAACTGCTTGGCTGTTCAGGATCATTAAGAATTAAGGCAATTAAGGGCAATTAAGAGGAGGAAGAGGAAATTGCCACTTGTGGAGCATTTCCCATATGTGAAGCCGGTCCCTCTCAAGGGTGCTGCCCAGCATCCTCCCAGCATTTTGAAAAGCACGAAATTATCACGTCATTTTACAGATGTGGTAAAGGGAGGTGAGTGCCATAGGGTGACGCTGATAATTCTTTGGGGGGGCACAAGGTATTTTATTCTAGGTGCTGGGCATGCTGTGAGCTTTGCCTATGTCCCGCTAAGTCTTCCCAGGTGGCACTGGTGGTAAAGAACCCGCCTGTTAATGCAGGAGGTATAAGAGGCACCAGTTCGATCCCTGGGTTGGGAAGATCCCTTGGTGGAGGAAATGGCCACCCACTCCAGTGTGAGAAGGCCCTCTGGAGAATGGAATGTCTACCCACTCCAGTACTCTTTCCAGGTTAACCCCATTGACATAGGAGCCTGGTGGGCTACTGTCCACGGTCGTCGCAGGTCAGACACGGCTGAAGCGACTGAGCACGCGCACTCTAAGGCCAGTTCTAGGAAGCACTGTGGTCTAGCTATTGTACAGAGGGGAGGAGGGAGCCTGGAGAAGTTCAATGACACCCTCATAGTCAAAGGAACTGACCCCCACTCTGTTCCTCCAAGCCTCAGCTCTCACTCCCGCCCCTGGTGCCTCCTGCCAGAGCACCTCAGTAGGTCCAGACCCAGGCCATGAGCAGGGCGCCAGAAGGCTCTGGATGCAAGCTGCTCCGAGAGGTTGAGGAAGTCAGCCAAGGCCATACAGTGAAGGGAGGCGGGGCCTGCATGAAGTCCAGGTCTGTTGGACACCAAAAGGCAGCCTTCCCCACCACAGCCCCGGTCTCAGGGGATCAGCTCTTCCCATCCATCCACCCAGCCCCTACAGAGCCCCGCAGAGGGGGTCCCCACCCTGTGGGCCGGGGTACCCTGCACCCCATGCAGAGGAGGGACCTCAAACTCCCTAACACAGCCCATCCTCAGGAGGTCCTCCAGGGTGCCCGAGGGGCTCCCTCCCTGTGGCCTGGAGCCCCAGGTTCGTGGCAAGGACAGCATGCGTCCTTCAGCCCGCCCAGGCTTGATTGTCACCATGGCACGTTATGGTGGCATGTGGCCGTCCGCGTGTGTGGCTCCTGCTGCCGGTCTCCATCCTCAAGGCCACTGAAGCCGGGAGGGTGGCCCATGCGCCATGTGTGCCTGCCGCCTGTGCACCTTTTGAAGCCCAGAAGGCTGGCCTTCTCCTTGCTGCACTATCTCTGCTGCGTTTCGAAAGGATCCAATTTCCCTTCGGTGTCTGGCCCCGGCCGCTTCCTGGTTGGCATGGAATATACAAAAGGGACAGCTCTTTCTGGGCTGATGTATGGGCCCCTTGCTGGGCGGCGTGGGCATCTGTCTCCAGGAGACCCCTGCTCCTCGGGCCAGGTATTGCCGGGGTCATGGCCCTGCGAAGGTCCTGTGGGTCAGATGAGGGTAATGTTGAGTCTATCAGTGATTCCCCTGCAGCGCAGAGCCCGAGCGATGGGGCTTTGCTAGAGGAAATAGTGAGATCCGTCACGAGGGAGGGGAGGGACGTTGCTGGCTAAGGTCACAGGGTCAGTTTGCCTCAGTGACCAGTGCCTTGTGGGGGACGCACATGCCCCCTAGCCCCTGCTAAGCCTGCCCTGTGGAATGCCCCCCACCCCCAGGCTGTAGAAGGAGAGCCCGCAGGCCGTGACCTGAGAGTCCAGCCCATAGTCGATGCTCAGTAAATCGGATCTGAATGGACATGTGCGTGCACGGATGAACGGACTCGCCACCTGACCGGGCGCCGCACACCTGCTTTCTCTCTGTGCTGCCCAGCCTCCCTCCACCTTGGTCAGAGCACTCTGACTTTGCTTAGAAAGGGTTTGTTTCTGTCCTGTCCTCCCAGGCAGAGATGGCCTCGGGCCTTGGGAGATCTTGTCCTGGCCTGGAAGCTGGTCTGTGCACCAAGGGCAGAAGGGCTCCCAGCAGCTGGAGTCATTCATTCCATTTCGGGTACCAGGAAGGCGTGTCTTGGCTGAAGGGTTGTGGAGGGCAGTTGTCGGCCTGTCCCGGGAGCCCGGGCAGTGCCTCCTGCCCCCAACCCGTCCCTCTTTGGTCGTGCATTCATCCAACAAAGCCCAGTTATGCCCCCTCTGCATGCCATACACCGGTTATGCCCCCTCTGCATGCCACACCCCCCAGGCACCGGCAAAAGGTGTGAGTCCCCACGCCACTGGCTCCTGGTGCTGTGGGTGACAGAGGACTCCACACGGGGGGAGGGGCAACTGGAAAAGAGAGGCTATCCAAACTCAGGGAGCTGGGGGACCTGGGGCACCCCCATTCTGAGGAGCTGGAGGCCACGGGAGACTCCTTGGGCACCCAGTGGTCAGGGGTGGCCGTGGAGGTAGGAGGCTGCAGGTGAATCTAGGGCCTTTCCCATTACACAAAGGGACCAAGAGGCCAACCTGAATGCCCCCTCTCCCCCTGACCTCGCCCCCCATCCCCTGTTTCTGGAAACAGCTCAGGAAGTGAGCATTTTTGTACAGCCATCCTTCATGTGCAGGGTGAGCGCCCATGGGAAAGAGTTCTCTTTAACTTGTTGTTTTCTCCTGGCGTGAGCAGCCCTTTCAAAGGGGATTTTCTCAGCCACTTTTTTACAGGCCATTTTGTTTTCCTGGGGGGGGAGGGGGAGGGCTAGGTGCTGAGTAATGGGGCCTTTGAACGCTCGTCCTCAATAATTATAAGCCAGCTCCGCGTCCCCTGAGGACCCTGGCGCACAATTCTTGGAACTGTCCCGTTCGCTCCATTATGTTACAGAAAGTGCAACGCCGGAGGCATTTTTCTGGAGAATCAAGATCTGAAACCAACATTATCTTACTCTCTTATTGTTGGCACGGGAAGAAACCCGGGCCTCCGCCAAGGGAAACATGTCAGACTTCCATCAAGTTCCTGAAGGTCAGAACCTTCAAGACTGGTGAATTTTGATTTCATCTTAGGAAAAACTCAGAGTGTAATGCCAGGACACAGTGAATATTTTAAGTAACTTTACACATTAAGTAGAAAACAAAAAATAATGATAAAGAAAAAAGGAGATGGCCGGTCCACACCCCCGCAGGGCAGAGGAGGCGGGAGAATAAAGAACAAAATGCGAGAAGATCCTCAGAAATGCCGAGCCTGCTCTTTGTTCCTCAGCCTTGGCTACTCTGTGCTCCGAACATACCTGCTCTGTGCCCCTCAGTATTTTATTTAATCTCATTGAACCCCGATTTGATGCCTTGATTCTGTGACACCTTCCTGTAATCTCTCCAGTCCAAACTGGTGTTTCTCTTCTCTGCAGACTCACACTTTTGTGTTCTGTGTTACCTGTTTATTGTTACCATGGTCATTCACGAGTACACCTGTCTCCCCGTCTAGACCCCAGGCTCCCTGATGGCAAAACGCTACAGGTCTGCATAGTCTTCCTGGGTGCCTGGCACGTTGCCAGGTCCTTGGCGGGAGATCAGTATCCACTTGTTCCATTAGTTGATGAGATAATTTATAGAAACAGGACATGCTGCACATTTGACGGCGTTGACTCTGCTGGACCCCAAAATCAGTGTGTCACAAGCCCCAGTGCAAACCTCAGTCACTTCCTGCAACGTCTGGATATGCTCCTTTATTATTTATTAGCCGCCAAATGTAAAAAGGAACCAGAGCTGGCTTACAACTTAAAACGCACATAAAGCATGAGAATTCACAGTTAAAGGCCGATCAGAAATCTCTGAGCAGAAGGCAGATCGATTTCCAGGAATCTGGAACGAGTTAGGTGCTGTAATTAAACATAAAATTTTACTCTGAACTTCCTGGCAGCCAAGACAAAATGGAAATTATTCAGGATCATCAGCGCCTTCCTGTTATTCAATTCTAGGAGAACTTGAAGGAGCCGGTCCCTATTTAAGGTCGCTGGAAAAATGCTTTTGACTTCTATTTTGTTAAAGATACAAAACATTAGTCACATATTCAAATCAGAGGTCATCCAAAGGTGATAGGAAGAGGACGCAGGGCATACGGAACCCTGGAGGGCTCAAGTCCTCCCACACTGGTGCCTCCTCGCTGGGATCCTGCAACCGTTAGGATGGCTGCTAGCTGCCATGTCAACCGCCCTCCTCGTCTCAGGGCACGCGTCGTGTGCAGCTGGTGTGGGTCAGTCACTATCTCCCTCCGCGAGGTCATCCGGGATCCTTTGTCCTGGCCCCCCACCCCTCGCACTGTGGTCCTCCTCACCCAGCTAGTACTTGGAGAAAAGGAGAAAAAAGCATGCACGCCCGCTTCTGAGCCGGTCAGACTGGGACGGGACCCCGTCTTGTCCACTCGCATGTCACCATGAGAACTTGTCCCCTTTAGACTCAAGGGGCTGAGAAATGGAGTTCCTGGCTCCACAGCTAAGGGGATGCACAACCATATGTCAGAATCTCCACGGACACGCTTGTTAAAGCTTCCTGGCTCGGAGCACCTGGGCGATGGGAGGTGAGGGTCTGCACAAGCTCTGACAGTGACTCCAAGGCTCGCTGATGGAAGAGTCTCCATCCCATGCCCACCTCCCACCTGACCACATGCATTGGTTGGACACTGTCCCCCCCCACGCCAGCCCTGAATCCATGTCCTTCTCGGAACCTCGGAACGTGACTTTATTTGGAAATAGGATCTTTGCAGATATGATCAAGTCAAACCAATGACTGGGGTCCTTCTAAGAGGAGGAGAAGATGTGGACACAGACACACATGGAGGAGCCAGCTCTGAGGCTACCCGGAGGAGGCTGCAGACTAAGGAGACGGAGGACAGGGAGCTGCAGGAGGCCAGGAGGGCCCTCCCCTGCAGTCTTTGGGGAGACACTGGCCTTGCGCACACCCTGACTTTGTGTGTGTGTGTGTGCGCGCGTGTGAATTTTGACTCTATTACTTAGCAGAGCATGTGGTACTGACATCTTGAAGTTTCATTTACTTTTGAAAAGTGGGGATACTAAAATCTATCTCGCAAAATAATGTCAGCAACATGCTTTGCACAGAGCCTGTCACATGTAATAAGCACTTAAAAACAGGAGCTAATACACCCCTAAACCAGAAAAGCGATTAAATTACTCAAAGTGCAGTTTATGAGATAGTAATTGCACATGTAAACGAGAAGTCAAAGTTTACATATGTGAACTAGTTAACACTGTCATTTAGGAATTGGTTCTTCATTAGCAGCATTTTCCACAATCATAGAGGATTCTTCTCCGCTGAGACACAAGAGAAGGATATCTAGCAATAAATTATAGTTACCACTCATTGTCTTCTGAACAAATCTTAGGTCAATCTGCGTGTGTCATGCTCAGCCATGTCCGACTCTTTATGACCCCGTGGACTGTAACCCACCAGGCTTCTTTGTCCAAGGGATTTCCCAGGCAAGAGTACTGGAGTGGGTTGCCATTCCTTTCTCCAGGGGATCTTCCAGACCCAGAAATCAGATATCTGCTATGTCTTCTGCATTGGTAGGCAGATCCTTTACCACTGAGTCACCTGGGAGGTATGCCTGTGGCTGTCAATCCTCTAAAAAAGTCAAGTGCATCCTCATAGTCAATTCTTCCTTTCTGGGCAAGTTTCTTTCATAACTACCTTTTGCCAGGTTCAGATGGTGTCTACCTGGGGAAAACAAATGTATTTTAGCATTTAGTGTAATACATTTATTTTCACACTTTATTTTGGGACTTATGGCCTCTAGAGCCACGAGACACTGTGTCTCTGCTGTTTCAGCCTTCCACTCTGCGGTCACCTGTTATGACTGTCTTGATAGCTCACTCATCATCCGACAATGTCCTGATTCTGAAGGGATGCAGAGCTGGAGAATCTGTGTTGCTCCGAGGCTTCCACTCTCTGGCAGGGCCCTGGGAGGGCTGCGCTGACACTGGCAACCAGGCAGCCAGACTGCACGTAGGCCCCGCTCTGCAGGGAGCGCCAGCGAACACCTCCCCACTTTGGGCTTCCTACTCCTCAATTGTGAGACAAAGGGCTGGGCCTGGGAAGGGGTGCTCCTGCTGTAGACACCATCGCTGGGAGTCTTGTGGAAGGTGGGCTCCACTCAGGCCCTTTGAATGGGCGTCATCAGGGCTGTGGTCGGGGGCCAGGCTGTCATGGGCTTCTGTAAGAGGTGGTCCCGGCACGCACTTGGCAAAGGGTCCCGTGGACTAGTCAGGGCGTTGGCGCTCTCCAGGGCTGGTCCTCAGTTGCAGGATAGCAGCTCAAGTGGTGGAAAAGCTGGATGTCCCTCCTCCTGTCTGCCTGTGGGGCTGAGCTTTCCTCCACATGGATTTGCTTAAGAAGATGCCCCGGATTACAGGGGCCAGGTTAGGCAGGTTGGTGGGGACGAGAGGAACCTCTTTATTGTGTTAGAACAGCCTCAGCTGCTACGTTGAGTCGATCTGAGAAGACATTTTTTAAACACAGACTCATCGTCTGGGCAGAGAGAGTAACAGATAAACCACATGGAGCCCAGCAGAGTCCAACAGCCAAGGCAAACTTTATTTTCTGGAACAGAAGGTATGACGTCGCCTCCTTTGTTTCTCTCGTTCTTAGCTTAAATTGGTTTTGCCCAGTCTTAATATTAACTAATTTTTTTCCCATATCAGTTGGGGGAAAGTTGCATATCCTCTTTTTCTAAGCATATAGGTAAAGAAATCATAGAGAAAAAACATGAACCCATTTGAGCACAGAAAACTTTCATAAAACTTACTACAAAATCCATTACAAAATCAGAAAGCCAACAAGAAATTGGCGGGAAATTAGCAACATCCTTGCAAGACTTTCTAATCAGCCTCCAGAAGGCTGAGCAGAGATTAATTCTAATACATGTCTAATACAAATTAAAATACTTAGTATGCAAATATTGCTCGTAAATCATAAGGTCAGGCAATTAATGCAACATTCAAAAGGCAATGAGTATTTTCAAGCAATTCACACAAGAAATTCAAATGACCCACTGCCTGGAAAATATCCACCTGCAGTAGCCATCCGAACAAAGGACCTGAGACTCAGATGGCCTGTCTGTTTTCTGCCCACCAAACTGGCTACGGGTTTTAAAAATTACGTTGTTCAGCATGAGATTTTTGAGAAAAGTACTCTTACCGGATACAGCTGCTGAGACTGCAAGTTGATGCCACCTTTAGAGAGTGCCCTTTCGGACATTTTTACTGATGGGTTTGTTTTGGGATGTGCTCTTCGCCGCCGCTGTTCGCGGGCTTCCTCTCGCTGCGGCGAGAGAGGGCTCCTCTTCCTTGTGGTGGGCGGGCTTCTCGCCGCGGCGGCTTCTCTTGCTGCAGCACACAGGCTCTCCAGCGCATCTTGCAGCCTGCGGGCTCCAGAGGGACGGCTCAGTAGTTGCGGCGCATGGACTTACTTGCCCCGAGGCATGTGGATCTTCCCCGAGACCGGAGGTGGGACCCGCGTCCCCTGCATTGGCAGACGGATTCTTAACCACTGGACCCCCAGGGAAGCCCCTGTAGAAGCAATGTGACATAGGGCATTGAATGCCTTACAGGTGCGCACTTACTAAGGCAGCCTTTACATTTGTAGAAACTGAGCCAAAGGAAATGCTAGGTGCTGTAGCAAAGACGTATATATGTATCATAGCATTATCTATATATTCTGAAAAAATGGCAGTTACATGAATAACTGCTAACCTGGAATTGAGTAAATTAAAGATGAGACATATCCTCAAAGAAATGCTTTAAGTCATGTTCTTAAGAACCCACCTGCCAGTGCAGTAGACATGAGACATGGGTTCTATCCCTGGAGGAGGGCATGGCAACCCACCCCAGTATTCTTGCCTGGAGAATCCCATGGACAGAGGAGCTTAGTGGGCCATGGTCCACGGGGTCACAAAGAGTTGGACACAGCTGGAGAGGCTTAGCATGCATGCAAAAAATAAAGGGGTAAGACATGTTTGCAAAATACACAGGGCAAATATATACATGTTAAAATAACTTACCAGACAGTACAAGTGTCATGATTTTAAAGTTAAGTATTTTATCTCTTGGGTTGTAGAGGAAAATAAAAACTGCTTGAAACGAATCTGAATCTTAGCATAGCAGTCTGACTGTGTGTTCATGTGTGAAGTGTCTGGACAGCTGGAAAAGCATTGCTGTTTGATTTTAATCTTAGGGGCTGGTCTGTATTTCCCAGATTTTCCACAACGAATGTGTATTGTTCCTGGGTTTTCTGAACGATGTGGAGCACTTGGCCCTCTGTCCAGTCCCTTCTTTGTGTCGTGTTGCCTGGTGGTCGTGAGCTCAGGTGGACTTTAGGTGTGGCCCTGGGCTATCTGAGGGAAGAAGGGACTGAACATGGGGAAAAAGCTGTGAGGGCCTCTTCCTGGTCGCATTCGTCTCCACTGGCCGAGGACTGAGGGCGCTTACACGTAGCAGCTCCAAGAAGAAGCGGCTTCCAGAACCGGGCCATCCTTTCCCCACCAGCTGCTACCTGCGTTATCTGTTGGGCTTTCTGCAAATACACTGGAATAACGGGCTCTGTGGGTTTCAGCAGTGTGATATTGCCATTTATAATAAGAACTGCGTCATTTGGTCTTCCTTCTAGTCAGGTGGTCCAGCACCTCAAAAGCCTTGGGGTTTCCTCTATGAGCAGAGCCGTCAAGGTATCTTGTTAAGTTAATGGGGGTGCTTTGTGCAAAGTCCGTAGGTCACCTAAGGGGAGAGCACCTAAGGATGGCCAAGGGCTCCGACCACGTGACTAGAGGGTTGGAACTTCCAGCCCCAGTGCTGACCTCCAGGGTGGGGAATCGTGGGCTAGAGATCCAGTTCCAGGGGCCAGTGGCTTAAGCCATCATGCCCGTGTACTGGAGCCTTATAAGCCCTGAGAGCAAGTGTTCAGGAAGCTTCCAGGTTCTGAGCCCGGGGAGGAAGAAAACGGCATGCCCAGAGCGTGGAAGCTGCTTCCCCCCACCCCCCGCCACCCCTCCCTCCACACTGTGGCCTGGGCATCTCTTCTGTCTGGCTGTTCCTGACTTATAAGCTTTTACAATAAACCAGGGATCCAGTCAGTAAAATGTTCCTCTGAGTTCCACGAGCCACTCCAACAAACCAAGCCGACCCGAGCAGGGGTCGGTAGGAACCTCCGGTCTATTTACAGCCAATAAGTCAGGATCATAGGTGGCAATCTGCACTGGCCCTTGGCATCCAAGGCCTGGGGAAGAAGCCTTGTAGAACTGAGCCCTTAACTGGGAGTGGGGGTGGGGTGGGGTGGGGATGGTCCGACACTACCTCCAGAACTGAATGCATAGCTCAGAGGTATGATAGAAATCACACATTGGAACTGGTTCGAGAAGTTTGCTCTGGGGCATCATGGATCTCTGATCCACCAAGGAGCATGAGTTGGGCTCCGTGAGACCGACTTGACGTTCATGGATTAAGAATATGGTGGGGAATTGGAAGAATCGTAGTCTGAGATCATGCCGATGGTGTGGGGGCCAGCTCTCTCCTTCAGGAATTGTAGCTCTTTTCATCCTCACAGCAGCCCCAGTGATTCGCAGACAGGGAAACTGAGGCCAAAGTTGCAGGACTTGAACCTGAGGCTGGCTTCAGAATCCCTGCTTTTAAGTGGTCTACAAATGACATGTATTGGTGAGGGCAGGATCTCTGGGGGTGGGAGGGCAGTGCCGCTGATTCCTGGGATGCTGTCACCTGGGTGTGGGCAGACGGCTGAACCTGGGAGCCCAGAGCAGTCCCTCGGAATCACGAGTTGGGGCTCTTCCTGAGAAGGTGCGGACATCTGCTCAGGATCAACGGGTTGACTGGTTGCTCCTGCGAAGATAAGTCCACGCCCTGCCCTTGGGAACCTGTGAACGCGGCCTGACGTGGACGAGGAGGGTCTTTTCAGATGTGATTAAGTTGAGCGTATCAAGGGGAAGTCATCCCAGATTATCCAGGTGGGCCCTGAATTCAGAACACTGTGCTTATAAGAGGCACACAAAAGAGAGAACGTGAGTTGGGGGGGGAAGTTCAGAGAGATGAAGCAGAGCTTGGAGATATGCCGTCTGCTGCCAGGGACCATCTAGGGCCACAGGAGCTGGAACAGGCAGGAGGCCCCTCCCCGGAGCCTCCTGAGGGTGCCGCCCTGCCCACACCCTGACTTCAACGTCTGGCCTCCAGAGTCTAGAGAAGATGGATTTGTGTTGTTTCAAGCCCGAGTGTTTGTGGTCCTCCATTCCAACAGCCGCAGGGCACAGATAACAGGAGGAGACGCAACAAGGCGCTCCTTGTGCCTACTTGTGTTGCCCTGGACGAGCCGCCCCAGCCCTCGGTGTCTGAGAACAGTCTGCGTAGGCTGCTGCCCGGCGAGACTTCCTGCACGGCATCCGCAAGGCTGGCCTCCCCAAGCCCTGGCCGGGACCTAGAAATAGCTCTGGCCGCAGCGCCCTTTTTTGGTTAATGGATTGGGCTTGCGGTGCCTGCCACTTAAATAGCTTCACCAGCGGGGAGGCCGCGGGGAGCCTGGCTCGGTTCCTCCTGCCCCATCTTATCATGATGGATTGCCACTCCGGAGTGAAATGGAAACTTAAAAATGCCTTGCTCCGCACAGCTCCGGGCAAGGCCTTGCTGGTTTGCTTCGCAAAGCCAGGATCGTAAACTTTTAAAAATAGGCACCGGGCTGCCAGTCTTGTGAAAGGAGACTCTGATTTATCGCGATGCACCGTCACCACTACAGATGGTTCTGGAACTTGCTGGAAAGACTCTGTTGGTTGTGACACTCTTTATTTCTCTCATGCTCCTCAAGGATTTTCTGGATACCCTCCGTGGAAGGCAAACATCTATTGCTCTATAACTGCTTCCACAATGGTTTGAACGCAGAGGTAATCACCGCTCTTTAGAGACCATTTGGACCAAGGAGAAAGCAACTGTCTTGAGCCGCGTTTATACCGAGTGCGTGAGCACACAAGTCTCTGGAATAGGGGATTAAAAAAACAAAAAAAAGGAGTAGGGGGAGGGGGGTGGGACATGTGCCACCCTGAGAACGTTGCTGTTAAAAGTATATTTAGCCAATTCCATTTGGATAATAGTGGAAAATGAAATTTACCAGGACTCAGCTGACCCCTTTATGGCTGAAATCAGATCCGCTGAGGGAGAGGCAGAGGGGCTTCCTAACTGCCCTTATTTCTTCTTTAATGGAGGCAAGAAAATGTGGAGACAAACAGTAAGAAGGAGGAATCACTTCTAATACCGCCACTTCAGGACGACTCCCACTACACGGGCTGCAGCCCCCAGCCCCCTGTCCCGCGTCTACACACTGCGTGTCCACCCGGGCGGTGGCAGCCCTTCCCCTACTCGGTACATCGCAAACCTTTCTGCATGCATTGCGTAGTTGATGGCCTCATTTTACACGAGGTTTGTTGCATGGGTATAGTGTGTGTCTTGCTGCATCTTTGGCATAATAATCTGATTAAAGACTAATCTGTGATCCTGGGAGGGAGCAAGAAGCAAGTTCTTTGTCCATGATTCTCTTTCTCTATGCTGAGTGCACGAGCCACCTCGGACGCCAGCTTTTGTCCTCCTGCGGAGATTCGATGCGGTTCACAGGGAATGATTTCTCACTGGAGTGGTGAGNAGTTGTTCCAAGTCACCCAGGTGAGTGTTCCTAGGCCTCACTATACTTTCACAGAACCAAGTGTGCCAGATGAGGTGTGGTCTGTACAATGTCTTCCCAACAGAGCATGGCATGAGAGGTGATAGGAGAGCCACGGCCTCCACAAATCATCATTCGTAATAGAGAAAGAAGGGATGAAAGGAGGAGGAACAGAATCTCACACATAATGAAACAGTGGAAAGAGAGGAAAGGATTTTATGCACACTCATCTCTTTATCCCCCTGAAATTCTATTTAAAAGATAATAAATAAATTAGAATGGGTATACACCTGAAAATACAGAGGACAGAAAAGGAGTTAGCAGCGCAGAGTGCTATCAACAGTTTCAGAGGATGAGAAGTATAAGGAAAAACGAAGACTTGTAGAATAGTTGAAGAAGGAGCCTAGACCTCGTGTTAGACGCATCACAGTGTGTGCTGAACACCTGGGCAAAGGCTGAGAAGACAAGGCATCGATCATCTNCTATCAACAGTTTCAGAGGATGAGAAGTATAAGGAAAAACGAAGACTTGTAGAATAGTTGAAGAAGGAGCCTAGACCTCGTGTTAGACGCATCACAGTGTGTGCTGAACACCTGGGCAAAGGCTGAGAAGACAAGGCATCGATCATCTCTGAGTAACTGAGAAAGACGGTGTTGCCCCATAAGTGCACGTGTGTGAGTGTTGAGGGTTTTGGGGAGCACTAAAACACGAGGCCTGAGTGAGGTCGCTTGTGAGCAAAGAATAGCCGTGCTCTCCACAATTCTTTATGACAAGCAATGATGACTTTCTAAACTCAGCATAAAAGTGGAAGTCAGTCTTTGATGAACTGAGAACAACACAAATAATTCCCCCAAACTTTGCATGCGCTGTGCTGTGCTTGGTCCCTTCAGCTGTGCCCGACTCTTCGCAGCCCCGTGGACTCCTCTGTCTGTGGCTCCTCTGTCCACGGGATTCTCCAAGCAAGAATCCTGGAGTGGGCTGCCATTTCCTTCTCCAGGGGACCTTCCCAACCCAGGAATCGAACCTAGGTCAGGTAGATTCTTTACTGTATAAGCCACCAGGGAAGACCAATAATACTGGAGGGGGTAGCCTGTCCCTTCTCGAGGGGACCTTCCCAACTGAGGAATCAAACTGAGGTCTCCTGCATTGCAGGTGGATTCTTTACCAGCTGAGCTACCCAAGTTTGTTAAACTTTACTATTAAACTTTTGGACTTTTATTCATTGGTTAGGCTTTCTTTTATTAAAAGTGTTCTGTAAAATTTTTCCCCTTCTTCCCTATAACCCCTGCAAACACTAATCTTTTCTCTATCTCCGTAGCTTTGCTCCATCCAGAATACCATGTAGTGGAATCAGATGGTGCAGCTTTCTCAGACTGGCTTCTCTCACTCGTGTGTGTGTGTGCTCAGGAGCTTCAGTCCTGTCTGGTTCTCTGTGACCCTGTGGACTGTAGCCAAACAATGGCTATGTAACAGTTTTAANTGTATGTGCATGTATGAGTATGTTTCCATGTCATGTGTATATCCATCCATCTATATGCATATCTCTGTATTTACCTCCGTCGATCTATACCATCTTTCTATGCCTGTCCATCTGTTTATCCATCCATCCATCCATCTGTCCACCTATGTATCTAGGGAAGAGAGGGAACAAGATCTCTGTTTGGTTAACTGTGGTGGTTTGGATTCTTTGGTGTTTTTTTTTTCTTTCCGTGTTTAGATTTTCACATTGGACATGGGTTACTTGTACACTTTTTGGAAATTATGAGCCCCTCTAGTTCTTGCATCTAGGTGTCTGGGTGTCCAAGAGGAGCCCTGGGAACTGAGGGAGGAGGGTCGTCCTCTGGGTGGGCAGGTGAGGGCTGCAGGGCCACGTGACCCCTGTGGCTCTTGTCGACTATTGGTGCAGCCTGTCCAGGGGAGGGCTGGCTCAGGATCTGTGGTCACACAGTTACATTTCTCCTGTTTCCCTGGCCCTGTCGGAGGTGAATGAAGGTGGAAAGGACAGGAGTCGTTCAGGAGGGCTCATGAAATGAGGAGAGGAGAGGACGGAGGGCAGACTGCTGGGGTCTTCCACGTGGAAGGGGAGTGGAGAGAAGAAGTACAGGAGTATNCTGGCCCTGTCGGAGGTGAATGAAGGTGGAAAGGACAGGAGTCGTTCAGGAGGGCTCATGAAATGAGGAGAGGAGAGGACGGAGGGCAGACTGCTGGGGTCTTCCACGTGGAAGGGGAGTGGAGAGAAGAAGTACAGGAGTATGGAGGATGGGGCAGCTTCCCACAGCCACGCCAGAGCCAAAGCTCCCCAGGCCTGGCTCATGCAGGTGCTCACTCAGCCAGTGTCTGTACGCATGTAACACCGCCAAGGACCGTCCAGCCCCAGGGCCTTTGCACATGCTGGCCCCCTGCCTGGGGTGCTGCTTCTCAGCTCCTCCTCATCCCTCCATCTGGGTTCGTTGCCCTGGCTCTCCCACCCCACCCCGTCCCCCAGTGAGTGCTCTCCAACATGTCACTGTTCATTTTCCACATGGCCGTGACTGCCACTCAGAACGCTCTGGGCCCTGGTTTGTTTTCTCTGTTATTACCTGCCTCCCACCCGTGAAGGCGAGGACTGGGCTTCTCCAGTCCCCTGCTGGGCCCCCCATGCCGGGGGCGTAGCCAGCGCTCCGTGTGGCTTGGTTTCCATCGCAGGCCTGCCCACTCCGCGGATCATGGGACCTAGGAGGACTGTTGGGGTCGAAACCACGCAAAGGAAAAAGACTTTACAGCGGGCGAGCTGGCCCCGTGTTGCACTTCCTGTGTGAGTTCATAGGCAGCCCTGCCCCTGGAACTGCCATTACGAGTTTAGATTGTTCCAGAACCCCACTGCCGACGGTTCAAAAGGCGCCCAGCTGCTATCAGGAAATGGCTCAGGAAGGTCTCCGCTAAACACCAAGAAACTGAGATGCAATCAGCCGGGCTGGAATTCAGGAAAGCGCTGGCCCTGGGGCTGGAGGAGGAAAGACCATGTTTCAAGGCTAAAGCAGGCCCATCTGCCCTTCTTCCACCTGCCGGCCGGGCCAACCCGCTTCCCGCCGCGGCCACCGCCTGGGGCACCGCACCCGCAGGGCCGAGACCATGATCCGGCTGCTGGTGGGCAGGAATGTTCTGTGATTGCTGCTCCTTCCTGCTCCTTGGCATCGGCCAGTAATCTTTCAGTTGTGGTCTCAAAGGCCAAACACGAACCAGGATTTTCCATGATGGTTGCAATTTTGGCTTGTAATTTTATCACTCGAATCTAAATCCACTTCAGAAATGCCATAAACTAATTGTCACTGAATAAACTGAAACTTTTGAGGAGTTTATAAAAGTGATTTAATGAAAAAAAAAAAGGAAAGGAAAATAGAAAACAAATGTTGCCTACAGAATCGCTGGCAAAAAGGTAGAAAGCCTCTGTTTCTTTTGAAAGCGTGCCCTGGTCTGGGCCCGAGCCCTGCCTGCTGAGGCTTCAGGGCCCAGTGGCTGGTAGGCTGTTTGTGTTGGAGCCTGTGGCATGGATTTCACATCTGTCCCCAGGGAGGCTGACTCGGTTGGAGGTGGAGGGGGCGTCGGGGGCCAGGAAACTGGCCAGGTCACCTGAAAATAAATGGCCACAAATCAGATCAAACCCTGATCCGGCAGAATGAACCTCGTTTCCTCGATTAAAAATAAAAATAATAACAGAGTGAACATTGGGGTTAAGTAAATGTGAGTTAATTACTAAACTGTGACCGTTTTTCGCAGTTTCTGAAGATAAACACTTCAGTGCGAGTTGTCAGTTTACGTTAGGCAATAATTTGAATGACTACCGGTTAGCGGTTTCACTTCATTCATATTAAGAAACAATATACAAAGGGTATAAAGTGATCAAGCTCTGTTTATGCTGAAGAGGAGGGGTGTAACGTCAGCTCCCAGGAGTGGGGCAGAGTGAGAGCTCGCTCCTGGCTTTCTGTGGGCTTCTGCTGATCCCGAGTGAATGAAAATCTTCGGGGAAACTTCCAAAGACCTGACAGTCTGGGGCTGGTCAAGCAGAGGCTATCAAAGCATTCCCAGCGCCAACAGGGGAGGAGAAGAGTTTCGCTGGGGGCGTATCTGGTGGATAAGGGTTGACTGTGAAACAGACTGGCCCTTCCAGGTTGGAGAGATCAGTATTTGGGGATCTGTTGAATTCCTGCATGAAGAATCCAGCTGGGACCCAGGAGATGGATTCCAGCATTTTCCCTGACTGCTGGGGTGGGGGCAGAGTACTTCTGGAATTCTGAGCTTTCAGGTTCACTGGGGAAAGTGGGGTCAGGATGGGGCCTCACTCCTTCCTCGGCCTCAGAAAAGCCTCAGAACCAGGTGGCCTCAAACCCTGGAAATCTTGGCTCTTCTGTGAAAAGATGACACACACACACACTGTGGTCAGAAATCGGCCTGGAATCCCAGGACTGGGAGCCTCTCACATGTTCTGGGTAAAAGAGTAACAGAGAATCCTGCAGGAGGCCGAAATGCTTCCTTTAGTTGAGCCGCTTGGGACAGGAGGCAGGGAGAAGCAGCTACAGCTGCCCATCAGCATGTGAACAGACGCACTCACCCAGTGGAGCACTACTCAGCCTTCAAAAGGAAGGAAACGTTCACAACTGCTACCACACTGCCAAGCGAGACAAGCCAATCACAGAAGGATGAATGTCACCCAGTTCCACCTCCATGAGGTCCCGGGAGGAGTCACATCCACAGAAACAGAAAGTAGAACAGTGGGGGCCAGGGGCCGGGGGAGTGGAGGATGGGGCGTTAGTGTTTAATGGGGACAGAGTGTCAGTTTGGGAAGATAAAAGTTCCCTGCAGACGGAATGCGGTGATGGCTGCATAATGGCATGAGTGTGCTTAATGCCACTGAACACCTAAAAACGGTTAAAATGGCAAATTTTAGGCTATGTATTTTACAACAATAAAGTAAAAATGATGTAAAACAGGTGTGAAGTTGACATGAAGCGATGCCTCTGAACAATTTAGGTTTGGCTGGCAAATATTAAATAGTAGGCAATCTTGTGTTTAAATTGCCATCATCGTCATTATGGCTGGTACCCCATGACCACTTTGAGATGCTTTATGAGAGAAAAAGCGACAGAGAGAGAAAGAGAGAATTAACTTCTATTATTGATCTGTACAGCAGGATGCTAGATCCGGGGCTGTTGAAAGTAGGATAGTCCCTGTGATGCAATTTATAGTGTAAAATGGATAAATCAGGTCTTTAAAATTAGAGAGTCCCGGATTGTCTTAACTTAGCCCTTTCCAGCAATCACAGCTCCTTAAGGACTTGTGGGGCAGCAGTGCATTCTCTGCTGCCCAGAGCTGGGATCCACCAAACCAGGACCTGGGGCCTCCTCATGAATCACCTCTTACATTTCAGATGAGCCAGTGAAGTGAATGGAAGTCGCTCAGTCGTGTCTGACTCTTTGCGACCCCATGGACTATACTATACAGTCCATGAAATTCTCCAAGCCAGGATACTGGAATGGGTAGCCTTTCCTTTCTCTAGGGGATCTTCCCAACCCAGGGATGGAACCCAGGTCTCCCGCATTGCAGGAAATTCTTTACCTACTGAGCTACAAAGGAAGCCCAACCATCATCCAAACCCTCTTGAACTTCCCTCCATCGTACCCAGGACACCACGTGGAACAAGGCAGGATTTGTTCGTGGGGAGGGGACAGAGGCAGCCGGTCCTAGCTTGGCAGGGCCCTCCCCACCAGCAACACCCACCCATACCCTCCTGGTTTCTGTCTCACCGCAGCCCCAGCCTCTTCATGCTCAAGTGTTTTTAGTCAAGGGGCTACCGACGTTGGCTGGAGATGTACAAACACAGGGAAGGAGAGAGGGAATGACTTGGCCCTTCAGATGTTGCACACCTCCAGTAACAGGGCCCGTGTCATGGCTGATGGGTGCAATTCCTACAGACGCCTTCTCTTAGAGTCTGATCTTTAGAAATGCATCTAAAAAAGACATGCTTCTGCAGGAAACCGTCATTTAGCTTTCTCTCCCTCTGTCCCCTTTCCTCTCTTTCCCTCCCGCTTCTCCTCTCTCCCTGCCTCTTCTTTGGCCTACAGGTAGCTTCAGGGCAGCTGCCAAGAGGGAGACCCAAGGCTGGGCACCAAGTCCAACTTCTGTGTTTACGAAGGAGCCGAGAATCCCTCTTTTGGGGGAGAAAGAAAGAGCACAAGGTGTTTTGTCTTTCTTTCAAGGGAAGCTATTCCCGTGGCTAGGTCCGCAGAAAGGTACCCACTTTGCCTAATGCCCTACAGAGCCCAGCCTGCTTCTCCAGGGTTTAAGGAGGTTCCTGGGGTTGCACTGTGGCTGCTAAAAGCAGGACATCCCCAGGCCAACCAGGCCCAGCTGGCCACCCCTTTTCCCAAGCCAGTCTTCCAGCATCTTGAGCTCGGGTTTGAGACAAATCGCTGCAGACCATCGGAGTCTGGCTTGTCCTCGGAGCCCTAACAGGCTATCTGGCAGTGAACAGAGAGGCCTCTGATCTTATCTCCGTCTTCTCTGGCAAGCCTGGCTCCACCAAAATAACTTTTATCTGGAAATAAAATAATGCGATTAATGTCCTGTCTGATGCCCTCTCTGGTGATCTCAGCCGTAATGATTTAATGGGGGTCTTCCATCCGCTAATTACCTCGAGCATTTATTGAGTTAAAGGCACTCGGCCCAAAAGCAAGGGCGTGCCCTGCCTGAGGACCGAGTGAGATGGAGCGGGTCCACAGGCAGGGTTTTTTTTTCCCCCTTTTCTCCTCCCCCCACCACTGTCTGGCTCTCAGATGGCCCCGCACCCCACCCTTCCCGCGGCAGGAAAAGTGCACGCCACTCGCGGGTGTCCTGGCTGCATTTACGTCATCTAAAGGATTTTCTTTTTCTGGCTCACCCTCTGGCATTGCCCGGCTGAGAGGCTCCAGGAAAGTCGTAAACCCCACTGAATGGCACCGTGGTAACGGCCTGTCCCATTAGACCGCGTTTGTGCTTTTTGTCTCATAATGTCACAATGAACTTAGCTGGGAAACTGAAACTGCTAGCTGTGTGTGGGTTTGGCTTTCTGCATTTCTAGGGGGAACTGGGCGGCAGAGTGGGGTGGGGGGCAAGCCGGCTCCCTTGGCATCCTGGGGAGAGTCACCTTCCCCCACTTCTTCCATAAAATCAGGCTGCCAAGAATCAGGCAGGGACCCCCGCCGAATTGCCCTCTTGGCCCCGTGAGCACTTCCTGAAGCTTCTTTTCCACACTCAAGGCTGAATTTGTCACAGAGAGGCCCTGGATGAAGGTGAGCTCAGCTTGGCTCTGCCACTGAGGAGCTGTGTGACCTCGGGGAGGCAGTTCACCTCTCTGAGCCCCAATTTCCATGTCTGCAGAACGAGGGCACATTGGACTAGGATATGCCTCATCCTGGGATCTTAGTTTCTATGGAAACTGACATTTTGTAAAATGGCTTAAAGTTGAGATCTGTTGGAGGTAGGCAGTTTGTAGTTTGGTCCGATCGGCCGAGTGCCTCCCACCACCCTCATCGGGAGGAACCTGGGAGGGTGAGCCTCTCAACGTTTAATAAACATGCCAAAAAAAGCCCCTGGGATGGAGTTTCAAGCTCGTAATTCTTTTTTTTTTTCTTTTTAACTTTTTATTTTGTGCTGGGGTATAGCCAATTAACAAGCAATGTTGTGATGGTTTCAGATGGACAGCAAAGGGACACATCATCCATGCACGTGTGTCCGTTCCCCCCAAACCCTCTCCCATCCAGGCTGCCGCATAACCTTGAGCAGAGTGCCACGTGCTGCACAGTAGGTCCATTTAAAATATTCAAGCTCATGTTCTGTGTTCTGTGACTTGCCAAGACCAGTGTCAGCTCGTCCGTCTGTCTGTCTAGCTAGCCTATCACCTTTCTCTATGTCTCTCCCTCTCTGTATCCTCACATCCGTCCGTCTACTTTCTTTGCCCCTTGCTCCCTCTGCTCTCTGTACTTCTATCTATGTATGGCTCAGATTTGCGCTCATTTGTTCCCAAACTTTAACTTATCTGAGGACCCCTGACATCTCTGATCCAGGGCCTGGGGTGGAGTCCAAGTTCCGCGTCTCTAACAAGCTCCAGGTGGGACCGGTGCTGCCGGCCCCTGATCGTGCGATGAATATTTCCTAATCTTCTTCTGCACTTGCAAACGCTGAAAGTGTCTTCCTGTTTGGTTTCAGAAGCTTTTGAAGAAAGTGAAAAGTTTTATAGAACAAAAACAGTGTAGACGGTCACTGAATGACAATGGTTCAACTTAGGAATTTTCCGCTTGAAGCTCGTGTGAGAGCGGCATGCATCCAGTAAAAACCATGCTTTGAGTCTGGCTCTTTCCAGGGCTAGTGGTTTCTGGTCTGGCCCTCTCTCGTCGTGCTGGGCAGCCCCAGGATCGTGAGGGCGAATGACCTGTGCGCCTATCCGCTTTCTGGTTTTCATTTTAGGTACTGTATGCGATGAATTCCATGAGATGGTCAACACTTAATTATGAAACAGGCTGTGTTAGATGCTGCTGCCCAGCAGTGGTTTGATGTGAGTGTCCTGCACACGTTTGAGGTGAGCCAGACCAAGCTGTGATGCTCGGTGGGAGAGGCACGCTAAATGCATTCTTGGCTTTGGGTGTGTCTATCAGGACACAGCCCCGCTGTCACTCCCATGCCCGCTGGGTCGCCATCCACGACGCACCTCTCTCCCACTCTGAAGTGGCTTTTCTGCAGCCTGAGACCCGGGCACATTTGCATCTAGTATTTGCATCAGATTAATGATTCTTCCCCTTATGGTTGAAGCATGTAACTCTGATGAGTCAGCAATCAGATTACGTGTTCACATATCCCAGGGGCCACGCCACCCTGGGTCAGCACCCTGCAGAAGCCTTTCACATCTGGCCCACACAGGACGTGAGCAGAGATGTCCATCCAGGCATTGTTTGCGGTGGTGAGGATGCAGGTGTCTGCCACCAGGGCACTGGGCAGTACGTGGGAGGTGCCCACCCCAGGGTGTGGAGCACCAGCTAGGGTCCACAGATTGAGTCCATCCAAACCATGGATGGGTCTTTGTACTATGCTGGCCGGGGTGGCAGGGGGGAGGAGGTGGGTGAAGAGAAGGAGAGGGAGATTTTTTTGTTTCTTTAAAAAAAATTGTAATTGGAGAATAATTACTTTATAAT
>SJYV01008537.1:198218-238754 GCA_006410875.1 Neotragus pygmaeus | reverse complement strand
GGTTGTCGCAGAGCACTGGCTTTGGGGAGAGGGTAGTATTTGACACAAGGCCACCTGTGCAAATTCTCTGCCCACAGACCTCTGCAGAAAGATATACATGGACACAGGGACATGCTGGAATGGGGAAAGCGCATCTGTGTGGGGACCCAGGCAGAGGGCATTAGAGAAATAAAACAGGAAGTTACAGAAGGTACAGAGGCTGCTGGAGAACTGAGTCAGCTTCCTTGTCTGTGGATGCCCACCATTTTAACTTTCTCACTTTTTTTTTTTTTGGTAATTTTTACTGGAGTGCAGTCGCTTTATGGGCTTGCCTGGTAGATCCGTTGGTAAAGAGACCGCCTGCAATGCAGGAGACCCGGGTTCGACCCCTGGGTCAGGAAGATCCCCTGGAGGAGGGCATGGCAACCCACTCCAGCATTCTTGCCTGGGAAACCCCATGGACAGAGGAGCCTGGTGGGCTACAGTCCATGGGGTTGCAAGAGTCAGACACGACTGAGCGACTAAACTACCACTAACTGCTTTACAGTGTGTTATTTTCTGCTGTGCAGCGAAGAGAATCAGCCACATGTGTACATATCGCCCCTCTGTTTTGGATTTCCTTCCCACTCAGGTCCCCACAAGCACCTAGCAGCGCTCCCTACGCTGTGCAGAGTGCTCTCACTGTTGTCTACTTTATACACAGTACCAATAGTGTATATGTGTCAATCCCAGTCTCCCAGTTCCTCCCACACACTTTTTCACTTTTCAAGTATTTAGTTCTTATTGATCATTTAGTTCTGACTCCTTTCTCCAGCGGCCGCTATTGCTTCTGGCTGCCTCTTCTCATCCACAAGGTGCTCAGTGCCTGCCCCCCTCCTCAGGGTGTCGTAGACCAGGGAACCCCAGGCGTGGCGGAAGACTAGAGAGGCATGCAGAAAGCACTCACCAGGCTTCTTCTTCCGCTCTTCTACACATCCCTGTGATGCTCAGTGATGATGTGACTAGTGTTCTTTGTGGAATTTCAGTGCTGCCGCCCTTTGTGGGTGAGCTCACGATTAAAAGGCAGACAGACAGGTAGTCCAGACACCGCACCCCACTTCATTGCAATCAACCAAGGCTCTTGATTTTTAAAAACCTACATTCCCAGTGCCCACTGAATACCACGCTCTCCAAGGCTGGGATTAAAGAATCGGCAGATTCTTTTGTTAAAAAAATTTTAACATAAAATTTCCAGATATTTGAAATTAAACCCAAGTTAGAACAGGCAGTCTAAGCCTGAACCTGGATCTCCAGGTGCGGAGACTGGACTCCTCTGCTCCCCCTGGTGGCCAGGATGACGCACACGCGGTCATCCTGGGTGGAGAGGCCGGGGCAGGTGGGCGCAGATAGGAACCAAGTGTGCGGCGCGTGTCTGGGGGAAGGAGGTGAAAGCACCGCCCTGTCGCAGGAACTTTACATCCCTTGCGTTTCAGTCCGTCCCACAATTTATTGCCAAGGTGTTGTCTGTTTGGTCTCTGTGTTTACACGTGTATCTTTCCTAAGTCCAGAGGGTGGCTTTGATGGTGGAATTCTAGTGGCTGCAGCTAGATATCAGAGAGAGAAGGCTCTTCATCTGCATCAAACACACCTCAGAGATGAGAAACACAGAAGCACCAGAAGGGAGACCCTGTCCCAGCCATTCAGCCAAGAGCTGGGAAGCTGGGGTTCCCCAGCGCCCAGCCACTGACCGCTCAGAACCACAGACACGTGAGAGAAACAGTGGACAAATGGATGGTCAGGTGCCAGGGGCAGACATGGTCAGAGATAGTGCTTTATCTTCCCCGTGAGTCCCCACAGCATCGGCGTGTCCCTGCGAGGAGTGTGCGGATGCCAGGTGCTCGTGGTTTCTCTCCTCCCTCCCCACCTGCCCTGGCTTCCCAGGTGGCTCAGTGATAAAGAATCTGCCTGCCAACGCAGGAGACACAGGTTTGATCCCTGGGTTGGGAAGATCCCCTGGAGGAGGAAATGGCAACCCACTCCAGNCTCCCCACCTGCCCTGGCTTCCCAGGTGGCTCAGTGATAAAGAATCTGCCTGCCAACGCAGGAGACACAGGTTTGATCCCTGGGTTGGGAAGATCCCCTGGAGGAGGAAATGGCAACCCACTCCAGTATCCTTGCCTGGAGGATCCCATGGACAGAGGTGCCTGGCGGGCTACAGTCCATGGGGTCACAAAGGGTCGACATAACTGAGCAACTAAACCACAACCCCTTCTTCCCACCAGCTCCCTCCACCAAGCCGTCAGAATTCTTCAGTGTTGCGGGAGGAGCGCAGAGCGCCCTGAGGGAGAGCATCCTCCTGAGAGCGGCAGCAAGGCGACGCCGACCTGGCAGGGGCTTGGCACGCGGGCACGGCAGAAGCAAGGGGCCAGATGTAGGTGTTGCAGCTCTGCAGGGGCTAGTCCACCGCGCCCCGGGCCCACACGCCCTCTGGAGCGCTGCGCACCGCTGGCCGCAGGGCGGGCATCTGCTCCAGCCCGCTCTGAGGTCTGCCTTTGGGCCCGCTCCCCACACTGGACCTCCATCTGAAACTGGTAAGACTTGTGTGGAGGGATCCAGGCCGGCCAGCCTGACTCCCATCTGGGGCTCTCCCCTNATGAATTTTAGCAAACTCTGGGAGATGGTGAAGGACAGGGAAGCCTGGTGTGCTGTAGCTCATGGGCTTGCAAAGAGACCAACACGACTGAGTGACTGAACAACAACAGCCACCATATATGTGAGGCAGGATCAAAGGCACTGGGGAGGTCTGAGCTTTATAGGGTAAGGAAATGAGTTGAACTGGGGTTGTAGCAAGTATTCAAGCAGGGAAGACAACAGCATGTGTCTCAGATTCCACACCCATTTCCTGCAGAGCTGCAGCTTCCAGAGTAGAACCCAGAGCTTGTCTTGGCTTCTAATGTGGTCTTCTGTGAGAATGAGGTCCTTGTGATTCTAATTTGCCTTGGCTTTCTTTTTTAATGAAAGTGAGAGTTAGTCATTGAGTCATGTCCTGCTTTTTGCGATCCCATTGATGCCTCTGTCCATGGAATTCTCCAGGCAAGAATCCTGGAATGTGTCACCATTTCCTTCTCCAAGGCGTCTTTTCAACCCAGGGATTGGATCCATGTGTCCTGCATTGCAGGAAGATTCTTTACCATTTGAGCCACCAGGAAAGACCTTCTTTTTTGATCATTTTATTTATTTAATTTTGGCTGTACCAGGTCTTTGTTGCTGTGTAGGCGGGCTCTCCTCTAGTTGTAGCCAGTGGGGGCTACTCTCAAGTTGCCGGGGGTGAGTTTTTTGCTGTGGTGGCTTTTTCTGTTGCAGAGCATAGGCTCTAGGGCATGCGGGCTTCAGAAGTTGTGGCACACAGGCTTGGTGGTTGCAGTTCGCAGACTGTAGAGTGTGGGTTCAACAGCTGTGCCACAGGAGCTTAGTTGCCCTGTGTCATGTGGGATCCACTCGTGTTGGCAGGTGAATTCTTTGCCACTGAGCCACCAGGGAAGCCCCTGCTTGGCTTTTAGAAGGGATTTATGAAAGGGAACAAGAAGAGTCAAAAGAAACTTAGCCTGTCTTCCCACTGATGAGCTCAAATATCATAGAAGGTAGGCAGTGCTCCTGAATGCTATCTCTGGGTTGGTGTGTGCCTAGCAGATTACATCTGGAGCACAGAAGACCCCCATCCATGTCTGACCACAGCTCTGTGATCTTATTCCTACAAGCATCTGCAACTCTTGATCACAGGAGTTTGGTTGGCTTAGGCAAGGCAGGCCAAGTGTTGGGGCGCAAATGCCTATGGAAGCATCCTTAAAACAATGTCAGCTGGGAGATGGTGGAGAAATGCATCTCTCTGGGACATCACTGAGGTGTGTGGTACCCTGCTGGATCGGCCCTATATACCCCAGAAATCTCCTGTCACTCCTCTGTGCTGGCTTTCTTCCATCTTCACCCTTATTTCATATCCCCACCACCTCACCCATACTCTACGAGATCACCTCTCGAGCATACAACATGCACTGGAATTCTTGTTCTCAGGCTCCACTTCTAACAACAAACAAACAAACAAACTTGAATTTGAAGGAAAGAAGTCTCAAAGAAGTCGATAAATCTGTCTTTGTAATTTTGCAAGTAATGGTAAGGTTCTAGTGATCTACTGTAAGCTTGTGGCTAGACCATATCTGTCTTAGGCAGTTTGGGCTGCTATAACAAAATAACAAACTGTGGGAAATTCTTCAAGAGATGGTAATAACCAGACCACCTTACTTGCCTACTGAGAAACCTGTATGCAGGTCAAGAAGCAGCAGTTAGAATTGGACGTGGAACAATGGACTGGTTCAAAATTGGGAAAAGAGTACATCAAGGCTGTATGTTGTCACCCTGTTTATTTAACTTATTATGCAGAGTACATCATGCAAAATGCCAGGCTGGATGAAGCACAAGCTGAAGCACAAGCTGGAGTCAAGATTGCCGGGAGAAATATCAGTAAACTCAGAAATGCAGATGACACCACCCTTATGGCAGAAAGCAAAGAGGAACTGAAGAGCCTCTTGAGGAAGCTGAAAGAGGAGAGTGAAAAAGTTGGATGAAAACTTAACTTTCAGAAAGAGATCATGGCATCTAGTCCCATTACTTCATGGCAAATAGATGGGGAAATAGCCACAAATTTTATTTTCTTGGGCTCCACTGCGGATGGTGGCTGCAGCCATGAAATTAAAAGACACTTGTTCCTCGGAAGAAAAGCTATGAAAAACCTAGACAGCATATTAAAAAGCAGAGACATTACTTTGCTAACAAAGGTCTATATAGTCAAAGCTATGGTTTTTCCAATAGTCATGTACAGATGTGAGAGTTGGACTGTAAAGAAAGTTGATCACTGGAGAACTGATGCTTTTGAATTGTTGTGCTGCAGAAGACTCTTTAGAGTCCCTTGGACAGCAAGGAGATCAAACCATTCTAAAAGAAATCAATCCTGAATATTCATTGGAAGGACTGATACTGAAGCTGAAACTCCAATCCTTTGGCCACCTGATGTGAAGACCCAACTCATTAGAAAAGACCCTAATGCTGGGGAAGATTGAGGGCAGGAGGAGAAGGGGGCAATAGAGGATGAGACGATTGAATGGCATCACTGAGTCAATGGATATGAGTTTGAGCAAACTCTGGGAGATGGTGAAGGACAGAGAAGCCTGGTGTGCTGCAGTCCATGAGGTCACAAAGAGTTGGACACTACTTAACAATTGAACAACAACAATGTGTACAACTCGATGGTTTTTATTATACACAAAATCTTGCGTTTACCACCAGAATCTAATTTTAGACCATATTTTGGGTCACTTCAAATGGACTTTGTTTCTGCATTAATAGAAAGTGAACATTCAACCTATGTGTGAAATCTTGTGCCAGAATGTGCCAGGCACTGGGTTGTGTGGGTGAACCAGAAAGACACGATCCAACCCTCATGCAGCCTGAATCCCAGTGTGAGGGACTGGTGCTTCGAGCTGAAAATGGAGTAACGAGAGAATCGTGTGCTCTGGTGATAAACAGAATGAATACGAACAAGAAAGAGAGTTATATTACAGAGTCAAGGACAGCCTCTCTGAGGAGATAACATTTAAGCAAGACCAAAAAAATATTAAGCGTTCATTAGGTAAGAGTAGACAAGAACAGAATGTTCCAGACTTCAGGAACAGCAAGAGCAGGGGTGGAGAGTGGCCTGAATTGACCTTGGAGAAATAAGAAAGCAGATCCTACAGGCCTTTATACACCATGAGAAGGAATTTGAAATTAATTTTAAGTGCATTGAGATGCCACTGAATAGTTAAGTCATCAAGTGTCATGACTTAACTTGTACTTTAAAGATATTTGNTAAGAAAGCAGATCCTACAGGCCTTTATACACTATGAGAAGGAATTTGAAATTAATTTTAAGTGCATTGAGATGCCACTGAATAGTTAAGTCATCAAGTGTCATGACTTAACTTGTACTTTAAAGATATTTGTCTAGATGGTAACCAGACAACATGGTGATCTCATTTCACAGTGTGTATGTATACTAAATTATTAAGGGGACGACAGAGGATGAGATGGTTGGATTGCATCACCAACTCAATGGACATGGATTTGGGTGAACTCCGGGAGTTCGTGATGAACAGGGAGGCCTGGCATGCTGTGGTTCATGGGGTCGCAAAGAGTCAGACACAACTGAGAGACTGAACTGAACACCTGAAAAAATAAAATGTTACATGTCAGTCATATCAATTAAAACAAACCACAATACAGTGAAAATATTAGTGTAGTTTCTCTAGAGAAAATGGATATTAAGCAGGCAAGAGGGGAAATAAGAAGGCTGGATAGGAGGCCATGGCAATGTTCTGGGCAAGAGATGATGCTGACTTGGACCTCTGGTGGATTTTGAGATGTGAGGGAGGAGACTGAGTCAAATACATTTCAGAAACAGCAGGTGAGAGAATCAAGGCAGTAGGTAGGGTTTTCTATAAAAGGAACAGAGAAAGGGGTTGTAAGCTGGCATCAAGGGAAGAATGTGAGAAAGTGACCCATGCTCAAATATGTGTGTGATGATGGTGGGAATACTCCAGAGAAGACAGTGAGAGAGTGCTGGTACAGAGGGTGAGCAGGAGAGCTGGAATGAATGGGGTCCCAGTAAGGCAGCTGGTCAGTGTTAGAGCTGGAGTCCTCAGTGTCTCTGAGGACTCCTTAGGGACCCTCTGACCCACTCAGAGGGAGGCTGGACTCTTGGGACCTTATTTCCAATTTAACCAGAGCCATTCTTGCTTTGTAATTTCATACTTTTGGCTCATGCTTAAACTTCCATGTGAAGAAAATGATCTGGGGTCAGTGAACTTTGAGAACTGTAGCACTGCTACGCTACTTGACAAGAAGTCATTCTCTTGGCCAAAAATTAGTTGCTCAGTCATGTTTGACTCTTTGCAATCCCATGGGCTGTAGCCTGCCAGGCTCCTCTGTCCATGGAATTTTCCAAGCAAGAATACTGGTGTGGGGAGCCATTCCCTTCTCCAAGGGATCTTCCTGACCCAGGGATCGAATCCAGGTCTCCTGGATTGCAGGCACATTCTTTATCATCTGAGCCACCAGAGAAGTCCTTGCCTGGCAAATCTCTCTCTAAAATTGAAGGCATCCAAAGTCACACATAGAAGAGGCAGTGTTTTCAGCTCTTTTTGTTATCCAGGACTCCCAAATCTGCTTAGAGTGGTCAAAACTCAAGCATATGGCAAAGAACTCTTAAGGGTCCATGAGACCAGACTCCAGCCAGCTGAGTTTGTTGGAGGAACCCAGGCTGACAAGGTTGATGGTGCCTCAGGTCAGAGGTGGGGTTGGGTTGGGGGATGGCTGAGGCAACCTACCTGTTAGAGGAAGCACAGTGATTGAAACTGCCCACCCTGGCCAGGCACCATAGTAATTATTTGCATGAGCTGTTTTACGACAGGAAGTCCTGGTAAGGAACATGGAACTAATAAGCCTCCACCAACAGGAAGAGTTCAGGAAAGGTCAAAACGAGACACCACATGTCTGACCACCTCCCAGAATCCTTCTGGCATTCAGGTTGCCTGAAAAAGGTGGAGAAGCTCTAAACAGTCAGCAAAAACAAGACTGGGAGCTGACTGTGGCTCAGATCATGAACTCCTTATTGCCAAATTCAGACTTAAATAGAAGAAAGTAGGGAAAACCACTACACCATTCAGGTATGACCTAAATCAAATCCCTTAGGATTATACAGTGGAAGTGAGAAATAGATTTAAGGGACTAGATCTGATAGACAGAGTGCCTGATGAACTATGGACAGAGATTCGTGACATTGTACAGGAGACAGAGAGCAAGACCATCCCCATGGAAAAGAAATGCAAAAAAAGAAAAATGGCTGGGGAAGCCTTACAAATAGCTGTGAAAAGAAGAGGAGCAAAAAGCAAGGGAGAAAAGAAGAGATAAGCATCTGAATGCAGAGTTCCAAAGAATGGCAAGAAGAAATAAGAAAGCCTTCTTCAGCGAGCAATGCAAAGAAATAGAGGAAAACAACAGAATGGGAAAGACTAGAGATCTCTTCAAGAAAATAAGAGATACAAAGGGAACAATTAATGCAAAGACGGGCTCAATAAAGGACAGAAATGGTATGGACCTAACAGAAGCAGAAGATATTAAGAAGAGATGGCAAGAATACACAGAAGAATTGTACAAAAAAGATCTTCATGACCCGGATAATCACGATGGTGAGATCACTCATCTAGAACCAGACATCCTGGAATGCGAAGTCAAGTGGGCCTTAGAAAGCATTACGACAAAGCTAGTGGAGGTGATGGAATTCCAGTTGAGCTATTTCAAATCCTGAAAGATGATGCTGTGAAAGTGATGCACTCAATATGCCAGCAAATGTGGAAAACTCAGCAGTGGCCACAGNGTGCTGGGGTGAAAGAGGAGGGGCCTGGGAGGGGAGGGGGAGTGAAGCAGAGGAAAGCAGGGAGGGGCCACACCTCCACTCCTAAGAGGACATTTTCAGAGAACTTCCTCCCTTGAAAAAACCTTGCATGGATGAGGCGGCTGGCCCTTTTCAGTTCAGGACGAACTTTTAAAGAATCGGCCAGGTCCCAGGGGGGTGTTTGCGTTCTGAGTGTCCTGAGTGGACGAAGCTGTGTTGGGGAAGATGGTGAGTGGAGGATGGAGGCCTCCTGGCCCGGGAACCCCAGGAGCCCACCCGCCACCTGCTTGTCCCCAGGGAGGGCGGGGACGTAACTGTTGGTGGGCAGCATCTGAGATGCAGCGAGGTCCTCTCAGGGGCTGCTGAGTGGATAAAGCCCACGTCTTGGGGATGATGCTGCCACCCCCCAGGGCGTGGCCTTGTTCCTGGCTGACACAGGCAGTCTGCCGGAACTTCCCCTCCCAGCCCTCCGGTGCAGGGCAGTGTCTTTCTCAGGGTCCCCTTGAGAGCTGGTGGGAAAAGCACATAAAACAGCACCCCCCGCACCGGGAGGTTTACGAGAGCGGTCAGTTCCCCCGGGCAGTGCTTGGAGATAAGAGGCTATTAAAATGTAAAGGGGGCCAAGGGGCTCTCTCAGCCAACAGAAGCAGCTACAGGGGAGAAGGGACCCGGCATTCTTCTTCCCAGCCCTTCCTGGGTCCTGGTTTCCAGGGACGCAGCGTCCACTTCGGTGCAGTGACCGTCCCTGAGCCGGCGCCCGGGGCTGAGGCCTCCCAGGCCCTGGGAATTCACAGGAGCAGATAAGGCGGCCCCTGTTCCTCTGAGCCCGGAGCCCGGCAGACCCTCTGAGCGAAACCGCTTGCTATGGGAGCCTGATAAGCATCAGGATTAAAAAATAACCCTGGTTGCAAAACTTAAAAAACACCCTTTAAAAAAAGTGCTTATTGAAATATGCATGTCATAGGCAGGCAGCCTGATGGATTTTTGAGAGGTAAACACTGGCCTGGAACCAGTCCCTGCGGCCCCCCAGTGCAACAGTTCCTCCCACTCCCCCGTCCTGATAAGGCTTATCAGCCCGGCCTCGGCCAGGGAGGCAAAACCACCCTGAGTGATGCGACGGATTTATCATAGGGACTGGACCGGACACAGCTGTGGGAGGAGATGGGGAGGGTCAGAGAGGAGTTCTGCCCCGCCTTCCAGAAGCATCAGTGCCTT
Source organism: Neotragus pygmaeus (assembly GCA_006410875.1). Lineage (NCBI taxonomy): Eukaryota > Metazoa > Chordata > Mammalia > Artiodactyla > Bovidae > Neotragus > Neotragus pygmaeus. The sequence goes on along the minus strand of SJYV01008537.1, from coordinate 229,097 downwards.
GAGTGCAGTTTGCAGGGACTGACCTCGGAAAGCAGGCTGGCATGCGTGCTCCCCGGCTGGAACCCGGTCCCCCAGTGGATGTGAGCTGCTTCAACGGTGGCGGTCCAGGGGTCACTGGTGGTCCTCGAGGCAGGCGAGCAGGAAGGGGAGGGGGACGAGGTGCACTGGGGCACTTCGGGCGTCTAAGGGGGGCGTGTTGCGGCCACTCCCCTCTCCCAGATCGACTGCACGGCCCTCTCTCCACCATGACAACCTGGGCTCACTCAGCGAAAAGTGGGCCCAGCTCAGGCAGGGCGACGCAGCTGGACACCCGCATGGGCGCAGACCCGGGTCCCCTGTCTAAGTAGGTGTGCCAATGCCTGGCTCGGCGTGACGAGGGTGAGAGTCACCCCCGGGGCCGTGTGCGGCAAGGTTTGTTCGGGCTCATGTTTGCGGGACAATCATGTACTCCATAGTGACTTATGCGTGGAGCTGTGGAGAGGCACTGAAGTAGTTGCCAGTCGCTGCCTGTTGGCGATAGTGCTGCCTGAGTGTTCGGTGCCTGTCTCCTGGGGGCCACACACACACACTTGGGAATGTGCCTGAACGTGGACTCTGTCATGAGCTAGGCCTGTGCATGCGTGTGTGCTAAGTCGCCTCAGTCGTGTCTGACTCTTTGCAACCTCATAGACTGTAGCCCGCCAGGCTCCTCTGTCCATGGGATTCTCCAGGCAAGAACACTGGAGTGGGTCGCCATGCCCTCCTCCAGGGGATCTTCTCAACCCAGGGATCAAACCCACGTACGTCTCTTAACATCTCCTGCATTGGCAGGTGAGTTCTTTACCACCGGCCTAGGCCAATTTTAGCCCGTGTGATTTTAGCCTGATGAAACTCTTGTTGGACGTCTGACCCCCAGAACGGTGGGAGAATGCATGTGTGCCATTTAAGCCACCTGAATTCACAGTGTTCCTTACAGCGGCCACAGGACACCGAGAGTGTCTGCTCAGGACTGTGTCCCAGGCCCTGGCCCAGAGCAGACTCATGATGAATGTTTGTTGATTGAATCAACCCAGTGGGGAACTCGCTGCTGAGTGCACGGTGTTCCAGAGGCTTCATACCCAGGGAGGGCTGCCGGCTGCAGCCCCTAAAAATACAGGGCGCCCAGGGATATTTGAATTTTAGATCAATAGTGGGCCATCTTTTATAAAAGTATGTCCAATGCTATACCAAAAAAAAAAAAAATCACTGCTTAGCCGCAATTCCACTTGACTTGGATGTCTTGTATTTAATCAGGCAGCCCAGTGACTTCCCACGTGGGTGGGTATGTCCAAAATTCGAAGCTGGTTAGGGGGCAGACCCGAGGTCTGAGGGAGGCCCCAGTGGTTCCCAAGGCCCCTGCCCCTCCCGCCCCAGCGCCAGCTGCCGCTCCAGGGAGTGATGGGAATGGTCCATCCGCATCCTCCCGGGGTCCCCTCACCATCCCCCAACAGGAACCCCATGATCTGGGGAAGCGGGTTCAAGGGGCCCCTCTGCTGGGCAGAACCGGGGCCAGGCAACCTCCGGGAGTCTCTGAGCCACGTCCTGTCTGGTCCAAGGGGAGGAAGGGGCTGCAGTGGGACCCCCGGCCAGACAGCTGAGAGTCCGGGAGACCTTGGCCCTTTGCTGTCTTCCTGCCAAGCCAGCCTCCCCCTGCGCGGGTCCGAGGAAGCAGCAGGCGAGGGAAGCCCTTCCCTGGGAGGCAGAGCCCCCGGAACGCAAGCTAGACAGAATCTCGCTGTTCTATTTCAGGGAAAATAGTACAAAAATAGGGTCCGTGCGGAATTCTTTCTCCCAGAGCCACACGGCTGCAGGAGGACCAGTCAGTGGCTTAAGGGAGCCTCACAAACACCTCCAGGAAACACCTTAGCATGCTTGCCCAACACAAAAATAACCTCTGAGCCGATCCCCGGGGGATGAACTTGCTTTGGCAAAGGGCTTTACTGTTCTTTTCATTAGCGAGGACTTCAGGCCACCTGAGGTTTTTCCACGGAAGTGAAAGTGCAGCAGGTCCAGGGCTCTGCCCAAGGTCATGGAGCACAGCCGTGGCTTCTCTGCCCTCCAGCCCCCAGGCAACTGCTTGCCCAAGCGTGGAGTTGGACCACCTCTCCTCTAAGACTCCCAGGGCAGTGAGCATTGAGGCCTGACCTCTCCCCTGGCCCTGCAGCCCTCAACGCAGGTCCCCTGACCCCGGTGTGAGTCTTCCGAAACGATGCCAGCTTCACAAAGATGTCAGGGTTTGTGAGCTCAACTGCAAATACGATCTTCCTGGAGTTAAAGAAGTCAATTTCGAATCACTCCCCAGTTCACAAGGTGGAGGGAGGGGGCAGCATCAGGCTTCTGGGAGGAAGTGGGGCATCGCAGGGCCAGATTGGAGTGCTTGAGGGGCATGGGACAGGACAGCCTGCAATGCTGAGGACCACTGTGGGGCCTGTGCAGAGCAGTGCAGTACCGGGGGGCGGCACCCTGGGGGCTGCCACTGCTTTGGGGCATGAAAGAGGGAGGTGTCGAGCTTGGAGAGGTGGCCCGGGGGACGCCAGGGACTGATGGACAGTGGGATGAACCCCATGGGGTCAGACTAGTCAGAGCTTTAGAGGGGCCAGGTCCCTGGAAGAATGTTCTTGTTGTTTAATTTTAAGTCGCGTCCAACTCTTTGCGACCCCATGGACTGCCTCGTGCCAGGCTCCTCTGTCCTTCACCATCTCCCAGAGTTTGCTCAAAATCATGTCCACTGAGTTGGCAGTGCTATCCAATCATCTCATCCTCTGCCGCTCCTTCTCCTTTCCCCTCAGTCTTTCCCAGTATCATGGTCTTCTCTGATGAGTTGGTTCTTCGCATCAGGTGGCCAAAGTATTGGAGTTTTGGAAGCATCAGTCTTTCCAATGACTATTCAGAGTGGACAAACCTGGCAGGGATCCATTATCAAACAGTCTGGGGAAGGAAGGCACAAGCGTGGGCGTGGGGTGTGTGAGGGTGGAGCGACCTGTCTTCCTATGGCTGATTACAACCTGATTGACTTACACAGACAGATGCACACCAAACCTTGTCCATCAGATCTTTGTCTTCCAGGGAAATTTATGAGACTAAACTTCCACATCACAGTATAGAAGTGAACTATGAATAGTAGATAAAATACAAACACGCACTTTGCCCGGCAAACATCACATCTGTAAGTTCCAACGCATTTCAGCTAAAAACCTTTCTCACTTAGCTCCTGTGGGGGGACTTTTCCACCTTGGCTGGCCTGGTTGGGGGGTCCCAGAAGTGTTTCCTGAGGATTTAAGCTTCCAAAGGGCAGAAGCTGTGCGCCCCTGGTCCACTGCTCCAGTCTCCAGCCCGGCGCACAGCTGGGGCTCCAGAAATGTTCCTACAACCAGAGAAGGGGCATGGGCTACTATCATCACCCCCAGAAGACCTCCTTGGAGCAAGGGGGGCCCCACTCACAACTTGGAGGAGCTTCTGTCTTGGTTTGAACTGAGGGTCCTCTGCCTGGAAACTTTCTGGTGCTGATTCAGTGTCCATGAAATGCTTTGGAATGTCAGCTCGGAAGGAGGGAGCAGTATCCATGGCAACACAGCTTTCTCTGACGTGGTCCTCACTCCAGGCTGGGCTGAGTCACTGAAACACGAGCAGGGTGACTCACCCGGGGTCAGAGTTCACAGGGATGGTCGACACGTGTTTTGGTCCTTATTCTGGAGTTCCCATTCTTGATAATAAGGACCCTCAAAGCAGGGGTGGTGGACAGGGAGGTCGCCAGGGGAATCTCCCTAGGATGGGTTTCCCCAGAAATAAGGAGGGCAGCAGACTGGCTTCAGAGATTAGATTCTGCCTGGGATCCCTTGGGCTGCAGGGTCCTGGCAAGTTTGTTGTTTAAAACAGAGTCGAGTCTTTGCCTCTCTTACCTGTAGGGCTGGTGGGAGCATTCAAAGAGGTGGTATTTGTAAAAAAAAAAAAAAAAAAAAAAAGGATGCCCGGCACAGAGTCTGCTGGGGTTGGAGATATTTCTATTTCCTTATCCCAGGATGGAGCTGTCCTGTCCACTAAAGATAGCTGTTACCTATGAAAATCCCCATCTCTTTGTGCAACACGCTGTCCAGCAAAGATATTTCATGTGTTCCGTTCTATCTTCCCATCTAGCCAGAAAGAAAACAGATGCTGGAAGGGGAGCCAAGTGCCGTAGGCGCTGTTCTCTCCCCCAGAGCATTACAGCATCCTCCTCGCCGGCGGTGTCGAGGGAGGTCTTGTGCCACGGACATCTCCTGGCCTCCTGATGATGCCAGGAATCCGGTCACTGGGGAAAAGTCTGGGCCATTTCCATACGGATGAGGAAACCCTCCAGGACTCCAAGCTAAACGCCAAGGCCAGAAAGTCATCTTCCAAATCCAATTACCTGAGATCATCAGCGGCTTTGGACGTGTCCCTGGTCGACCATTTAAATCCACTGCTGGAAAGCAGCCTCGCCAGCACGCAGTGCAGGCGATAGCCCCAGGGCCTCGGCCGGTCCAGCCCTGCCTAAGTAACTGGTTAGGAAGTTAACAACCCCAAGTGTGGGCTTTTCTGAGTTTGTCCTTTTGTCAATGGTTGTTAAGAGAATTACGGTAACACAGGCATCTAAAATGGCCCTCTGGCCAATTCTCGGGCTATGAATCATTAGACCAACATGGTCAAACTCTGTTGTCAGTGACCCGGGGAGCTTGTTAGGAGGAAGGAATTGGGTTCAACATCGTGCAGACACACGCTGGGGCGCACCGGCGAGGACAGGCAAGATTCCGAGGAGGGAAACTCATGAAGGGGGGACTGTTTTGCTTTTTGCTTCACTCGAGCTGTATAGCAGCTCCTCTGGGAGCTGTGGGACCTCATGGTGGACCTGGGCTGGGCATTTTCCATCAAGTGTCTCCTGAGATTCTCCCAGCAGCCATGTGACCCGGCATGAGTGTCCCCACGGACACACACAGAAACGGAGGACCCACTCAAACCTTCTGTTTTGAAATAACTTTGGACCTTCAGAAAAGTCACAAAAAGAATAAAAGAATTTCCGTAAACCTTCAACCCCGCATCCCCAAAGGCTGGCATCTTACCAAATTTGCTTTGTCACATCTGGCACATGCGATGCCGTTTTACCTCTAAACATTCCAGCATAAATTTCCTAAAAACAGGGGCACTTTGGAACATAACCACCGGAAGGATGTCAAAAAGGAGGAATTCATCCCTGGTACAATACTTTCATCTACTTTGAGGAGCTTATTCAAATGTCACCGATGGTCCCACGAGTGTCCTTTAAGTCCAAGAGAGGGACACAGAGGTCTCTCACTCTGATTGATTCAAAGTCAAATCCAAGACCACAGGTCCCATTCAGTTATCCTGGATTTTTAGCCTCCTTTATTCTGGACCATCCCGCAGTCTTTTCTAGTCTTTGAAGAGTGTGGCATTTTTGATGAGGGAAGGCCTGTTATTTTGTTGAATGGCTCTCAATGCGGGTTTATCTGATATTTCCTTGTGATTAGATTCACTCATGAATTTTTGGCAGGAATGCCCCAGAAGTGATGTTGTATCCTTGTCAGAGCATCACCTCAGGAGCCCTTTGTCCCATCATTGGTGATGGTAACTGACCACCTGGGCAGGGTGATGTCTCTCCTCTGTAAAGTCACTGTGGTTGATAAATATCTGTCGGGAGCTACTTTGAGTTCAGTTCAGTTCCTCAGTCATGTCCGACTCTTTGTAACCTGCAGCATGCCAGTCTTCCCTGTCATTCTCCATCTCCCAGAGTTTGCTCAAACTCATGTCCATTGAGTCATTGATGCCATCCAACTATCTCATCCTCTGTCACCCCCTTCTCTTCCTGCCTTCAATCTTTCCCAGAATTAGAGTCTTTTCTAAGGAATCAGTTCTTCGCATCAGGTGACCAAAGTATGGGAGTTTCAATTTTAGCATCAGTCCTTCCAATGAATATTCAGGACTGATCTCCCCTCAGGATGGACTGGTTTGATTCTCTTGCAGTCCAAGGGACTCTCAAGAATCTTCTCCAACCCCACAGTTCGAGAGCATCAATTCTTTGGCGCTCAGCCTTCTTTATGGTCCAACTCTCACATCCATACATAACTACTGGAAAAAACATAGCTTTGACTAGACAGACCTTTGTCAGTAAAGAGATGTCAGCTTTTGAACATGCTGTCTAGGTTTGTCATAGCTTTTCTTCCAAGGAGCAAGCGTCTTTTAATTTCATGGCTGCAGTCACCATCTGCAGTGATTTTGGAGTCCCCCAAAATAAAGTCTGTCACTTTCCATTGTCCCCCCATCTATTTACCATGAAGTGATGGGACAGAATGCCATTGTTAGTTATTTGAATGTTGAGTTTTAAGCCAACTTTTTCACTCTCCTCTTTGAGGCCATGCAAAAATCCTTTTGCTCAGCCTCCTTTCTCTTACTAGTTTTAGAACCCATTGGTGCTAAAACTTGGCCCCTTGTCTACATACCTTGTGCAGTGAACAACCTGTGCAACTGTACCCAGGCCAGATTCCAAGAGAGCCCTGGATTTGTTTTTCTTTCTGCTCTGGGTTGTAACCTATGATCAACAATATATATTCTGTTGCCCCAATCGTCCTAGGTTTGGCCAGTGGGAGTCCCTATGGGTTGACTTTGAGAATGCCCCAATATTCATTGAGCACTTCTGTGAGTCTGTTACAACGAGATGCTCCAGGGTATGAGCCAGTCTCCTTTGCAATTTTCACTTCCTTTTTCCCACGTGCTTGCATCCACCATAAGCAGCATCTAAATCCCTTGGCTTCTACTCAGGTACTCTGTATTTTCACGTGCCCACTTCAACATCAAATGTGAGGGGCTCTCCTTGGAAATGACACTCGAGGACCAGCGGTTGGAAGGACTGAAAAATAAGGTGGGCCCAGACAGGTTTATTGGATCCATGCAGGTAATCCAGCCCATGGTTGTCAGTTAAGGAAGCATGCTAGTTACCCAGGGTTCACTTTAGCCTCACCGATTCAGTTCAGTTCAGTCGCTCAGTCATGTCTGACTCTTTGTGACCCCATGAATTGCAGCATGCCAGGCCTTCCTGTCCATCACCAACTCCTGGAGTTCACTCAAACTCATGTCTTGAAAAACCTATATGCAGGTCAGGAAGCAACAGTTAGAACTGGACATGGAACAATAGACTGGTTCCAAATAGGAAAAGGAGTACATCAAGGCTGTATATTTTCACCCTGCTTATTTAACTTATATATAGAGTACATCATGAGAAACGCTGGGCTGGAAGAAGCACAAGCCTCGCTGATTAACTTCCTCAGTTTTGCAAGTAAAGCCTAGCTGATGGACAATATTGTTGCAAGATAGTCATTTGCCTTGGAGAAAGGAGGATTAAAGCAATCCTAAATCAGGATAATGCACCAGGGTAAGAAAGCTTAATCTCCGGGGAGTGCCCCAAATCCCCACGACGTGCTTCCAAAGCTTTCTGTGCATTTGGAAGCCTTGTGATGAGCAAAAAGAGGTAGAAACTACAGAAAGACAGGAGTTGTAATCAGTCAATGATCTAAGCTGTCACTACCTCATATAGTATCTGTGTACAAATTAGAAAAAGATGCTTTTCTCCCTCTAGTAACTGTAGCCCAAGCCATGTGGAAGGTTTGCAAGTGCAGTGTGGGATAGCCACTGTGCCCTTGCCTACAGACCTTGTGCAGTGAACAACCTGTGCAACTGTACCCAGCCGCCCAGAGTCCAAGAGAGTCCTGGGTTTTTTCTTTTTGCCACAGGTAGTTCTATGGACAGTCCACAAAGAATAAAGGGCAGTGGCATGGTTAAATGTCAGCACTTGGCTGTGTACAAATGTCAACTCCTTGAAATACCTGCTTTCATGAGTTCCTGTCACCTGGGCAGGCTCAACTCCTGTTCAGAGGAAAGTAGGTTAAGAGGCCTCTTGTCAGCACCTTTACTTTTTTGTACCTGTGAGGTGGACAGAGGAGTACAGGATGGCTTCCTTGGAAACCTGCCCTCACCCGGGGGTGGGGAGGTTCCTCCCAGGAAGGTGGTGTCTCTGGAGCTGCTGTGACTACTTAGTGGCCAGATCATTAAGCAGCTGTAACACGGGTAATCGGGTTGTTCTGATCACAAGCCGTGAACATCTGAGAATGCGGGCAGATATCTCGGGGCAGCAACAGGCTGTAACGAGGGTGCAGAGTGGAGGAGTGAGTGGAGGGGACCCAGGAGGCCAGGAAAGGAGGCCCCGCTGCCTCAGGTCTGTCTGTCTCATGCTGGTGTTTTTATCTCCATTTCACAGAAGAAACTGAGGCTCAGGAGCTGTGAAGCAAGCTCCAGGTATAAATAATTATACCCCAGTGTAGTCATGTGCTGCTAAGTTGCTTCAGTCGTGTCCTACTCTGTGCGACCCCAGAGACAGCAGCCCGCCAGGCTCCCCCATCCCTGGGATTCTCTAGGCAAGAACAATGGAGACACATGTAACAAAGCTCTGTTCAGATGGCATAGTTTGTATTTTGAGCCTATATATAACCTCACCTAACCTTTCTAGGATTCCTACGTTTTCACAGTTTGGGAATGGAGGCATTAGAATTAGTGCAGGGACATTTACAGAAAACTCCAAATAACAGTGTCTATAACATACAGGGGCTTATTTTTCTTTTTTGTAAAACAAGTCTAGAAATAGGGAGCTCAGAGTCAGTACCCTGGCTCCACAGCCATCAGGAATTCAGATTCTTTGTATCTTTTGTTCCACCAACCTTAGTACCTCCTGGTTCAAACATTGTTCGCCAGCCATTATATTTGCCTTCCAGGAAGCAAGAAGGAAAAAGGGAAGGCACTGTGAGTCTGTTTTTCTCTCAAGGAGCTTTCCCGGATGCCCTGCCCAAACGCATTCCCTGACCTTCATTAGGCAACCCGAGCTGCAAGGGAGCTGGAAGTTGTAGTCTCTCCATCTAGTACTCAGTCTTCTGGGGTAAACACAAGGTTCTGTTAATAAGCACACGAATCAGGGTAGGCTAAGTGCTGAAACAAACCAGCCTCCAGTCTCAGAGATTTAATTAGATAAATGTTACTTGGTGCTCACGCTGGGCTTCCCAGCTGGCAGTCATGGTAATGAACACGCCTGCCAGTACAGGAGACATGGGTTCGATCCCTGGGTCGGGAAGATTCCCTGGAGGAGGGCATGGCAACCCACTCCAGCATTCTTGCCTGGAGAATCCCACGGACAGAGGAGCCTAGCGGGCTACAGTCCATGGGGTCGCAAAGAGTCAGGCTTGACTGAAGCGACTTAGCATGCATACAAGCACGCTCACATCTAAGGGGCTTAGACAACGAGGCAACAAGGACTGGGAACCAGAGGATCTGAAACAGCACCCCTGTTCACACTGGCTGGACTCCGTCATAAGGCCACTTATCCACAAGGAGGCTGGGAAGAGTAGTCTCTGGGGGTAGAGATAGAAGGGGGCACAGGGGCAAACACCAGGGCTATCAGCTGGCCAGGCTGCAGAGAGGGGGGCCCATGAGGCCCAGGGAGCAAGAAGGATGGCTTCCCTGAGCAGCAGAGCTGAGAGCCCGGGACTGTGCAGGGTGATGCTCAAGGCTTGTGACACCCCTTCCAGGTAACAGAAAGAGCCCCTCCCGGGAAACGCGGGGCCACATCACCTCCCACCGCACTTCCTCCGAAGGATACAATTAATGGAGCACTCCAGACAGGGGCCGAACATCGAGGCCTCCCCCCACACCGCCACGACCTGAATGGATCATTTGTGGCTCAAATGACAGACAAATGCAATAATTAGGCCTATTTAGTAAAGAGGGGGTGAGAGGTCAAACTAGGAGGCCGACGTCTCCTGTTACTGGCCTGGTGACCAAGCTGGGTGGGTGGTGTTCTCACAGTTAACCGGCACCCCGCCCCGCCAGACTCGAGGCTGCCGCCTCCCTGAGGCTTTCAGAGGTGGCTTTTAAACCCCCAGGAGCCAGCCCCAGACTTGCAGGATCCAGCCTCCCAGCCTTCCCTGTAGGGCTGTATCCTGACAAGTCCTCGGGGGCTGAGCTGCCTGGGCCAGACATGGATGTGACCTCAGCGGTGGCGTCCACGGCAGGGTCGGGGAAAATGGACTTGGGTAATCCACCAGACGGGGGGTCAACACTCCCTCCCACCCTGCACTCTAAGCCCCCTGCTTCTCTCTCTCTTCTTCCCTAAAAATCTGATTTCTTTTTGCTTTAACCCAAAACAGATGACCTGGCTGCGTCTCACCCTTTTCATTGCTCCCTGCCTGAGAGGACGTCCTGAGGGTCCCTCAGGCCTGGGAGGGGGTGGCGCAAGCAGGGCAGGGGCTGCTGGGCACGGGCCAGGCCCACCCCACCAGAGCAGGCGACACCTGGCTGCGAGGCCCCTCATCTGTACTTACAGATGGTGCAAAGCCTTCACTGCACAGGATGGGTCCTTCACTGCACAGGATGGGTCCTTCCTGCTTTACCGTTCTCTGCTCCCTCCCACCTGGTTGTTCTTGCTTCCGAGGGCGATTCAGCTGGGAGGGGGCAGAGGTGAGTGTCCTGGCCCTTGTGGGGAAGGCTTCCTCGGCCCGGTCACTCTGGAGAAGTGACCGGCCCAATGTTCCGTCCCCTTTGGCCTTGCAGCAGCCTGGAGGCGCCAGGCCAGAGCCGGTCCACACCCAGATTTGGCAGATTCTACCTTGAACTTACGGAGCCTTTGGTGATGGTTGGGGCAGAGCGGGGAGGGTTCAGTTAATTTGGTCTTAGACAAATGCAAGTTCCTGGTTCATGGGACAGTAGGATTTAAAACAATTTTTTTTTTAAGTTTCCATCTCTTTCCTGTCGCACCACTCTTTGCAAAGCAACACTGGGGTGAATGACAGGGATAAGGATCAGAGACAAGCAGACCTGGGGGTGCACTGCCACGGGGAAGGAAAGTTCACAGTCCACCCTGTCTTGGGGTGCAGGGCCCTGAGGGGCCAGGAGAACAGGTGGGGTACACGCGAGATGCTTGTCCAAACTCACATGGCCCCTGCCCCATGGGATCCAGGCCAACTCTGCCGTCGCCTGTCGGGGTGAAGGTGCAGAGGCCCTGCCCCAGCCAGGAGGCCTGGCTCTGTCTGTTGGGAGGCGAGCCGGAAGGAGGCGTGATTTGTTTGTTTGTTTGTTCGTTTGTGGAGGAGGTCACTGTGTGCCCTCAAAAGCCTGCCGGAGTCCAAGGGACAAACCATTCCCTCGGGAGAGGTTGTTTTTGTTTTATTGTACAAATTAGAGTTCAGCTGTGGAAGTCACCAAAATATATGGCCCTTGAAAATGAAAGCATTGCCGACGAACTGGGCTACGGGGGTTAAGACAGCTTTGTCCAAAAGCAGGCAGGATGGAATCCAACTCCAGAGGTGCCCGTGACCCTCCTCGGTTCCTCGAGGGCTTGGCCTCCCGTGAACCCAGCGCTCACGGTGCATGGTTGTTCTGGTAACTGGCAACCACAGCTGGCTGTTCCCGGGAACTCACCTTTGATCCTTGCGGGGCAACCCGAGCTAGTCGCTTCTGAAAGTCCCCAGGGGCATCACGTTTGGATGTATTTGGAGCCGAGGTGGGAGCTGGGCTAGTGAGATGGATTCCAACGGGGCATCAGCCTCGGCCGAGGAGGTGGGCGAGTCAGGGTCAGCGTCTTTGGTCCAGCTTGTCCTGGGCTTCTGTCTCTGTGTGTGGGGGGGTGAACCTAGCGGCCACTTGCTGGCTGTTGTGATGCACCCATGACTTGAGGGACCCCATCTCTACTTACCCTCCCGTGCTGTCTGCGACCTTGTACAGATGAGGAAACCAAGGCCCAGATGCCAAGTGAGCTATGGAGCCAGGTGTCGACTAAAAAACGATGTACAGCTTGAGAGTTGTGAGTTAAGTTTTATTTGGGGCCAAATGAGGACTGCAGCCTGGAAGGCAGCATCTCAGATGGCTCTGAGAGACTGCTCCAAAGCGGCAGTGGGGGAAAGTCAATGCATAAGGTTTTGGTGAAGGGGATGTTCAATACCATGAAGCACTCATTTTACAAAAGGCTTTTTGTTAGTCACAAGGGTCTGATGTCACCACGAAGGGACTGAGTGCTTCCCTAGATGTGAGGAGATGCAAGGGTTGAGATCATAAAATCTGTTCCCCCAAACATCCAACTAGCTGAAGACCTGTCCCACCAGATTCCCTGGAGCACAGAGTGCCTCACTGCACCCTGAGCTCCCCCAGGGGTTGTTGAAGGTCAGCAGCTATGGCAGCATGGGGCTCAATCTCCCTAGAGGCAGGTGGCAAATGCCTTGTTCAGTTGTTGGCAATGCTCTTGGTAAGGGCCAATTTGTAGTTGACGCAGGCAATGGACTGCCTTTCGGGAATCTCAAGGCCCTCCTTCCAGAGCCTGGTACACATGTGTAGGAATCATGTGATGCTGCCAATTGTTGTTTAGTCACTAACTCATGTCCAGCTCTTTGCGATCCCATGGGCTGCTGCCCACCAGGCTCCTCTGTGCTTGGGATTTTCTAGGCAAGAATACTAGAGTGGGTTGCCATTTCCTTTTCCAGGGATCGGATTTCCATCTCCTGTGATGGCAGGCAGGTTCATTACCATGTGCCACCAAGGAAGTCAGAATACCCAGCTGCTTTTGACCTATGAAAACGGCAGCTTCCTGAGGTCCAGGCTAGTAAGCAGCATCTCGTAAGGGGAGCCACTACCCAGGACCACTCACCTGCCTGCCGCTGAGCAGGGCGTGTCCTGTTCTCCAGTGACCAGAGCCGGCCGGGCCAGCCAGTAGGCCCAGTGCTGCGTGAGTGTTTGGGCAGAATCCTCAGGGGAATTGCCACGGAGACCTCGGAGAACACGATGACCCTGGGGAAAGAGCCACTTTGCAGAGGATGTGGGATCAGCCAGGGCTGGGTGACCGAGCCATTTTTAAACTAGAGATGGAAAAGGACCCTCCCACCTTGGACATGGCAGGTCTTGCTGGTATCACTTACCACACATTAGGAGATCTGACTTTGCAGGATGAGTTTTTCGGTTTCTGTTTTTTTACCTTTGGGCTGTGCTGGGTCTTGCTATGCACAAGTTCTTTCCCTAGTTGCGGACAGCAGGGGCTACTTTCTATTGTGGTGTATAGGCTTCTCATTGCAGTGGCTTCTTTTGTGGTGGAGCACGGGCTTAGTTGCTCCCTGGCAGATGAAATCTTCCCAGACCAAGGATCGAACCTGTGTCTCCTCCATTGGCAGACAGATTGTTATCTACTGGACCATCAGGGAAGTCCCCACAGAGTGAGTTTAACAACATGAATAATCATCGGGCCTCACATACTGACTTCAGTTCCTGCCAGTTACTTAGGCCTTGGGAATCTTGAGGGAATGATCGGATATTTCTGTCTCCATTTTAGGGATGAGGAAATTTAGACCAGGAAGAGGTGTGTGTTGAGCTTTAAGCCAAGAAGCTACATGTGGCTTCCTAATCTTTCCTTCCAACGAATCAGAACTGTTTTCTTCTCCACTCTTACTTATTCCTTAGGAGCTGTGTGTTTCTGGGCAATGCCACTGAAACCAATTAAAACCTTTAAGCTAGTACCTCACTTTTAGCCTATCGCAAATCAGATTCGGTAATAATCTGATTTCGAGTCTCTTGTAATGGGTAAAAAGGGAAACTCTCTTCCCTGTGAGATTTCGGTTTCACCGCCTAATTAGGTTGGTTCCACCATTATTGCATTTTAAAAGTAAAACATGATTTTATAACGAACAGTGAAACCACAGACGAGATGGTGTTGCAGTGGGAATCATTCAGATAAGCAAGAAAGTCGTACCAGATGCCTGCCTGAGACCATATTCAACAGATGTTTGGCTGTCTGGGGTTGTCCCAAACATTCCGGATTTAAACGCCCGGCCCTTCCCTTGATTTCTTTATTCCATGTGAAAGGAACATTGGAAACAGGAGGGCAGGGATGGGTCAGGCTAATCAGAGTCTTTTCCAAAATCCACCCGATCCCAAGGCCACCTTGGCCGCCTCTCTCTTCCCACTTTAAAGACGCTGGGCTGGTTTTTGGCGGCTCTCATCCCCACCCTCCCCGGCGTGCTTGGCTTTCTGGTTTCCACCCTGGGGCAGACAGAGATGGTCCCCAAAGAGCCAAACTCCAGTCCTCGCCAGAGGAAAGGTCCAGGCCAGGCCAGCTGCCTCGGGTCAGAGTCTCTGCTCAGGTCTCCAGCCTGACCGGGCAGCACCTCAGTAGCGGACCCTGTTGGGTGGGGTTTCCTGAGACATAGGAGGCTCCCCTCTCCATCCTGAAGTCTGCCTTAGAAGCCCAGAGAATAACTCGGCTGTGATGACAGTGGAAGGTACTCAGGGCCAGGAGTAAGTCAGAGTCAGGCAGAGGTGTCAGGGTTGGGGGAGGATTTGAACTTGCCCCAAACACGGGAAGTGTATCATTAAAAAAAAAAAAAAATAGAGCAACCAAATTCCCATGACTTTCCCCACTACCTCCTCTCTTTCCCTACTCTAGACCAGAAGTTCCTGCCCGAAGTTTAAAACTTTCAAAGAAGACGGTAAAATAAAGAACTTCAGAAAATAACGCACAGCCTGCCTTCAGCACGGTGAGCCGCTTCAGTCGTGCCAGACTCTTTGTGTCCTCATGGAGTGTGGCCTGGCCACTGGGCTCCTCTGTCCATGGGACTCTCCAAGCAAGAGCACTGGAGTGGGTTGCCACGCCTCCCTCCAGAGAATCTTTCCCACCCAAGCATCAAACCCGCATGTCTTACATCTCCTGCATCGGCAGGCAGGTTCTTTACCAAAGTACATTAAATATGTCAATTTAACTCTCTACAGATCAGGTTCACAGTTATCTAGTATACAAATGAAAGATGAAGTGGCATTAACTAGCTAATAGGGCTTCCCAGGCGGGACAGTGGTCAAGAACCTACCTGCCGAAGTAGGAGATTCAAGAGATGCGGGTTCGGTCTCTGGATTGGGAAGATCCCCTGGAGTAGGCTATGGTGATCTGCTCCAGTCAGTATTCTTGCCTGGAGAATCCCATGGACAGAGGAGTCTGGTGGTCAGGCTATAGTCCAGAGGGCCACAAAGAGGTGGACACTGAGTGACTGAGAATGCATGCATAACTAGCTAATATTTTGTGTGTTTGGCAAACATGTATTGAGCACCTACTGTGTGCCAGACTCTGTGCTAGGTGCTGGTGATAGTAGAGGATGAAAGACACAGAAATTCCTGCCCTCGTGGAGCTTTTATGGGGGGAGGAAGAGGGAACGGAGAGAAGACAATAAAATAAATCAATAAGCAGGATGGCAATAGGTGTTTTGGAGAAGAGAAAAGTAAACAGAGGGAAGGGAGATGGGTAATTACACTGGTTTTTATTTCATTTTTATCCTGGAGTACAGTTGATTTCCACTGTTAGTTTCAGGTGTGCAGCAAAGCGATCCAGCGATATATACGTTCTTTTGCAGATTCTTGTCCACTATACGTTATTCCAAGGAATTGAATGTTGTTTCCTGTGCTATATTGTGTTGGTCCTTGCTGTTGGGTAACTGCAGTTTTAAACAGGGCACTCACAGACCACTGCCTGATGGCCTGCTGTGTGCTTTGAGGTGAGTGTGTTAATGTCTATGCCCATTTAACAGATGAGGAAACTGAGTCTCACAGTGGGTTGAATGAATACATGAAGGCTGTCAAGAGACTGATGGGATTGGGTTTAAGCCCAGATTTACATGATGCCAGTGTCCAAGCTCTTAACTATTTTTTTATTACTTGTTGTTTTTTTTTTCCTAATCATGTAATGTGCCATCTCACACCACAGCCACCCAACCCCCAGCAGAACTTATCAACCTATTTATTTTATTTATTTATTTTTTGACCACACCATTTCAGCCACTCCCCTGCAGCGAAGGCATGGATTCCTAGCCACTGGGCAACCAGCGAACTTCCCTGGTCCCGTTTATTGACGAGGAGATGGAGGCCCAGGAAGTAATCTGTCAACGGCCCCACCAGTGCTGGGCAGCTGCCCAGGATGGGCCATCTCTGAGCATGAGGTCAGCAGATGGGCCCAGTGGCTCCATCTTGCTGGAACCATGGGCACATCTGATAGTGAAGGACCCTCACATTTGGCCAGAGCTGTAAAAAGTGACAGAGTGACCTCTGACTTGATTTGGTCTGCAAAGCTCTGGCCTGAGCTGGCCATAAAGCTGAGAACGTAAGATTTCAGTGAAGATTGAGGCGTTTATCACAGGAAACCCTCCTTAATTGCCATTAACGTAAAGCCCTCTGCCCTGCATGACTGCAATTTGTGCCTCAGGCCTCGGGGACGGAGAAAGGGACTGACCAGACCTGTCAAGGACCCCGAGGAGGTGGGCAGTGGCCCCTCACTCTCTCTTCCACTCGTCTGTCTGTTTCTGGTTTTCAATTAAAAAAGACAGCAAGAGAGTGGAAGCAGCTCCCGGGACCCGCCTGTGCTGGGCAGGGCTGGCCTTCCTGGGGCCTTCCTAGTGGCCGCGGAGGAGGAGGAGCCGCCTGTGTCAGGCCTGACGTGCCCCTGGCTGCCGGGGGCCTGAAGCTTCTCTCGGGATGGCTCGCTGATGCCTCACCCGGCCTTGCTCTGGGAAATCTCCTGGGGGAAGCTTTCTTCCTTCCATTGTTGATGTTTAGTTACTAAGTCCTGGCTAACTCTGCAACCCCATGGACTGCAGCCCACCAGGCTCCTCTGTCCATGGGATTTCCCAAGCAAGAATACTGGAGTGGGTTGCCATTTCCTTCTCCAGGGGATCTTCCCAACCCAGAGATGGAACCTAAATCTCCTGCTTGGCAGGGAAATTCTTTACCACTGAACCACCCAGGAAACCCCCTTTATTCCTTCTATATAAATGTGTATATATATATATTCAAGTACCCCACTCCTTGGTTTAACTAAGGAAAGAAGAGATGCTCATTAGAACAAATGCAGCCAAAAGAGATGAATACAAACAAAGAGGACCTGGCTCCGTCTCTGGGTTCGCCATCCTGCAGGGAGGACCCCTGTGGGCAGACAGGGCAATAACGTCCAGAGTTTTCCAGCATTTGTTCAAAGCTTTTAGCTTTGTGCTTTCTTTACAAAAAGGGGACCACTGTATATACAGTGTCCTCCAGCTTGCTCTGTTGCTTACTAATTCACCACGGATAACTCTCAAAGTCGTTGTGAAAAACTGATTCTTTCCCAAACAGCAGGATTAATTCAGTGACTCAACTAAATCAACGTCATTTTAAAAATCAGTCTTTTTCTTTGAACAATGAGAATCACTTCACTCAACCCATTTCTCCTTGTCCTTTGGCAGCCAGGAAGCCCAAGCTAAGTTCCATTTCTGGCTGCAGTCGTGCATTCTCTCCCCTGCTCTCGCCTGGCACTCAGTGGATAATATTGCCCAGCACCTGCCATTTGTACAGGTTGTGCTGCTTCCTGCTGTAGATCATAAACTTCTTGCTCATAATCCAGAGGAGTGTGTATCAGTGCTTTCTGCATCCAGGGCCTAGCATATGCATGATGAATTTTGTTTAATAATTAGTGGTGATACTTAGGGGGGCCCAGTATCATCTGCTTCTCTTCTTCTTTCTTTAATATTTATTTTTATCTATTTGGATTCTCCGGGTCTTAGTCATGAACGCTTTGTTGCAGCGTATGGCTCTGGTTCGCTGACCAGGTCTCCTGCATTGGGAGCACAGAGTCTTAGCCACTGGACTACCAGGGAAGTCCCCTGTGCCTCTGTTCTTTTTTGCTGGATTTTATTCTGTTAGAATCTTTCAATAATCCTGGTTTTCCACTCCGCTTTGTTTTAAAGGATGTGTTAAATTATTTGGGAACCAGGTAAGATTTTTTTTAAAAAACTTAAATATGCTTGAAAGTGAAGTCCAGCAAAGCCATGGAAAGAACTGATCAATCAGTTCCAAAGTATCTGAGAAGGATAGGCTCTGCTTCCCCTGCGTTTCTTCTCCCAGTTTAGAAAGTAATGTCACCAGAAAGCAAACAGAGCGGCATTCACTAACTGGGAATCTTTCTATCTTTAAGAGTTACAACGAGAAAGCAAAAAGGAAAGATGGGGTAGCTCCTATAGGTTCCACAGGATACGAGCGGGTTGAATAAATTAATGCTAGATCACAGAAATGACTCCCCAAACGGTGAAATGATCCTGATGCCAGGACGGCCTGGGCAGAGAGGGGCCTGGTCGTGGTCCTCGTTTGCTCGAGTGACTGTGGGCACCTCCCACCTGCCAGGCCCCGTGTTGGGGGATGAAGAGGACAGACCAGGGCCTTCTCGAGAAGGGCTCGTCCAGGACATCTACCCCCAGGGCCTGGGCATTGAGCTTTACCTGTCTCTTTCACCCAGGACCTTCGGGGGACTGCAGGGAGAGCCCGGTGGGGAGTGAGAGGGAGCTTGGAGACCAGCAGGGGAAACTGCAGTGCAATTCTTCCGAATCTCACCATGGCCCCTAAGCCCATAGTGGAGGAGACCCGCGGGCAGGATTTGCCCAGAGCCACGGCTCCCGGCCCTCCGTCTGCAGTCACCCCTTTTCAGAACCTGCTCTCTCCATTTCACTCTGAGCATCAGCAGCCCAGCGCTGGACCCCAGAGGCCCTTCCTCCCTGGCAGATATGCACAGGGTGCACAGGATGCACAGCCGCGATGCACCCTGATGGTGACGTGAAGGCCAGTGATGTTCAGGGAGGCCCAGCAATGCCCTAAGATGCCCCAGATGGCCAGTGATGCCCCCTGGGGGTGGCCCTTTCCACAGCCCCAGCGCCAGCCCACCCTGAGCACACGCCCTGGGCCACGCAGCCACACAGGCTCCTGGCTCCCCCCCACCGCCCTCAGATGGATCTGCTCCACTGGAGCGCTGCGGGCCCCTCCTCACTCCCACCCCAGAGCTCCAGTGCTCCAACCCCACTCACGCTTGTGGACAGTTGTCATTACTCCAAACCATCCGTGTTTAGCTCTCGTAAAGCCTTCCTGACAAATCCGTTCAGCTCGTTCCTTAATCATCCTGTTGCAATTCTCTAAACAACCTCCGATTTGTTGACATCTCTGGGCCGTGCAGCCAAGAGCTGTACATACAATCCAGGTGCAGTTTCCACAGCCCAGATAAGGAGGGGCTGAGGGGCGGCGCCCCTTCCTGAGTCTAGGGGGTGCCTCGTCCACACGGACAAAACCAAGGGGGAGGGAGGCCACTCCCAGGGTAATCTTCACCTGCAGTAGATGGCAGTGTGGACAGTGTCTCCAGAGGCATCACAGTTCGGATAGCTGAACTGAGTCCTTACTTGTTATTGAGCTGATGCGTGTTCCCTGGGGTACAAATGAGAACCCATACATGCAGAGAGGGAGGGGGCTCTCTGGGGTGCCAAGCCGCAGACACGACCAGTGCTGGCGCCACCTCATCGCCAGTCTGGGGCCGGGGAGGCACGGATCTGGGCTTAACTACCTGGGTCCAGGTCCCCGCAGCCCCCTCTGCCTCAGTTTCCACCTTCTGAATGGGATGCTCAGCACAGCAGCAGTGCTGGGCCTCTGAGTGGATTCCTCACATAAATGTAATGAGACCACCGGAACATAGCGTAACCACGTGTCTCCAGCACACTGACCCTCTGTCTCCAGCACTCCTGGATCAGTGAGATTTTCTCCTTCCAGAGGGCGTTCCCTGCGCATTGGTCCTTCCAAACACTGGACTCTACCATCGATCACGTCTCCCTCAACCTGTTTCTTAAACATCTTGCAATGTTTTTCGGACTTTTAACGTTGGCCAAGACTCTTCCTCAAATTGCATTTAAGGACACAGAGACTGAGAGCAGTGTGTTGGGTACCACTTTCTAGACGGATGAACATTTAGGCATCAGGCAGCTTTTTTAGGGGCCAGGACAGAGAAGGCTTCAGTGGCCATCTCTGCAGCCCAAGCCGTGGCCCACTCCTTAACTAGGTCCCGAGGGCCTAGGCCTGGAAACGCACACTCGCAAATGAACATACTGCTGAACCGCCCTCCTGGAAGGTTCCACCCACTCGTACGCCTGGCAGTGCCAGACTGTCCATCTCCATGGCACACTTTTTAGAGCCTGACTTCCCTATCGTAGGCTTTCCCTCTGGACTGCACGTGGAGCGCACGGGAGACGTGTATTCATTTATTCACTCTTGAGTGCGCCGTGTCTTCGTTGCCGCGCGTGGGCTCTAGGACGCACAGGCTCGGTAGTTGCGATGCCTGGGTTTGCTTGCTCCACTGCATGCGGGCTCTTCCTGGATCAGGGACTGAACCTGTGTTCTCTGCATTGGCAGGCGGATTCTTAACCACTAAATCCCCAAGAAAGTCCGGTCAGGAGATTTTTAAAAGGAAAGTATTTTAAAGATAGTTCCCCAGGAGAGTATACTGGGCAGTCAGGCCTGACCACCACTCAGGTGGTCATTTGCTTGCTCACATATGCCTTTGTCCATGTGGTCAGCAAGTGTTTATAGAGCATCCACTGGGAGACTCACAAGCTGGAATCAAGACTGGGGGAGAAATATCAACAACCTCAGATATGCAGATAATGCCACTTTAATGGCAGAAAGTGAAGAGAGATTAAAGAGCCTCTTGATAAAGGTGAAAGAGGAGACTTAAAAAGCTGTCTTAAAGCTCAATATTCAAAAAACAAAGATCATGGCATCCGGTCCCATTGCTTCATGGCAAATAGATGGAGGAAAAGTGGAAACAGTGACAGATTTAATTTTCTTGGGCCCCAAAATTACTGCCAACAGTGACTGCAGCCATGAAATTAAGACACTTGCTCCTTGGAAGAAAAGCTATGAGAAACCTAGACAGCATATTAAAACATCTCTTTGCCGACAAAGGTCCATCTAGTCAAGGCTATGCTTTTTCCAGTAGTCATGTACAGACGTGAGAGTTGGATCATAAAGAAGGCTGAGCCCTGAAGGATTGATGCTTTCTAACTGTGGTGCTGGAGAAGACTCTTGAAAGTCCCTTGGACAGCAAGGGGATGCAGCCAGTCCATCCTGAAGGAAATCAGTCCTGAATATTCATTAGAAGGACTGATGCTGAAGCTGAAGCTCCAATATTTGGCCACCTGATGCAGAGTCTACTCATTGGAAAAGACCCCAGTGCTGGGAAGGATTGAGGGCAGGAGAAGGGGATGATAGAGGATGAATGGTTGGATGGCTTTCCTGACTCAATGGACATGAGTTTGAGAAAACTCTGGGAAATGGTGAAATGCAAGGAAACCCGGCTTGCTGCAGTTCATGGGGTCAAAAAGAGTCAGACACAACTTAGCAACTGAACAACAATGGGAAAACCAGGGACACAGTCTCAGGCAGCTGCCCTGAGGCCCAGCCATGCTGCCACCTTTTCCTGGAGCTTCTGGGGTTTCAGCCACACGGGAATGTCAGATTAGAACTGGAACCCCACGTCCCGAAAAAGCTTGGGAGGCTGGTGCAGCCAGAAAACATTTGTTGGGGACAGATGTGGAACCTTCAATGGGAAGGAGCTGGGATGCTCAGAAGGGGAGGAGGAGAGAGGAGATAATCACCGAAGCCACCAGCAAGGGGCTCCCAGGGGTGTGAACAGCTCCACAAATCCTTCACGAAATCTGTGAAACGATGGGATGGGATGTCTGACTCGGATGTTCTAGAATTCCATGAAATCGTCCCCATGCTGGGTCATGCCCAGGCTAACGACGCCCATGGACACGTGCCCTGCATCCGCACTGCGATTGCAGTCAGTGACTATTATTTCATTACAAGAACAAATCATTATTATTGCCGAGCGGAGAGCCAATGGGGCCCGAGGGTTATTGAAACCATACTTCCGAGGGCTATCAGCTCCCGTGCGAAGACATTGATCTTTCCTCCTGGGCAGCAGAGCCTGAAGAAATCCGCTTTTAATTACCGATCAGCATTGACTTAATGTACCATAGCTGTCTTATCACATTTAAAGAACATGTCTACTTAAGATATGTAATTTAAAGTGATATCCTTAATTTCCTCATGGTTTCCGAGGTTTATGTTAACTCTAACCTGCTAGTTTGCAAACGCACTCTCTCTTTGATTACAGCGGGTCAAGTCCCCACACCTTTACCTCCAGTTACTTCAGCAGTGAGACCCAATCTCAGCCTCATCAGCACCGCCCTGCTCTCACGCACACAAGGGGCAGCAGACAGTCCTGAGCTGGCCTGGCATCCTGTGAGTCGGGCCCAGCATTCAAACTCCCGGCAATCACACTGCTGGCTGACCCTGACCCCACGCTGGCCATGGGCCAGGCCTGGGGGTGGTCTGCATGAGCCATCTCCCGGTGTCCACCCAAAATGCCAGGGTAGGGGCCCCCGTACACCCATTTGCCAAGGAGGAGGGTGAGGCCCTGGCCACACAGCTGCCCTTTTAAACCCAGTCTCCGTCTGGACAGACGNACACACACACACACACACACACACACACATTGTATTATGCCGAGTGTTTGGTCAAATGCAGTCTCAAAAATCAGAATCCTTGTGCATTGCTGGTGAAACTATAAAGCATAACTTACTTGAGAAGCTTCCTTCCAGATCATGTATTTCACTTTTTTAATATTTGTTTTTCTGTATTTATTTTGCCTGCACTGGGTCTCAGTGGCGGCACTCGGGACTTTCAGTCTTCATCACAGGACGTGGGATTTTTAGTTGCAGCGTGTGAGATCTAGCTCCCTGACCAGGGATTGAACCCAGGCCTCCTGCATTGGGAGAGTGTGGAGTCTTAGCCACTGGACCACCAGAGGAGTCCCTCAGATCGTTTAAATCCCCACAGTGTGTTGGCTGTCTCAGATCTGTGGGTATGTAGTGGTTTTTCCCCCCTTTCTGAACAACTGATTGAATTTAGAATATGAAATTGTAACATAAACGATTCCCAGACTTTTAGTCATCAAAGTCAAGCCATTTTCATTGCATCCATTCTTCTTGAAGCCTCTGGCCACCAATCTTTATCCTAACGTTCTATCTGCATCTCAGGATTTTCCATGAAAACTAACAAAACACTCCATCAGAAGTAAAGTACTGAGTGTGCCCATGTGCCAGCCTGTGCCAAGGAGTGTCTGTGCTTTATTTCCTTTCTGACGAAGCAGGCACCCCATTTTACAGATGAGAAAACTGAGGCCTTCAGGAGTTTGATGAATTTTCCAAGGGCAAACATGGAGCCTGATGTTGCAGCAGGTCCTTACACCATAAAGGAATCAAATTACTAGCCAAAGACTGCCTGTGAATCTCTGAGTTGGGCACCAAGTCATTCCTAATGCCATCACATAGCTCATGACATGTACTCCCTGTAGGAGGAACAAGTGTGACTATTTTAGTTCTCCAGGGAGCAAAACAATGCTCATTTTGTAACTCTTCTAAGTTTGCTAAATATACATTGCAGATTTTTACTACTCATAAAATCATCTAAAAGTTTCACTTTGGGGGGTCACTCTTTCCTCTGTAATGCACCCAGTGTAGTAAGTTTCAGAGAGATGTTTTATAGTTTTTCAGCTTCAGCAAAAACAAATGTTTCCCCTCTTGAATGTCAACAGTGAGTGCTCAAAAAAAAAAAAAAAAGTTTTATGATTTTCCCAGAATTATGGGTGGAAGAGATTCAGGGATAATTTTGAAGTTTAATCACTGAGGACCCTATGAATTAACCCTGCACCCAAGAATCCCTTAGGGGTTCAGTAAAGGGTCGAGAGTCGGGACCCCCTTGAAATTTGCATGGATTCTTGGGAGCACCTCTGACTCAAGCTCTGCGCTCTCTATCCTCTTGGTTTCTGTGCAGCTTGAGACTCAAAGGCCCTGAGGACAGCCCCCTCAGCCCTACTGACGGGCGCCCCTCACTCCACCCCACAGCAAGCTGAGCCCTGACTCAGCTCAGGACCCTGCCTCACGTCTCTCAAGGAAATGGTCTGGCCACTCCCCTTCCTCTGGTCACTAGTGGGTCAATATTTGGAATCCATCAGGAAGTAGGCACTTGGGTTAACAAAAAATGTCTAATATTTTTGACCTAATTTCAGGAAATCACAAATAACCATTCCAGAGCAGCTATTCTATTTTTTTCCACCGGTAAAGGAAGTTCGCACACTTTCAAAAAAAATTTTTTTTCCACAGAGAAATCAATCATAAAATAAATTATGGCACATCCATAAGATGGCATATTAGGCAACCATTAAAATGATGTTTATAAACAACCTCTAATGACTTGGTTAAGTGCTTATGAGGTATTGACAAGTAAGAAAAGCACAATATAAAACTCTTAACACGGGCTTTGTAAAGGATACATCGTATAACATACAAACACACATGCACACTCACTTGAAAAAAAAACATCAAAAAGAAACTTACCACCATGTTAATAGTGGTTACTGCTGCATGGTGAAATGTCACATCGCTTTAATTTTCTGTTTTAAACTCTTCAAAATTTTCTCACAAGAAAGAGTTTTGTATTTATAACAGAAACCAAAGGATTATAACAGAACACGTCTCTTTAAAAGGAAAGATAGTTGAATCAAAGTACAAAGAGAAAGTCAGCAGCCGCGATCGTGTTGTCACTAGGAAGGTTTCAAAACGATCCTTAAAAAACGTAAATCCAAGTCGCAAGTTTTAATTATACTTTTGAAAACCGGCAGATCCTGTGACGTATGCTGCTTTATTTTCACATTTAAGCGGCTCAGTGGAGGAATCAGACTCTTGTCTCCCCATCTGCTGTAAAACTCGTGGGCGATTCTGTTTTAGGGGTTCTGAGGGCCATCCAGGTTAACCTTCTTGCCAGCCCCCCCTCTGGGGTCCAGGGGATCAAGACTCCAATCCAGTTTGTGGTGTAGCCCGTGGGAGAAAGAGGAGGATCCCCATCCAGGCTGATCGCTTCTAGTTTTGTCTAAAAAGCCAGAGAGGTTGATGCCGGCCTCGGGGGAGCGAGTTCCCAGAGGGTACCGAGAGTGAGAGGGTGGTTGCAGCAGACTCACTTTGTGTTGGAGTTTCCCGGCCAGAGGTGAGCCCCCAGGGCCCAGTGGGAAGGGGCTGACCCTGACCCCCACCCCCACCCGCAGGGCAGCCCCTCGCCAGCCCTGCTCACTCTCGCCCACAGTTTTTTCCCAAGCCGGCGGTCTGGATGCAGCCCCCCGGGGTCAGCGCCAAGGCGCGGCGCAGCCTTCCAGAGCTCACGCAAGGGTCCTGTACTGAGGATGGAGTAAACAGACTCTCCATAAAGGTCACCTCTTCAGACTCTGTCTCTTATACACATCTAGATGTGTATAAGAGACAGGCTCAAGGATTATCTGCTTTAAATNGGTTGCAGCAGACTCACTTTGTGTTGGAGTTTCCCGGCCAGAGGTGAGCCCCCAGGGCCCAGTGGGAAGGGGCTGACCCTGACCCCCACCCCCACCCGCAGGGCAGCCCCTCGCCAGCCCTGCTCACTCTCGCCCACAGTTTTTTCCCAAGCCGGCGGTCTGGATGCAGCCCCCCGGGGTCAGCGCCAAGGCGCGGCGCAGCCTTCCAGAGCTCACGCAAGGGTCCTGTACTGAGGATGGAGTAAACAGACTCTCCATAAAGGTCACCTCTTCAGACTCTGGCTCCAGTGGCCGGAGGAAGCTGCAATCATTTTTCAGGGCTGTAAATGCCAGAAGAAAATCGCCCTGAGTCACAGCTTTCCTCCGTGCCCCTGCTCAGCGAGCGCCTCTCTCAAGGCACTTCCTTGCCAAATAAAGCTTCTTTTTTTTTTTCTCTCTCCCCCTGCCTGAACCCGGAATAGACCTCGAGTAACCTTTGCTCAAGGGTCTTGGGATGCAAGTTTTTAAATTTAGTTTGCAAGCCGTGGTGGTTCCCAGCTAGTGGTTTTACACGGAAAGATTTAGACTCGGAGTGGCATCCTTACACTGAAAGGGATCATGGTGTGCACTGCTGTTTAATTTACTTTTTACTTTTTTTCATTGTTGCTGTTGAGTGTTGTTTGCTTTGGTTTGAAATAAGATGAAAGATTTTATTTTGATGCCCTAAACTTCCTCTGAGTAGAAGCAGGCCACCGTTGAGCCTATATTTATATGTCCTGAAGACAGACAGGTGCCCAAGCAAGCAGAAAGCTGCCGAGATGAAATTTAAGGGTTAATTTCAGTGAAGCTGAGCCGTGTCCTCTGCAACTAAATGTGACTTCCCCGCTGTCCAGTTCACAGACATCCAACTCAAGGATGGACATATACCCTGAGCATAAGCACTCCTGATAAGGTGTGCCTACTTGGTTTGTTGGACTGATTCATACTAACGTGTGACTGATTGATGCTACAAAGGATGAGGTGTTGAAGAATTAATATGAAGCCTAGGCACGTGGGAACCAGGTGTCAGGTAGTCAGGAAGGTGGGGCCTGAGAGTGGGCAAATGAGATCTTTGCATCTTATGCGGGTGTTTTGCTTAAGGGCATTGCTATAGGTAGATAAATCTCTAAAAACAACTCTCAGTGGGGAGGAAAAATAGAGGTGAGTGCCTTGGAATAATTTGGGGGTCTGCATCAGTGAAGTCACACTTCAGACTTCTTTTCCTTATGTGACATGTGAGTCACAGGGCATCTTAGAGGCCGAGCGGCCCTCCTGCTTTGCTGTGGCCTGGGCAGCCAGCAAGGCTCCCCACACAAAGCCCAGACGCAACTGGGGTCTGCCGGCAGCTCTGGTTTCTCTGGGCAGCTGAAGACAGCGTCTGTAGGGGAAGAAATCTTTACAGATCTACAGTTTGGGCCAGCATTTTCTACGTTAGATTTCCAGCCGGGTTGAAGTTTCCTTTCTGAGCCTTTAAGTGGTGCGATTTCCATGTGTTTGCGAAACAACACAGCTCAGTTAACTGGCCCTGCCGCCTAATTGCCCCATGACCCTCAACGAGTCCCTTCTCCTTCGTATCTCCGTGACCTTAACAGGAACAAACCGGGAAGGTAGTGGGCCATGCTTCCAGCCTTGCTGGAGGCTTGAGATGCTGTTCGTTGCAGGGCTGACCTGGCGCGGCACGGCCACTCCATACACACTGTCTTTTAAAGGTTAGCAGAGCAGGGCTGGGAATGCAGTGGCCCCTCTCGCACAGGGGTGAGCTCTCCAGCCATGGGAGTATTCAAGCATCAGGAGCAACTGAGTACTCAAGCAACTGTTTCTTTTAAGAGAAATGGTTGAGCTGATGCAGATATTCAATGGCTGAGCGGAGGGGCGTGTGTGGGTGGTGGAGGGGTGGAGTGGACCCATTGACCACTAAAGTGTTAGTCGCTCGGTTGTGTCTGACTCTATGCGACCCCTTAGACTGTAGCCTGCCAGTCTCCTCTGTCCCTGGGATTCTCCAGGCAAGAATACTGGAGTGCATAGCCATTCCCTTCTCCAGGGGATCTTCCCAATCCAAGGATCAAACCCGGGTCTTCTGCATTGCAGACAGATTCTTTACCGTCTGAGCCACCAGGGAAGCCCAGAGATCTTTGCAATATGAAGATGTAGGACTAAGTCGCAGCACCAGTTCAGAGGCACGTAAATGACAGGAAACAGCGAGCAGCCATGAGCTGCTCCTTTGTACCTACAGCATCAGCAGAGGGAACCAGCGGGGTGGTGGCCTGCAGGCGGCAGGGCTGGGAACAGGGGCCCAGGAGGGGCTGGGGCCCTGGTTTGTGGAAGGGAAACTGATGATCCCTTGTTTGTGGGTGGCTTTCTCAGGCACATTCATATTTCCAGTGTGAAAGCCTTGCGTTCGTTACCCACCTCTAGGAGTTGACCCGAGAAAATACTTGGACAGATACTCAGTGCACCAAATGTCCACTGCAGCGTGGTTTATAACATACATCAACGAAACTTGGGAAAGTCTGAGCAGCAGCACTGGGGCCTGTGGGACAGGGTAGAACTGCGCGTCTGTTCTGGGTGCCTGAGCTGTGTATCTGTATCTGATGTGGATCTGTATTTCCTGACGAAAGTGCATCCATGCCGTGCTGTCGAGCTAAAAAGAAAAGCGGGTCGGCTGTAGCATGTGTGAAGTGACCCCACTTTTGTGAAATAGTACCTGTGGAGCTCGCTGGGTATCATTTGCATAGACAAACGTTTAATGCAACGTTACCATTATCCTGGGTGAGGAGTTTTGGGTGACTCTTACTTTTTTCTTTATATTTTGATGAATTTTTTGCAATTTTTAATAAGAAACACTTATTAGAGCTTTAAAAGAATATCTATGTCCTAATTTTGAAAATAAAAGTGAAATAACTGGCCGAGCCCCGCAGGAACTCTTTAGGCTCCCATATCTGGCCTGATCCATCTAGGAAGATGACATTCCAGGACAGGGAATTTGCGGGGATGGAAGACAGTTGATGGATGGCAGAGCCCTCTGGCCTATCTGGCTGATGGGCTGATAACCCCTCGTGCGGCCCTGGCCCACTCCGGACCACAGGGCTGGCCGCAGAGCCCGCGGTCCCTAGCCTCTCTCAGAAGTAAACAGGAAGCAGAGGCAGCAGCGCCAGGAGCAGAGAAGACCCGGGCCCCGGCTCGGCCCAGCATGAAATTCCCAGGAAACAGGCGGCAAGCGTGGGAGGCTTCGCGGGTATGAGCAATGCGCTGGGCTCCTGGCTCCCCTCGATGGGAGGGACCCAGGAGGACAGAGACACAGAAGGGAACACCAGGGCCCCATCAAGCAGAGGGACAGGACACAGAGAGACAGAGGCCGCCCGAGGGAGAAAAGGAGGACAGACCCGCTTTATTGGGGTCATTTCAGGGAATCAGCGTAGGAATGGGATATCCAAAGAGAGAACCCAGGAACCTCCCTTTTGGTCCAGTGGGTAAGACTCCACCCTCCCAAAGCAGGGGGCCTGGGTTTGATCCCTGGTCAGATGCCACACGGCAAGGCCTGCCCCCCCCCCTAAAAAGAGAGGGAACCATGGAAACTGCTGTTACCCGCTTAGTGTGTGGACGCTGGTCATGGTCACTCGAGACAATTGATGACAACTTTCAGGGTCCTCTGGGCTTACGCCGGATGCTGGGAAAACAGAATCCCGTCATTCTACTTACCACGTGGGATTTCAAAGGTGATTGAAGGACAACATAGATGTAAAATCATTAGAAAAAGTAATACACTGCAATGACACATGGCATCACGTTTCTATTCTAGAATTACTTTGAGCAAATTACACTCAGAGTCATAGGTTGCTTTGAGTTAAAAACACACACACACAACACAGAAATGATCTGTCCAAAATATGCCCTACAAAACCTCCTGGGAAGTGTCCTCTTCATAAGGCCCGTTTCGTTTTCCATTCATTCGTTCGCAGTTATGTGTTGTGCTTTTCCTGCGTTCCAGCCTGTTCCCTCCCAGAGGACAGTGCAGGGAACAAAAGGCAGAAAGCCCAGCCTCTGCACAGGCAGGAAGCAACAGAGGCTTGTGGGAAGCTTGTAAAATACGCGGCCCCACAGAGCCCTGGCAGCCGAGGATCACATGGCTGATCAATACTGACGGAGCCTCTGGTGCAGGATGGATCTCATTCCAGGATGCAGTGCAGGATGGGTGCTGGTGGAGACACGAGCTAAAACCCACAGCCTGGAGTTGACCACTCACCACGTGTGCACTAACATCCACACCGCATGTGCACACACACAGAGGCCCTTTGATAGTCACGGGGGCTGGGGGGCCCTGAGTGCACAGGGACAGCTTGGCCCCCGTCACCCACGGCAGAACCTCCCAGCTTGTGCGTTTCCAAGACGAGCAGTTCTCAGAGCCGTTCTCTGATAAAAGACACAAAAACACCTACCTATGACAAAAATACCCTAAAACAGGATTTATCAGAAAGCGACATTGGTAGGGCTTTCTTTTTGCATTGTTTTCACCATGCTGTTTTAAGGCACACAGAGCAGTTAGGTGACTTGCCCCAGGTCACACAGCGGGCGAGGGGCTGAGCTGGGATTTGAACCCAGGCCTGACAATTCCATCATCTTGTGTAATCCCTTCACTACACAGCCTCCAACTCTGGGCAAGGGAGAAGATGAAGACGTAAGTCACCAGTACACGAAGCCGTGTCGGGCTCTGCTGGTCTGCTTCTCACCTCTAATTAGGGGGGCTAAGCTCCATCCCTGTTTTACCAGTGATGGGGACATCAAGTGACCCATGGGAGATCACAGGCCCAGACAGTGGAGGGTGTGTGACACAGGCCGGGTGTGACACAGTGGCTGTATCTTTCCATAGAGACATCAAGCACAGAACATAAGAAACAGAAACCAAAAGAGTGTCACTGGTCAAACGATTATTCCATGTGGATTGCATGAGTCCTTGAGTCCTTGGAGAGGATAAACCTTTGGGGAGAAAAAAAAAATGTACCTTCAAAAAAAAAAAAAAAAAACCCCAAACCCAACTTAGCTTCTCTCCCAGAAAGACCACCAGTTTGCGAGCGCTTACACTCCCAACCTGCGGCATGCTGGAAGCCAGCAAACACGGAGGCCCCCGCTCAGATGCCTCTCCCGGGAGGGCGGGAATTAATCAGGGAATGTTTACTGCACGCCCGGGAGGGAGGCTGCACGGAGACTGTGCCCAGGGAATCGTGTCGGCCTGGGGGGCCTCACCGTCCATCGGAGGGCCGTCCGCCGCAGGAACCCTCCTCCTGGTTCTGTCCCGGATGTCAGGCTCACCACGCAGCAAGTGAAACCGGTTTCTGTGGGGCTGAACTGCTTTCCCTGGGCCTGCGCGGGCAGCCGCCTCTGGATCGCATTAAGCTGCATAAATAACAAGGCTGTTGTCAGATTCCCCCTGGTGAGGAGAGGGCAGAGGGAGAGCCCCGGGGCGTGACCTCCGTGTTTCTCAGCGGGAGTCAGACTGCCTGCGGGCCGTGGAGGGTCTGTGTTGTGCTTGCCCTGGGCCCTGACAGGCAGGTGTGGTTCCCGTGGGGGGTACG
>SJYV01008537.1:175599-195713 GCA_006410875.1 Neotragus pygmaeus | reverse complement strand
GGGATTGCTGGCCCTGTCTGTCTGTCCGTCTGTCTGTCTGGTGGGACCTCAAACCTTGCAGCAGAGATCATGACGACCAAGTGTGGGTGGTCCTCTGTCTGGCTAGGGGGCTGCGTGACCACTGTACACAGAGACAGGTCATGCATGCTGGGGACTCCCGCCTGGCCCTGAGGAGGGGCTCCGGCAGTGCCCACCCCCAGGTCCAGGAAACGCAGGGGAAGGCAGGGCCCCAGCTCCGCTTCTGGCCCTGGCCTAGGTCCTCCCCTGCTTCCCCGGGCACACGGGTCAAGCCCACATGCTCCGTCTGCAGTGGCTGCTTTCTGCATCCTCGCTGGTTGTTTCCGCAGTTTTTAAGTTAATGAATTTAGAAAAAAATGGAAAAGGCATGGATAGGGAGAAGTGGGAAGGAGAAGGAGGAGGGGAGAGAGGCAGGTGTACTGCTCACCTGCCGCGGGCCAGGTGCCTGCTCACAACCCTCCTGGGGACAGGGCTGTAGGCCCACTGCATGGGGCAGCAAGCCGAGGTTCCTGGAGAGTAGTACCTTGCCCACATCACACCCACACAGAGGGCGAGGTCCAGAAGTTCAAGTGAGTGGAGGCCTCTGAAAAAAAACAACAGTTGCCTCCCATTTCTTGAAGGAACTCCCAGGAACTCCTTCCTTTCCAGCCAGATCATTTCTCTGTCCTCATGTCAATGTGGCTTTCATCCCTCTTTACATTTGCAAGGCACAGCAAAACCTGTTTGAGCAAGACAGAGATTTCAGGGTCTCTCCTCTTTGGAAAGCCGTTCTTCAGTTCAGTTCAGTTCAGTCGCCAGTCGTGTCCGACTCTTTGAGACCCTATGAATCGCAGCACGCCAGGCGTCCCTGTCCATCACCAACTCCCGGAGTTCACTCAGACTCACGTCCATCAAGTCAGTGATGCCATCCAGCCATCTCATCCTCTGTCGTCCCCTTCTCCTCCTGCCCCCAATCCCTCCCAGCATCAGAGTCTTTTCCAATGAGTCAACTCTTCGCATGAGGTGGCCAAAGTACTGGAGTTTCAGCTTTAGCATCACGGAGAAGGCAATGTCACTCCACTCCAGTACTCTTGCCTGGAAAATCCCATGGGTGGAGGAGCCTGGAAGGCTGCAGTCCATGGGGTTGCCGAGGGTCGGACACGACTGAGCAACTTCACTTTCACTTTTCACTTTCATGCATTGGAGAAGGAAATGGCAACCCACTCCAGTGTTCCTGCCTGGAGAATCCCAGGGACGGTGGAGCCTGGTGTACTGCCATCTATGGGGTCACACAGAGTCGGACACGACTGAAGTGACTTAGCAGCAGCAACTTCCAAAGAAATCCCAGGGCTGATTTCCTTCAAAATGGACTGGTTGTATCTCCTTGCAGCCTTTCTCACCCTTATAATTATTCACTAATAACCAAATACCCTCCCATGGAACAGGGCAAAGTGGTAGGAGAAACCTCAAGGAAGGTGACCTGGCCTCCCCTCCCTGCCACGGATGGCAGAGCATCTCCGGTATGCATTTTTCTCCATCTGCAGATTAAACAAGGCGTGTCTCCTGCGGGAATAGATCTCACTGGGGCTGGGCCTGAGTGAGTGACTTCATTCAACACTGAAAGCAACTGTAGGCCCATTTTCCAGGTGGGGAGACTGAGGACTGGTACACCAGGCAGGTGGACAATGTCTGGATGGCATTCCCAACAAGTATGGAATTTGGAGCCCCAGCCAGAGCTGCTGTGACCTCTGGCTCTCCACTCTGCCATCCTGTCTGGTTATCTGGGGTCTTCTCCTCATTCTCTGAAAGCCTTATGTACGTCTGCTTCTTCTCTGCTTCTCCTGCAGGTCGAGGCTTCTGTCCTTGGAGTCAGCGCGTCCTCGGAGCCTGGGCCAGTGACCCACGTAGTAGGGCTCAATAACAATGGACTATCTAGTGGAAGGAAATGGAGCAGGCAGCAATGTGAAGTTCAAAGCCTCAGCTCACACCTGATTCTCCCAGGGAGGGCTGCCTGAGCCCCAGGACCGAACCCCCCTGCTTATATGCAGGGGGCGACCACCATCTACCATGCTCTGCAGAACTGCAGCCTGGATGGGGGGCTTCAAAGCACACTTGCCGATAGATCAAGCGTCCTCTCCACCAGGACAGCTCCCCCCAACTCACCTCCCCAAATAAACCTGCGTAATGAAGACAGATGGCCTCGCTCAGCGCCGCTGCGTGCAGGTGGGGCCGGGGCGGCCCAAGGCCACACACCCCACCCTGGAGCGGGGCTGGGGTGTCACCAGGACGGAGACCAGCCTGCACCCCCTTCATCACCGCCCCCGCACCAGGGGCAACATCTCTATGTGATAAGCCGGGTGAGTCAGGAGGTGGGCCCCTTCCAGGGCACTGACGCCTCTTAGGGTAGCGTCCAGGGTCCCAGGGGAGATGTGTATAAGAGACAGGNCCAGCCTGCACCCCCTTCATCACCGCCCCCGCACCAGGGGCAACATCTCTATGTGATAAGCCGGGTGAGTCAGGAGGTGGGCCCCTTCCAGGGCACTGACGCCTCTTAGGGTAGCGTCCAGGGTCCCAGGGGCGGGCTGAGGGTGAGGGTGGTGGTGGTGAAAGGAGGGGGTGAATAGTCAGGAGGCAGACACCAAACCGTCCCCCGGCTCCTGAACGCCTTGGGCTGCAGGCTGGGAGAGTGGCTTGGCAGGACACAGGGCCTCCTGTTGGTGATGGCCTCCTGGGCTGTCTCTGGGCAGGAAAGGTGTGACCAGCCCTGGGCCGGTGTGCAGTGCTTCCGGAGGGTGCAGGCCATGGCCTGAGGGGCTCTGAGGGTCCCAGGGATCCCTGCACACTGGTGGCTGTTTTCGCCCCGGCTCGCAAGCAAGGACACTGAGGCCTGTGAGAGGGCCACCCCGCTACCCACGCATGTCTAGACGCTTTTCCAGCCTCCCGGGGTGCAGAGGGCCTGCAGTGAGCAGAGGCCGGGCCTGCGTGCGTGCGTGTGGGGAGGCAGACCGGGCAGCCGACGCCTGTGTGGTCCGAGGGGGCTTCGTGTGTGTGGTCCGCCACCAGCCCAGCGCTGATCATCTGTCCAAANTGCTTTTAAATTACTATTATTATGAGAAAAAAAACTCATACTCATGTAGAAAATCTAATCACTACAAAAGAAATACAAAAGAGATGTTTAAAAGAATGCCTCCTCCCAATATCTCACCCTAAGTGACTAAAGTCAGCATTTGGTGTCTCCCAACCCTGAGATCTCTCTATATAAACACTCCCATAACACATCTTTTTAAGAGCTAGTGGAATCACATTGGAACCTGAATTTTTTTTTTCCAGTTGAGTTTGGAGCCTGATTTTTTTTTTTTAACCTAACAACACACATCAGGGACATATTTTCATGTCATCACATATAATACTCTGTGATAGTTTTCGTCTGCCTGGGGGTTCCTTCCTGCAGACCTGCAGTAAGCAGCTTTAACCAGCTCCCGCTCAGGCTGGGTGATTAGGTGCTCGCGTCTAGTCTTCATTCAAAAGGATTGATTTTCTGGGGTCATTAATTGCTTGGATTTAGGGGGCTTGCTCTCAGGTGGGAGGGATTGAGAAAGGTTGAAGAATTCTCTCGAGGAGTTCAGGATTCCCCACTACCACCAGTGAGACCCCAGAGTCCTGCAGACACACCCGATCCTGCACCTTTGCAGATGTGGGTGAGGAGCAAGCGGAGATGACCCACCATTAGAAGGAGCTGCCCAAGGACAGCCAGCAAGCCTACCTAGGAAAGAGGCGTGTGCAGGCCGGCCACTTAGCCCAGCAAGCGGGGCAGGTTCTGAGGCAAGGGTGTGGTGTGCTGGTGGTTCTGGGGGTGCAGTGAGGCCAGCGGAGATGCCAGTGGGTGAGTGCCTACGTGTGGCTGTGTGTCTCACAGTGTGTCAGCCAGAGAGGAAAGAGAAATGCCCCTTGAAAGGAGGGCTGTCAGTTTTCCAGAGTCCTCCTGAGAACCTTGTCAGCCAGTCCTGCATCTTGCCTTCACAGCGTCAACGGCAGCTCACGGAGATTTGTTTAAGTGGATAATTTTCTCAGCGTTTTCTCAGATCCGTGCTTTCTCTCTCCACCTCTTGGGAGTTTCTGAGGCCCAGGCAGTCTCGGCCCCTCGCTGAGCCAGTGATCCGTCCCTGTAATCCACACCCTTGGGACGCCTTCCCATCCCGGGTTTCATCCTTCCCACCGTGTCCCTATCTCCCCAGTTAAACTGTTTGGCTCCGAGGGCAGGATCTCTGAGACTCGGCCCTGGTCAGTGTGTGAGCTTGTGCATGCGTGTGAGGGCCTGCTGGCAAGGCGCCTCACACCCGGGTTTCTGGGAACACTGCCGTCCAAAGGGGTGACCATGATTATTTACGGGGTGAGGGAAATGAGATCCTGGCCTGAGGCACAAAATTGAAAGGGTTGACAAAAAAAAAAATGCTGCCAAAAACCCTCTAGTCCTGGCTGACGTGCCTTGTCCAAGGTCAGTGGTGGTAGAACCAGGGTGCAGACCTCACTTCCAGGAGCCAAATCTTTTCTGTTACACTCTCGACCTCAAAAAGCGTTAGTTGCTCATTCGTGTCCGACTCTATGTGACCTCATCAACTGTAGCCCACCAGGCTCCTCCATTCATGGGATTCTCCAGNACTTCCAGGGACCAAATCTTTTCTGTTACACTCTCGACCTCAAAAAGCGTTAGTTGCTCATTCGTGTCCGACTCTATGTGACCTCATCAACTGTAGCCCACCAGGCTCCTCCATTCATGGGATTCTCCAGGCAAGAATACTAGACTGGGTAGCCGTTCCCTTCTCCAGGGGATGTTCCCAACCCAGGGATTGAACCCAGGTGTCCTGCATTGCAGGGAGATGCTCAACCTGCATTGCAGGTTGACCTCGAAGTGTAACCATTAATACCAGTCATCAGAACCCCGAATCTCTGTGTTACATAGTGTTGATCTGCCTGGGTTCCTTGGGTTCTGGGTGGAGCAGATGGAGAGAGGGACGAATTCGGCTGAGGTTTGAATACCATGAGCATCCAAGAGGGTGCACACAGAAGGTGCTTCGTAACTCTGCTTGTTCAGTCCTTTCCCCTCCAGGCTTCCAACGCCTGTCCGGAGACTTCACAAGAAGTCTGAGATTAGCAACGCACTTAAAACTCCCTGGCATCACATTGCTGTCATTATAGGGTCTTGTCATGCCAGGCACAGCGGTGATTCCATCTGAGACTTGTATCAAACTCCTGGAACAGAGTTTTTGGGGAAGAGTCACGAATTTCATGTGAAACACACACCTCGCCACGTGTGCTCGTAACCCTGGTGACAAAACACCCTCCTCTTTGCACTCAGTGTGTGCTTCTGTTTTTTAATAAGATGTTTCCCAAACTCAGACCCTCAGAATCTGCAGAAAGGAGAGTTTATAGGATATATGGGAAGGGTCTTTTATAAATTGATTTTGCTGTTGACCAAATAGTTTTGCCTTACAAAAAAAAGAAATGCTAACATTCTTAAACCAAGGCTCGCCCTTCCCCCGGGTGGAGTTCTGTTTTGCTGAGATACAGGCTTAGGACCTAGGCAGGCTGGCGGTAGTCCTGGCCACAAGGGGCTATTAGCCTGTCGGCTTTAATTAAACTGATTGACCAATTCAGTAAAACAACAACAACAGTGTAATTATTTGGTGGAATTGGGCATTTCTCGAGCTGAATTTGTCTACCATTAGGACAGACAGAGGAGGAAGCGGATTGTGACAAGGAAGGGTGGGCTGCAGACCCGCTCCATCCCACCCTGGCTGCCTGGCTTGAGCTTCCTGGCCACCTCACACTCGCTCTCCTTCCAGAAGGTTCTGATCACACAGCTGGGGCTTGCACTGCGTCTGGCTCAGGACCTGCTTCCAGAGGGTGTCCATGTCCTGTCTGCCCTCATCTGCCTGATCCTCACTGAACAGATCCTGTGCTGAGAGGCAAAATCTTCTCAGAGTTGGGAGGGGAAGCCACCTGTTCTGAGGGTCCAGAGGAGTTTTTGTTGGACTCTGGTGTGTGTGGGGGGAGGCTAACTGAGACATGCTTTTGAAAAGTGTTGTTTACCATCGCTCACTAATCTTCGAGTATACGCAAAGGCCTCCACTAAGCTTCTCAGTGCACGCATGCTCCGTCACTTCAGTCGTGTCTTTGAGTTCCCATGGACTGTAGCTGGCCAGACTCCTCTGTCCACGGGATTTCCCGGGCAAGAATACTGGAGTGGTTGCCCGGTCCTCCTCCAGGGGAACTTCCTGACCCAGGGATCAAACCCAAGTCTCCTGCATTGCAGGGGAACCTTGCTAAGCTACTCCAGGAAACCCTGAAACCAATCCAATCCAGTCCCCTGGAGATAACAGAACTGAGGGGACCCCAGCTAGTGCTGAGGAGGGAGGAAGCCCACCTCTTACCAGCACCTCCAGGTAGAAGGCTGCTTAAAACAGCTTTTCACTTTTCTTAAGGAAGAATTTAGAGAAATGGTTTACAAACGTAGCGTGTATTTTTTGTAGGATATCTGGAAAATATACAATGACACAAAGGGGATTTTTTAAACACACAAAGATGTCACCACCTAGAGAGGCTCACTTTTCACACATTTAGGGATTTTGGTCTGTAAGTTGCACACACATCCGCCCAGCACAGAGCAGTCCCTGGTGTCCAGTCGACACCCAGGCAACATCAGCTATTGTTACCAATTATTTATTTTCTCTTGTCCTCAGGAAAACAGGATGGAATTGTGCATGTGCTGTTTTTACAGCTTTGTTTCTCTGATTGCTTGAATACCTTCTTCGCCTTTCAGTATTTTTCTGCAATATAATTTTTCATAGCCAGAGAGTGGAAAACTGGTTTAAACCTCAGTTCTCTCCAGGGCCACCTGGCCTCACTCCTGAGGGTCAGAGTGCCTGCCTCCCTGTACAGCACAGCTTCCAGGNTACATTTTCCTGTTTACCTAGAAGGAGATTTGCTATTTCTATTTTACACTGATGACAGAAAAGCATCTCAACATTTTAAGGTATTCCAATATCAACAGGGTTTGGTCATTCATATGCCTGAGATTTTCTTTTCCCTTAGGATACAGCCAGTATTTTTCATTTCCATTAACAATGTTAGCCCTTCTTACCTGATTACTGCAATAATTTGAGATGTGTATAAGAGACAGGGTGGATCCAGTATAGAAGGAAAAAATTGTGTTTATTGCCAGTTTATTGCAAGAAACACTAAGCAAAAAAAATTTTTCCCAAAAATAAAAAATAAAATAAAAATCTATAAAAAAGAGACAATAATTGAATAGTGTTTCAATATTAAAATTTACATTTATAGTATAAATATACTGAAAGTGACATAAAATCTTAATGTTTCAACAGAAACAATTCAATTAGCACACTAATTTGCACTGTTCTTCTTTCATTGTGGATATCACACTGTCGTCTGATCATGATTTAACAGTATTTAGAAAAAAACTGCTTTCTAGAGAAACATGGTGATGTGAAACATTTTTCATAAGAACTAGAGTAAAATAAAATTTGATAGATGTTCTGCCAAATGCCCTAGATCATTTGGCAAAGTTGTGTAGTCTTGAGTGATACAGTTCATTTTGGCAGCTAGAACCAGAGCTCAAAAGGGAGATGTAAATAAAATACCATATTTTATACTTCTATTAGAAAATGAACCTTTCTATTAATAATTTGACCATGACAATCCATCATGCCTCCCTTCATCTAAAGCTTCTGCCACACATTATAGTTTTAGTCTTAGGAGTAATGATTGCATGCAGCTGTAAAATACAATGATTCAAAATGAAAGGTCCATTAGTCACGTAACAGGAGTGGCACCAAAGAACTGCACAGTGAAATCCGGGATTTCCCTTTGTCTACTTTTTGGTACTCAATCTGTTTTGGCCTGAGGTCTGCATGCAGACAGATGCTCAGAATTGATTTTCTTTTTTTTGTTTTTTGCATCCTAATGACTCCCCTTCCCCTCTTTGCATTAAATTGATTGAGGTGGACAATGACTGTGCTGATATTCTAAACAGATTGTGACTCCCCCGTGGAATACCTGAATCAAGGAGAAATACAGTTTGGACCAATATTTTTTTCACATTGGCTATTTTATCTGTAAGTACCACATGAATTCTGACCAGTGTATGAGTAGTGCCGAAATTAACTGATTTTCCCTTTACACTGTTTCCCATAGTCTGAAGAAAGAACACTGACTTGGGAATCATAAAACATAAATACATCATACCTAGTTGGTTGCATGTTTTCTAAATTACTTTTCAGTCACCATAGAGTAATTTCTCATATTCAAAAGCAGAGACATTACTTTGCCGACTAAGGTCCGTCTAGTCAAGGCTATGGTTTTTTCTGTNGGCACTGATCTAAAGGCTCTTGCAGGAACTCCTCCTGTCCTGTACCCCTCCTGAGGCGGGTACCAAGCCAGATCCTGGCAGCGGAAGGCTGCACGTCTCCCCGGTTGCACATAATTCCCTCCCACCCCCCAGAAGCCCAGCTGGTTTATTTTACTTCAAAAATATATATATTTGCAATATTGCTCTTTTGTCCCCTTATTACAAAAACAGGGAATATTTGTTGCCTTATTTTCAAGCGCCATCAACTTAGAATGGAGGCTCTGTATCCACCCATGATTTCTTTACGAAAATAGTGCATTTCTATTCCTTCTGCGGAGAACTGGCCTTTCTCACACACGCGCCACTCTTGCTGGCTGTGGTGCCCTCCGAACGTGAGGGTATTGGAATGAAGCTGAGGGAAGCAGGGGCTGCCTGACATTGAAGGACTGGGGAGGGGGGTGGTCTGTGCCCTGGTTTCTGGTTTTCTGCAACTTTGAATCTGGCCACTCCTGGCTCTGGCACCCGGAGTTGAGCTCTGAATCTGGGGGCATTCTGTAAGTGAGGGCTCTAATAACAGAGCCTGCTCCAAAAGGCTTGGGGTCTGCAGGTCACTATTAACACTGCGATGCCAAGATGCTGTCCCCTCCCTGCTGAGGTTCCCAGAGCCAAATGTGGGAAGTGTGGGAGATTCCAAAACGACCTTCCTGGTGAGCAAGCTCGGCTTCGGAGGGTCTGTTCAATAAGCCACTGGCTGCCTTTTCTCTTTCCAACCTGAACTGCAAACAGTGCACATCTCTACCCTCCAAATGGTCCACTGGCAGTGCCAGACGCAATGGGCTTATCTGTCATTTAAACTCTTTCTTCTTAGGAATTTCTCCTCCCTACTTTTAATTAGAATTTTAATATTGCACGGTCAGATCATAAATGGAATCAAGGTTCAATNGCTGGCAGGTCAGGAGGCGGGGGCTTCACCCCTACCCCTTCCTGGGCTTGGCAGCAGGCTCCCTCTAGCAGCCCCACATGCAGAAGCCACAGGGAGAAGCTGGGAGAGGCATGGAGGGCAGAGTCCAGCTCCACCTCACCATGCAAGGACCGAGGGACACATCTGAGTGTCCAGGGGTGGCCGTAGCACAGTGGCAGCTCAGAGCGGTGCTCAGCTGTGCTGTTGAATACAGCACTCTACTGTACTCTACAGCACTCTACTGACACAGAGTACTGAACTCAGCAGAGCACAGAGAGGTACTCTGTCCCCTCCCAGAGGCCTGAAGGTCATAGTCAAGGTGTCAGCAGGGACCCCGCGCTCCATATAGAGGATCTGGGCAGGGTCCCTCCTGCCTCTTCCAGCCCCTGGGGGCCCCAGGCATTCCTTGTCTTGTAGACACATCCCTGCAGCCTCTACCTGCATCCTCACGTGGCCTTCTTGCTTCTCTGTGTGTCCGAGTCCAGATTTCTGTCTTCTTATAAGGATGGGCTGGGGCCCACCCTAGCTCACACACACCTCACACACATTCCAACCAGAGCAGGTGGGTGGATTAGAGCTGAGAGACAGTAGGCTAGTAACCAGCATGGCCACCCTTCTGAGAATCAGGGTACATAGGCTCACTTCTGCCCACACAGCCCAGGGAACTTTCAGAGCCTCAGTTTCCCCATCTGTAAAATGGGAGTGATTAGCAAACAGGTGGAGACCAACCAGGGGTGAGGCTGGGTGTGGGATATGAGACAAGATGCCCAGCTGCCGTGGAGGGGCTCAGGGCGAGCAAGGGTGGCCCAGAACCAGAAGGCGAAGGTAGGGCAGGACGGGCCCCGCACCGGCCTGTGGTGTGCGCACAAGCTGGGCTGACGTCCCAGGGGACGAGAGCTGCCCCGCTGGAGTGTGGCTGGGGTTTATGGATTTATAGGATCACACTGCCTTTCCCGAAGCATTTGGATGGGATTGAGGGATCCCAGACGGGGCACAGAGCTCACGAACCTGATGCAAAGTGGTTTTCAAAGGGCCGGCTCCCATCTTTGTCTGACCCTGAGGAATGTAAACTGCCTCCTCCACCAGACCTATGGTTTATTTGTACAGTTTGGGTCATTTCTGTAAATGTTTGGCCCCTTTGGAAATCCAATCCAAAGGGAAAGCAAGTGAGGGTTTTTTTTCTGTGCGGCGGCGTCTGGGTCGATGGTAGTGACATTTACCTGTTGCAGTTTATTAAATGCATCGTTGATAAGCATGCTAAAGAAAGGACCCACTTTGTTTGGTTCTGTCGTTTTTTAAAAAACATCTCAACACCAAGGAGAAAGGAAAATGTGTGGACTGGTGAGGAATGAGGAGGTGTGGGTCTAAACATTCGTGGTGGGGGCCCCATAGTCTGTGGATGGATGGAGAGCCTCAGGGATGGGCTATGGGGGGTTCAGAACAGGGATGCCCAGGCAGGTGGGTCCCCTGAAGGGACACACAGCCTACCGTGTGTCAGAACACAAGGAATCCTGTACGAGCCATTGAACGTGCCACAGTGCCGCAAATGTGCTTATTAAGGAAAGGATCCTCGAGTTTCACATAAAATGACTAATCACTGCCAGCCTCTTTAAATGATGTATATCAGCATTCATAAAGTTGAACTTGCTACCATTAACATGTCAGTGTGAGAGAGTGTGTGAGCAGCTGTCAGTTATAGTGTGAGCCTTGTAGGTTCTTAGGTGCATGAGAGAGTTCTAATTTTTAAAATTATTATTGTTACAATTTTCTGGGATTGGAGACACACTGCAAACAGCAGAAAACTGAGAACAGAGACAGGCGAACAATGAACAGTCGCTTGCTTGACAATCAGGGCGATTTTCCAGGTCTCTAACCTGGGCTCTGGCCACTTGTGCGGCTGCTGGCCAGTCCAGCGAGCCCTGTCCTTACTGCCTTTTCTGAGCCCGCCAGATGGGACACAAGGCAGGCACTGCTGAGGGCCCTGAGTGGGAGAGCTGGCAGCTCGGAGCAGGGTGCCTGGCCTGTGTTAGGGGCCACACTGCAGTCTTCACAGGGGCCACTGAGAAC
The DNA here is from genome assembly GCA_006410875.1 of Neotragus pygmaeus. Lineage (NCBI taxonomy): Eukaryota > Metazoa > Chordata > Mammalia > Artiodactyla > Bovidae > Neotragus > Neotragus pygmaeus. The sequence continues at coordinate 184,320 of SJYV01008537.1, read as the reverse complement.
CTTGTTAAAATTCAGACTCTGGGGGCCTCCCTGGAGATTCTGATCCACAGAGGCTGGCTCAGGGCCCTGGGATCTGCATGCCCACCACGGCCCCCAGGGGCTGCCTTGGGCTGGGAAGACGGAGGACCCAGCTGCACCGTGGTCTGCATGGTGCCTGGCGCACACATCTACAGACACAGCAAATGCCTGTGATGTGTCCCCAGACTCCTGAGAAGTGAGGGATGTCTGTGTCTCAGCTGGGGTCCTGATAGGAAATGGACGGATGGACCCCTCGAGTTAGAAGAGTTCGAGGAGGATTGGTTTAATGGTTTAATAAGGGATTTTTATATGAGCAGGGCTAAGGTTTTCAGAATGGACAGGTGGTCTGGAGGGGCCACAGAAGGCACGTCATGAATCTTCCTAAATTCGTCCCAAGTCCACGGTGCATCTCTGCCCGGCCGTCCACCACCACCACGCTGTCTGCCTCACACCTGCGCTGTCTCTTGCGTGGTTTAGAATCACGGCTTCCAAACTGGTCCCCTTCCCCCAGCCTTGCTCCCTTCCAACCCACTTTCCAGAAGTTTCTAACATGCATATCTGATGGTGCCACCTGCCTGATAGATTCCTTCCAAGGCCCCACTGCCTGGCACAGGACAAGGTTCCATCTCCAGCCCAGCCCTCAGGGCTCCCACCAGCTTCCCTGCCTGCTCATGCAGACACCATGCTGGGGAACCAGCAATTCCCAAGAGGTTCCTGTCTCCTTTGTGTGCCTGCTTTCTCTGGCTGGAATCCTTCCCCACTAGTCGGGGAAGGTCCCTCCATCTTCAAGAGTCTGCCCCCGGTGGCACCTCCTCCAGGAAGCCTCCCTGACCTGCATCAGGCCTCCTTTCTCTTTACCCATGGCCTGGGCCTGGAGCCCTGGTAGCTGCTTGCAGGGGGCAATGCCAGGCTTGACTCTGCTCACTAAGAAGCTTCTTTCAGTAAATGCGGTATCCTTCCGGCCACCACCCCCTCCATCCCCAAGCCCTGGGTTTGGATGTTGTCCCCATCTGGAGCACAGGGGAGCCTCTATTCCACTACAGCCAGGTCCAGCCTGATCTGGGGCACTCACATTTCAGCGGGGTCTGCGGTCACATCCGAGCTGTTCAATTTCACCTCAATCAGCAGCACTCGGGGTGCAGAGCCCAGCCCTGTGGGTTTGGTGACCATCAGCACCAATTACATGAAATGCCAGTCGCCAGGGCAATTCCACCTTCGCGCAGGCTGAAAGAAGGAAAACTGTTCCTAAAGGTAATTGAAACCAAATGGAGACCATAGGGCTCCTTCTGGGGAACTGACCCTCCCGGCTCCGCTTCCTCCCACAGTGTCCAAGCCGATCCCACCCACGACACATCCTGATTTTTTTTCCAGTTCTCCTTTGCTGGAGTCCAGGTTCAGTTGCTTTGAGCAATTGAATCGACCATCCAGGTGGCACTGGTAAACTCTAGGATTATAAAAATAATACACACAGAGAGAAAAGAGAGCGGTGTGGCAGAGTCAGAGGGCTATTGGGTTACTTCCGAGACCCACTGACTTCTAGAACCCGCCCAATCTTCTTTTGCATCCATCGTGCTGAAACTGACTATGAATCATCTGCCAGCAGTTTCTCTGCCCCGACTCTGAGCCTGGCGCATTCTCTGGTGTATCTGTGATTTTTCTATGGAGCAAAGGCTTGGTTAATAAGAAACCAAAATTAGTAGTTAAAGGTATTCGGTCTTGAAATCAATTCATGACGGTTGATGGTTTCATCGTTTATTTTTTCAAAGGTGTCTTTTTAAAAAGTTTACTTAGTGTTAAACAGCTTTCAGTTCAGTGCAGTGCAGTCGCTCAGTCGTGAGGTATAAATTCAGATACCATGTCATCTACCCTTTTAAAGTATACAATTCAATGGGTTTTGGTATGTTACATACTTTTTCTTTAAATTGTGGAATAGGGGCTTCCCTGGTGGCTCAGATGGTAAGGAATCTGCCTGCAATGTGGGACACCTGGGTTCAGTCCCTGGGTTAGGAAGATCCCCTGGAGAAGGGAATGGCAACCCACTCCAATACTCTTGCCTGGAGAATTCCATGGAATAGAGGAGCCTGGCGGGCTACAGTCTGTGGGGTTGCAGAGTTAGACACGACTGAGCGACTAACACTTACACTTCACATACAATATAAAATTTTGGATTTTCACCCCTTCTAATGAAATACATTCATTAGAATGTGCAGCCGTCCACATTAGTTCCAAAACTTTTACCTCACCCACCAAACTGTCATCTTTACCAGAGTCTTTGTTAGCCTTTCCAGAGGTAGTAAGACTATCAAGATGAAAAGTGAAAAAAATGTCAGGTTTCCCAAAGGTGTGAACCAAGCAAAAGTGCAAGCAGCTATTAGTTCTAGAAGCTGCTGGTCCTTGAACGTGGGCTCCATGGAGAAGGGAGATTTGACTCAGTGTCTGCAGCATCAAGACTGGTGTCGGACACATGTCAGCATGTAGTCAATGCTGCTGAGGCTTGCTCTAGGAAATGTCTTGAGGTCAGGGTGCTGTGTGGGAACCTCCGTAAAGGTGTGAGCTTAGCAGCCCAGGAGGCAGGGGTCTCTGTGGTGCCCTGAGGGAGGTGATGGGGTCTGGGATCTGCCATGTCCCGGGACCACTCAGGGTCCCAAGCCGGGCGCCAACCACCTGTGTTCGCCAGCCTGAAGCAGCTTGCATCTGTCATAACACTAGATATTTTTCCAGGACTCTTTTTTCTTTTTTTAAGCTTTGAAAGAATTTTACAATGAGAAAATGCTTATACCATATTCATAAAAATGCAAAACTGTATTGTTTGGGAAGGAGAATGTTCTAGTTTTGTGTTAAGGAAAACGTAGATACGATAGAATTCTCTGGATTTCTGGAAGAAATTAACCACGATGCAAGATGCTACATGGGTGGATTGTGAGTCTCTGATTCTATTCTACTGTAACCCACCACCCTAACCCATGGCACAGTTTGGCTGCCGGGCAAGCCCCTCAGCCCGGCCTCTACCTGGCAATGGGGTGAACCCAGAAGATTCAGGTCACCCCCTGAGCCACAAGCCCTCACCCCACACAGTCCACCTCTGCCTTCCCTGCTGGCCCATCTCCTGCTTCTCCCTGAGCTGCAGCCCCTCAGGCTCCTGTCTGCTCCCCAGTTACCAGTCAGCCCCTCTTTCTGGGATGGTCTCCCCTATCTCCGCCAATTAGGCTGTAAGCTTGTCCCATTGGCCCCAGTGTTCGGGATACTCCTTTGCACATAGCAAGTGCTCAACTAATACTGCCCAATGGGCAAGTGATGGGCAGAGCCATCAGGAGTCCACCCTCCTGGCTGTGCCGACTGCTTCCCGTTCTGCCCCTCGGGACCTCCACTCCTCCTGCTTCATGCAGGATATAACAAGCTGTCCACACTGAAGGGCCCACACTAAGGCGGCCCTGTGGCCGGATGCCTGGGGCATTTGTACTTAACCAAATAAACACCTTGATGACCTCCTGCTTGGGCTTCCAGTCTACCAGGAGCCGCCAGAGGAGCAATCTGTTTTGTGGCTGGGCTGCAGATCTCTCAGCAGAGGATGCCTCTGAACCCTCTCAAGCAGCCAGCCCTGCTCAGGAAGGGGGCCGTCCATAAATCTGGGGCTGTTGCTGGGACAAGATGACTGTCCCTGAGCTCCTGACACTGGCTCCTCCTATACTCTCCCTGCCAGGCTGCCTGGAGCCTCGGGTGATGGAGAGACCCAGCCTCCCAGCCTGCCTGCGCTCGGAGGTGAGGAGACCCATAGCTGGCAGGGCCGGTGCCAGAGGCTTGACAGAAAGCCGCCCGCCAGGCTATGGAATCAGGGCGTCTATAAAAAGAAGTCAGAGGGTGATTAGCCCCGCCCTTTGGTTATTCGGCACTGAGCATCCAGGGCTCACACCAGAGCAGACCCCTGTGGGGCAATGACACGTTTATGGTCTCATCAAGAAGGATGAGAGTCCCAAGCCCCATGAAATGCCAGGCATTGCCCGCTGGCCAAGCTTGCAGGGCAGAGGCGTCAGGAGCCGGCTGGGTCCCCGGCACCATCCATCTTGCCAGGCGCCCCGAGAGATTAGACAGATGCTGGTGCCCGCCTCCCAGGAATGTGGAGCTTCTTTGGAACCAAGGAAGATGGGCAAATCCTGCATGTGAAGGCATAGTGCTTGAAAAGGGGTGGGCTGGGGTTTGAATAATGAGACGTCGGTGAGGGGCTTCCCGGGGTGGAGAATGTCAGCCGTGGGCCTTCCATGCACTCTTATCACATCACCGGCTGGAACTTGGTTTACAAATCTAGAAGCGGGAGCCTCACCCATTAATAGAACCAACCATTGGTGTTTGTGGATTTTCTCCTTTCTTTAACTCCCAGTTTCTCCCACTCAGACATGCACGGGTATCCCACAAGCAACATGCCCAGATGCCTCGCACTCAGCCTAAATCCTTCCCAGACGTGCTCTGTGCTAGGCCTCGTGCCGGCAGGGAAGCCAGTGGGCCAGCCCCTCCCTTGGGGAGCCTGGTATCTGCTGGGGAGACCCTCATTGATCAGATAATCCCACAGCTAGCAGATCACACTGTGACAAGTGCCAGAATGGAGCAGTTTAACTGGGAGATAGACTCTGACATGGCATTTTGCTGACGGGGTTTTTGAAGCCTAGATAAGTGAGTCTGGGCCATGGGACAGCTGAAAATAAGGGGAGGTGGCCCCTGATTTCAGAGTTCCCTGCTGGGCCCCTCCGAGCCCTACCCCAGACATGGAGGGTGTTTGAAAGGGTGGTCAGAAGCTGAGCTGCCAACTAGATTGAAGACTCAAGGGCTTGGAGGGCTGATCTACCTGCCTCGGGGTGCTGTGAAATGACTGGGTTCATTGTGTGATGCCAAGCCCCACAGCAGAGCGTGGCGGGTCCAGACCTCGTTGGCCCGGACACTCGGTTGTACAATGAAGCAATGTCCGGGGACCTGCCAGACACGTGAAACCTCACATGTAAGCTGATGTGCCTGCTTCCAGGAGGGGCTGAGTTCTGGGCTGGGACGGAGGCAGGTCAGAGGAGAAGGCAGGTTCCAAAGACCCAGGGGCGAGGGGGCCGCTCCCAGGATGGCACCACCCGGTGCCGTGCTGTCTCCTGCACACGTCCACGCACACAGCTGCTGAGCTTGCGCCAGGCTGGGCCTCGCCAGCCCGGGCTCCTGCTGCTTAGGGACTGCGGCCGCCTGCGATGGTTCCCTGTCTGTGCCAGATGTGGGCAAAGGTGTGCACGCGTGCAAGTGTGTGCCCCGGCCTGTGGGAGAGTCTGGGGGCCAGGGTACCTCGGGTAAGATGGGGAATGTCCATTAGCTCAATGCACTCCCGTGCCCAGGGAACTCCCCTCCAGACATGCCAGGGAGTTCCTGGAACACCAAGAGTGATGTCAGGACCCTTCCAGGGGGAAGCTGCTTCCTGACTCAAGGAGGAAAACAGCGCCCCAAGCCAACATCTTTCCGGGCAGTTGCAAGGGGGCTGACAGCAGAGACAACGAATGGGTCACCGGGGCTCCAAGGAAGCCGTCGCTGCGCCATGAAGGACCAGGGAGAGGGCGGGACTGGCTTTCCCGGTCCCCTGGGAAGCCCCACAGACTCGCCCCTGCAGGCCATGTGGAGAGCCTTTCCCCTTCCCCCTCTAATCTCCTGCTCACAGCATCTCCAGAGTCAGAAAAGAGAAAAAGGATTGTCTCCATTTTCAGACATAGGTTTGAGAGCTGGATGAAGTTGGGTGACTTGTCCGGTGTCACGAGGTGGCAAAGAGCCGGTTGGGAAAAGACCCCCGGGGGTCCCCGCTCCACGTGGAGCCTCCGCCCAGAGTCAGCAAGCGGGCGCGGGCTGTGTTGTCTGTGGAAATATTAGGTTCACATCCGTGCGCCAGGTGGCTCCGAAAAGCCAAATGCCTTTTAACATCCTCAGGAATAACGTCCTTTTAATGTCTCCAGCTGCCATGTTTGCCAGTGGCTTGATTGTATTTATTCCTTCTATGTATTCCAAATATTCACATACATGTTTGAGGTGGCAGTTTGGAAAAATGCTTTGGGATGGTGTACTAGCTACACCTCCCAGCTTCATTCACTCCGTCCAGATTATTTGCAAGGAATCGGGTGGCTCAGCCACTCAAATGGTTTTGCCCACACATCTCCCAAACTGCGCAAGATGCGGGGTCGTTCCTTTGCCTTCAGAAGTCCGAGGTTCCGAAGACACGGCTGCATGAGGAGCGTGACGGCTGTTTATTTATTGCCATCCTTTGGTTTACTAGGGTCTCCATAAAACCTGCTTGTTGAGTCAGAAGCTTTATGGTCCCGGTTGTGTTCTGGGGATTTCAGGTTCTGCCGTGTTTGGTTTGTCATTTTGAGAAAAGCCACAAGTTTTGTTCCGTTTTGTTCTGTTTTAAACAAAGGAATTTCAGGATTTGTGGGGAAGCTGGAAAGAACACTGCATCCTAGGGAAAAAAAAAAAAAGAAACGGGAAGAAAACATTTTCTGGGGGCATTTTCAAGGAAATAGAAGTTACAAAGATTTGGGACAATTTCTTATGCTTCAGTTCTGAAGTTCTTAAGTCTCTCTCTGTCTCTCTCTTACACACACACACATACACTAATGAAATAGCTAAATGAAACAAAAAGGAAAGCTTTGGGAGAATAAAAAAAGTTACCTCTGTAAACTTTTTAAAGGTTTCCTAGTTTTCAAAGGGAAACACAGTTAAAGCTTATTTGCCAAGGTGAGAAAAATGCCTCACATTTATTTGGTTAGAATGTCATCTTTTATAAACACATTTCTTGTTTCTTCCGTGGAGAATGTACATTTTAAAACTAACTGAAAACTTGTTGCCTTCATGCCCGATTTCTCCTAAAAGATTCATAAAGAAATCCAGGGCACTTCACCCTGGAAATAACACCGCCGCCGATTTCTCTGTGTGTTTATCGGGAGAGAGTGAGCATTTTCATGCTGCTCAAATGGCTCTCCTCTCTCTGCTTCTTTGCTACAGATTCTGAAGGAACTACCAGGGCAGAAAAGCCCATCTTTCCTCTTTTGAGTCTCTTTCTTTCCCTCCGTGTGGGTTTTGGTTTCAACTGATAACTGTTAAAGAGATCATTCAACTCACAAAATAACTCGGTCATCCTGAAGGCAAACTTCTGATCGGCAAAGGCATACTGAAAGCTTATTTTCATGCAAATGCCACTCAAGATATAGTTCATCTATTTGTGTTTTTATGTACATTAAAGGTCCAAAATGGGTACCAATTTCATGCAGTAGGATCACACCCTCCAAAACAGATGTTATTAGGTGTACTACAGATGACAGCATAGCACAAACCAAAATGAGCAAGGAGAATTCACCAGCAGCTCACACATAATAACTGCCTCCAACAGGACTGATGAATACCTCCTCATGTGGGGTCTTATGAATAAACACCCCCTCCTTTGGTGATAGGGGAGTTGGTTCATTAAGTAACAGCGTAAACAGCAAGCAACTTGCCTTCTTCACATCATTCCAAACAGGTGACAAACGTGGGAGGTGTTAATTGATCACAAAGAGCATTCTCGCTCCCCCTCAGAACAGTCAGCATTTCAAACGACATGCCCCCCGCCCCCGCCCCCTGCACACTGCAGCAGCGTGATGGCCACAGCTGCCCCAGTAACTGGGGGCGGGCTCACTGTGCAAGCCCCGGGCCGGAGCCCGGCAGACCAGGGAGGGACCGGCCGGCTTGCCAGACTCCCATCCACCGAACGGCCAGCTGGTTTCACTGTGCAAATAATTGTCTCCCTCCACGTCCGATGAAGCAGTGCGTCCGCTGCAAAGGGAGAGTTCTGAGGACCTGTCGTTTTTGACATCTCTACATCAGGGCTTAAAAAAAATCCACATCAGGCAGGAAATGTGTCCCATGGCTGACAGTGTTGAGGTCTTTCATTTGGATTTCTGGTGTCACAGATGTGATCTGAAATATTTCTGCATCGTGTCAAGAAACGCTGACAGTTATGCGAATACCCTGCTCCCTTATCTCACCAGCCCTCCTTCCCACAAGCTGCTGAGAAGTGTGGCTTCGCTGAGGCCCTGAGCTGACACTGTCAGCTGGGCCCTGCCCCGATCCAGCACTGGCAGAGCTGAGCCCAGACGGGACCGTGTCCCCCACACACCACTGCCTGCCATGCACAAGGGCAAGGGGACAGCCTAGGTCACACCCCAGTCGCTCTCAGAGGTGTCCCGCCTGAGACAATCAGCTAAATAGTCACCCTACATATAAAACAGTGTGTGGACATATATTCCCTTATGCAGGCCATGCAGCGGCTGCATCCATGGATGTTTGTTCATAATCTTAGGCCAATGAAACAAACCCTGGTTCCCCTACACACACACAGACACACACACCACACTCTCTCTCTCTCAAGTTAGAGCCAAGTGAATTGCATCCACAGGATGCCTGTGTTCCCACCACGAATTGCACAGCCCAAATTCAGGTATTTGATTGGAATTCTCTGCAAATAGGTACTTAACATATATGATGCATGGTATTTTAGGCATCCATTGAAAGTCCATTTTTTCCAGCTATTTTGGTGGAGGAGAGTTATGAGGAAAACCAGTGAAGGAAAGTGGTTAAGACTGAAAGTTAAGAAAGATAAGTGTTTTGAATCTGAGATCTGCTGGCTGGGTGAACTTAACCACTCTGATTTCAGTTACT
>SJYV01008537.1:133068-165012 GCA_006410875.1 Neotragus pygmaeus | reverse complement strand
CACCACCCACCACCCGAGACCTCACAGAGGCGCCAGGCTACACAGACGTGACCCTGACCGTGCATGGGGCACCGAGCTGGGAGTTCTACTTGTATGATCTGGTCTGATGCTCCTGAGGGAGAACCACAGAGAGGTGTGGAGGGATGCCCTCATTTTATGGATGAATGATGAAGTCAGGCTGGTGGAAAGTTGGACTGACCTCACCTGGCTGGACTAGGGCATCAGTGTCAGGGTGCTGCTGCTGGTGGCGGGGGGCCCAGGGATGCTGCCCAGCACCCTACACTGCACAGGACCCCCCAGCCGTGAAGAGGGGCCCTCCCAGGTGTGCCCAGGTAGAGACACCCCGACCTAGTGGGTCTCAAGCTCTCAGAAACTAGCTAAACGCTGAAGCTTGCCAGAGATGGAATTGTCCGTCTGAATCCCTAAAAGGAAAAAATAATCCCATCATTTTCCCAATCCCAGCCCCAGAAAACACTCTCCAGTCTCACACATGTGAATCCTCGCAAAGCTGGAGTGAATGCTGGGGGGTGACTGTGATCCAGACAGGAAAGCAACTTAATTCCCCAGAAAGAACCCCTATTTTATGACTATTTAGTATCTGCACACGATTGCAAATCCTTTCTTACTGCTGCTTGGTGCTGGGGCAGCAATTTCCCTTTTTTTTTTTTTTTTCCCTTCTCCTTTTCCCCCTCCCTGCTGCCCTCAGATTGAAGCTGGGTGAACTCTGGCGTGGGTTGTAAGAACGTCTTTATAAAGGGTTGCACGAGATTTCTTACTATATCGGAGTTCCTGAGGATGATGTATCATGTTACTAATTCCCTTAATTGCATGTCTGGGCTAAAAACAGACTTTCTTAGTTTTCCTAAGAAGTTACATTCTTAATGACATTAAAACACTGTGGTAAATGAATCAAAATGTTAACTGATGTACTTAAATCATGAATCAGTATATAGAGTGTTTACCTAAACTTGTTTACCCTTCTTGGTCACTCATTTTGTAGGTTTTGCCAAAAACTGAGAGAGGAATAGTGGTGTCAGATTCAGTATCTGGAAATGACTCAAGAATTTTTGTTTTCTTTCGATTTTGGGCCCTGGACTGAGTGGATGCTGCAATCATGTAGTAATGAAAGAATTAGAGCAGAAGGCTGCAGGCTGACTCATTTCCCTGGATTTTTGCAGAGGATGCGGAGAGCGGCGGGGCTGTAAGGAGAGATGACGTTTTTGCCCCCAAGGATGAAAAACTTAACCTTGCATTGTTTGGTTCTTTCCAATTCGATTTTTTTAAAAAAAGCTAAAAGCAAAGGTAGGGAGATGCGTGATTTATAACAAGGGAGAAGAGTTAAGGAGCACCCGCCAGATGCCACATGGTCTTCTAAAATGCTGTGTCTTGTAGCTCACAGTACACTCCCACAACCCCAGGAAGCAGGAAGCTGCATCCTTCCCAGACGAGGAGGCTGAGGTCCTCCTGAAGGCAGAGTGACTTCTCCAAGATGGCACAGCCAGCAGAGGCACAGAGGCTTCCATCCTAGCAGGCTGATGCCAGCACCCCTGACCTCATTATGCTTCCTGCCTGAGAATCTGGCTCTGGAGGTTGCAAAAGGGGACAAGCTTTCTGGGAACAGAAATGGTCCATAACTGAACCCCATCTATACAAAACTCCCTCGCTTGTAAATCCCTTTCCATGAGATACATTATCAGGTCAGTTCCATGGTCTTTCTCATCTCTGTGGGTTCAAAACGCTGTTTCGGTTGCTCTGTCTCGTTTTCTGTCTTTTTCCCTTTCTCCACCCACCTCTCTCTCTCTCTCTCTCTCTCAGCCACTTTTTATTAGTAGATAATTTATTTTTCAAGTAGATAACGCATTGTCAAAGCCATCAGGCAGACACTTCAGAGCTGCACATCTGACTCTATGTGAATTTTATCTAAAAAAGGAAAATCCATAAACAAATACTGAACTCCAGTTAATGAGACACATGACAGAAATATTAGGAGGAAATGCACTGATATGTGCAGTTTACTTTGAAATGCATTAAAAAATAACAAGAGGGGTTGGTGGTTATATGGGTGGATGGATCGATGGATGGGTGGATGGAAAGAAAAGCAAGTAGGACATCATGTGAATTACAGAGCGGAGATGGTGGGCATACGAACATTCACTGTCCAGTTCTCCAGCCTTTCTACACGTTTGTAAATTTTCTTTTAAAATGTTGAAAAAAATAGAGAAGGCAGATATTTGCCAGAAATTCAAAAGGCACAAGTTAAAACGGAGTCTTTCTCTATCTTATCCTGACCCTCAGCCTCCCAGTTTCCCTGACAACAGGAACCCCCACCACCTGCAGTTCTACATGTTCCTCCAGGGATTACCTATGCCTGTATCTGCTTTCTTTTCAGTGATGATGGTGATGGTGGTGACATGATAATTAATAAGGAATGATTATACTGCTCTTTCTATATGCCAAGCACGGTCCTAAATGTTTAATATATATTGATTCATGAGATCTCCTCACCAGCCCTATGGCATAGATGCTATCATCATCTGCATTTTATAGGTAAGAGAGGTGAGGCCCAGAGAGGTTAAATGACTTGCCCAACACGCCCCAGCTCATCAGGGGAGGAGTAGATAGTGTATATACTGGCCTGTCACTCAAAGGTTCTCAACCATGTGTCAGAGGGTTCCACGTGAGAAGTTGAGATCTGCCTCTTTATTTAAGTCTGTGTCACTTTCCCTGGTGTGGGACATCCCATCGTTTATTCCAGTCATCCCTACGAACCAGCACTTAGTTTGTCTCCAAAATTTTGCTACTAAAAGTGCCGCAATAAATAACTAAACCCAAGCATAGTCTTAACTGTGGGACAAATTTCCCAAAGTGGAATTGCAGCGCCCAAGAGAAAATGCGTCTTTAATTTTGGCAGTAATCATCATATGTCTTTCTGAAAGGCTTGTACTGAGTCCCCTACCAGTCAGTAGTATATGAGAGCACACACTGGGTCCTCGCACGCACCCCAGGACAAAGATCCACACACAGCAGGTGAACGGCGCCCCCTGGGTGTGTGCTGGGTACAGCGCACGTGGTCACGCCTGCTGCTGCTAAGTCACTTCAGTCGTGTCCTACTCTGTGCGACCCCATAGACAGCAGCCCACCAGGCTCCCCTGGGATTCTCCAGGCAAGAACACTGGAGTGGGTTGCCATTTCTTTCTCCAGTGCGTGAAAGTGAAAAGGGAAAGTGAAGTCTCTCAGTCGTGTCCAACCCCTAACGACCCCATGAACTGCAGCCCACCAGGCCCCTCCATCCGTGGGATTTTCCAGGCAAGAGTACTGGAGTGGGTGCCATTGCCTTCTCTGGTGGTCACACCTAGAAGCCCCGAAATACTGGTAAAGGGGCGTGATTGTGGTTGAAATTCATATTTCCTTTGATGTACATGGAATAGAGTGTCATTTTATAGACTTAAATTCACTTCTACCATATTTCCTTTGACTAGACCCTTTTTTCCCCTACAAATTGTTGGACTTGAGGTTGACACAAGGCTTATTCCTCCCTCTCAATGTTCTCACTGAAGGTAGACTGGAAAATAACCTTCATTGGAAAAAAAAATCATTTATTAGTGCCCTGAAGGAAGGAAAGAAAACCATAAAAGGAGGGAGGGAGACATGATGGAGAAAGAAGAAGCAAGTTGAGTGGTGGAAGCCAGCCGACACTCAGGCCAGATCACTCACTCGAATCTCATTACGGTCAAACCCTGTTGCAACATTTTCCAAAAGACTGAGAGAGTAAAAATGCTGGAAGTAGGGGGAGGGAAATGCAGGGAGGAGCATATACTTCAGCGTGTGTGTGTATGTGTGTGTACACATACTCTGTGTGCAGTCTAGACTCAGACTCACAAAACCCCAGGGAGGAAAAGAGTAAGGACGGAAATAGAACGCGAGCTTTACGTACCAAAGGCAACCTATGGGAGATATTGCCAAGGAGGGGAGGGTGTCTCATCATAACTGTGAGGGTCATTGCAGAGGGGCTCTTAGTATCTAGACCATCCAGTGCAGTACGCCTGTGTGTTCTCAGAGAGGAACTGTGGCTCCCTGTGCCCTCTGCGTTTATGAGAAGAGCACAGCCTAGCAATCTTGTCCTGATCTAGCGTGTGTGGAAAGTAGCTCAGAAGAGAGCACCTTCTGTTTTCTTGGAAAACTTGTCTCTGATCCTCTGCGGCTTGGAAGCTTGTGGTTCCTGGGCAGCTCCTGAACCCACCTCATCAGGGAGAGATGTTCCCCAGGACTGGGAGAGGAAAGGCCAGGTTTTGGTTGGGGTTTTTTTTTGGTTGTTTTCCTTTTTTTTTTTTTTAATTGTGATGAAATTGCAAACTTCCATCCTGAGACGAAAATTAAATGGAGGGAAGTCGGCCATCGTGGGTGGTCTTCCTCAGGCGTTGGGAGGGAGGAGTCTGCCGGAGCTAGAAGAGCGTGTCAGCAACGTTTCCAATAGGGTAATGACAGCAGGAATGATGGCTGTCCCACTCGGGAAGGGAACTCTCAAAGGCCTCCGCGGGACAAAAATAAACAAGTGTGCAATGCCGGCTGAGGGGGCCTGGGTCCCTTCTGAACTTGAAAAACATCAAAGAGAATACAGTTATCAGGCCGTCCGGGCTCCAGGCTCCATTGCGTCCTGCCCAGAGCTTTTATCAGCCTTGGCCAAGCTCAGAGGATGCTGGCTCGTGCAGCAGCTGCGGGACATGCTGGACCGTGGAGTCCAGAGAAGGATGTGTTCAGGCCCCCGCAGATGACACTGAGCAGGGAAACATGGCATCTCCCACACTTTGGTGCCCATGGTGCTGGCCACTCAAGGCCACCGAAGCTGGCAGGAATCCACACCCGCCTGGGCACACAGTGGACACCTCTGAGCCCCAGCACTCCATCCACAGACAGAGGGTGTGCTGAGGATGAAGGCACACAACATTCAGCCAGTAGATACATTTCGAGTTTCTGCCCTGTTCCAGGTGTGGTTCTGGCCCTGGGGAATAGATGGGTGATGAAATCAGATTTTAAAAGATTCTTGAATGTGTTCAATTAATAAAAACTTCTAAAGAAATAAAATTAAAACCACTGTGGTTTGGAGATGTTTAGTACCAGGACTGTGGTGATGGATACACAGACCTGCTTGAGTGATAAAGCTGCACAGAAACACACACACTCGGTAAACTGACTGGAGTCAAATCGGTGGACTGTGTCAACATGAACGCCCTGGTTATAACATTGCAGTAGAGTTCTGCAAAATGTGACTACTGGGAAAGACCGGACAAAGTGTACTGGATCTCCCGGGACTATGTTTCTGTCTCACAGTGATCTTAATGCGAATTTTATTTAAAGCAAAGCAAAGCCCTGACCTCCTGGAGCTCATGTTCTGGTGGGAACTTCCCGCTGGACTCTGAGATGTGAGAGGGTGTACGCAGAGCCCCAGGCTCCTGTTAGGCGTGAACAGCTGTGATAAGGGACATGGGATCCGTCAGGGGCCTGCCCTCCTGGAAATAAATGACCCCTCAAACTGGGTTACAAGCGAAAGAAGTTTTAACAAAGGCAGCGTTCACAAGTGTGGGCAAGCCCTTGGAACTGGACAAGGGCAGGCAGCAGCAGGAGATGCAGGGAGAGAATGGAGAGGTGACAGGAGCCAGGGTGGGGTGTCGACAGGGAGAGGACCCCAGCAGGAGTTGCGGTCTCAGAAAGGAGGACACGGTGAGCCAGGTGGCCTGGCAAGAGGGTCTGAGAGTCTCCTTCCCCGCACTCTCTCTGTATCCGCTCAGCTCCCCATGGAAGCAGAGGGCAGGGCTGGGATGGTGTCGTCCAAGCAGGGCAGCCCCCTGGCCAGGGAGAGCGTGGAGAAGGCAGACATGAGTCTAGAGGGGCGGGCAGGAGGCAGAAGAGGAATCATTCACTGGGGTGAGCTCAGGAAAAGCTGATTGGCATAAGCGTCTGCCTTCTTTGCCACTCGCCCATCCCTTTCTGTGGCACCTCTGCACTGACGGAGGCAGGGCTTTGGGGAACTCCCAGCCAGGATGGGGGTCTCCAGGTGCCAGTCGGAGGGGGCTGCCTGCGGCTGAGGCCCCATGACATCAGGGGCAGGAGACAGAAGGACTCAAGGCAGTGATGGGGGGTGGGCACCAGGGACCTGCTCCCCATTTCCCGGAGCATCATAAGCCCCTGGGCAGCCTGGAAAAAGCCCAGGTACCCGGGGCGGTGGAGGTCAGGGTAGATTCAGTCAATTCTGAGAGGGACAACATTTCACAGAATAAAACAGAAAGTTGGACAGTGCATGAGTTTTCCTAGGCTGCCATAGATGATTATCACAAAGCAGGTAGATCAAAATGACAGAAATGTATTCACTTCCAGTTCTGAAGGCCAGAAGNAGAAATAACAACCCACTCCAGTATTCTTGCCTGGGAAATCCCATGGACAGGGGTTGCCAAAGAGTCAGACACAACTGAGCGACTAAACAGCAAGTTTCTGAGTCCCATTCAGCTGCGTGCCGAGTCCGTGCCAGAAGACCGTGGGTCTGAGTGCACGTGGCCCACAAGGAGAAACACTGTCCTGTGAGCACAGGTCCTGGGAGGGGTGACCCGAGAGCCCAGCCCTGAGGGGAAAATCCTGAAAGGGAGAGGGGGCCCCTCCTCCAGGCGCATTTACTCCTGGGTCACGCAGGACAGGAGTAAATGAAACGAGCAAAGTGACAGGGGCCAGAATTGCTGTAACCGACTGTGGGAGCAGCAGGCCCACCAACAACCCAGGAGTCCAATTAAGCATTCTGGAGCAGAGGAAGTAAGCACAGGACAGGTTTGAGGACCCACTGGACCCACTTGGGGACAGGACCGAGCTAAGACTCCACTGAGGCCCTGAAAGGACCAGTAGATGCAGTGCCATGGCGAGCCTTGGCATCAGCGTCCGCTCCCCGGCCTCCCCAGGTATCGGATCGTCTCCTTCCGCCACGTGGTCACCCTGGCGGACCGCTGTTCTTCCCCACCCACCCTCGCCCCTCCGAGACCTTCTCACATGGCAGGCAGCGTGGCGTGCCACTCCCCAGGTGTTGGCAAGTCATCCTCTTGCTTAAAATCCTTCGTGGAGGGGAGGTCACCCATACAGGGCTCCAGCTGTGGGGTCTTGGCCCCGCACTGACTTCAGTGGCCCCTTGGCTTGTGGCCGCCTCCCTCCAGCCTCCGCCTTCATCTTCACACCACCTCTCCTGTCTCTCTTCTGTCTCTTATGAGGACTCCCGTCCTTGGACTGAAGCCCACCCAGGCCTGCTTCAGGAGGAGCGCAGCGGGAGACCCTTAGCCTAAGTACATGCGCAGAGAGAGGAGTCAAGATGGTGGAAGAGAAGGACCCGGAGCCCAGCTCCTGCTGAAGATACAGCCAAAATGCATCCCCACGTGGAAGAGTTCCCGGAGAATACCTCACTGGATGCTGGCAGAGGATCCCAGACACCCCAAGGTGCAAGAAAGAGCTCCACGTACCCGGCTAGGATGAAAGCAAAAAGAGAAAAAGGGATCGGGATGGGACCTGCGCCCCCAGGAGGAAGCTGGAAAGGAGGAAAGGTCCCCCCACCGTGGGGAGCCCCTTCTCGGGCGGGGTCCTTAGCGGGGACAGAGGGGGAGCCTCGGAGGCTCAGGGGAGATCGCAGTGGCTGGTTGGTGGCAGCCAGAACAGAGAGAGAGTCACGCCACCTCGCTGTGGTCCCCAGCCTGAGCCTTGCAGCTGCTGGTACCTGCGGGGCTGGGGACCGAAACTCAGGCTTCAGAGGACTGACCTGCGGAGAGGACTGGGGTTAGAGACAGCCTGCAAAGGGCCGGACTGTGATGCTGAAACCGCACAACTCAGACTGGGACTGGACCCCAGGGGCTGAGAGTAGAAACCATGGTCTTCATTGAGAGTGCACGCTCAAGTTCTTTAGTCTCATCACCGAAGGAGTTCCACGAGTGGCAGCGATAGGTAAGAGGTAGATTTATTGGGATGCACACTCCACAGATGTGGTCCATCTCAAATGACATGAAAGCAGCCTCAAAACATGGGGTGACTGGTTTTTATGGGCTGGGTGATTTCATAGGCTAACGAGTGGGAGGATTATTCCAACTCTTTCGGGGAAGGGGAGGGGATTTCCAGGAATCGGGGCACCGCCCACGTTTTGGCCCTTCGTGGTCTGGGCCTCGGAGCTGTGCTGGCGCCCGTGGGTGTGTATTAGCTGACATGTTACAGCGAACAGGTCCTGAGGTTCAGGGTCCTCTGGAAGGTGAATCTTCCGCCATCTTGAGCCTAGTAGACTTCAGCCCATTTTTGTCATGTCCTCAACAGCTCTTTCTTTTAAAACCTGTGTCCTGTCCCCTCCTTCCTGGCCCAGTACTGGCCTCACCCGGGGGTGCTTGCAGAGGACGCCACAGAAGCGCAGCGGCCTTGCTAAGGGGTGTACAAAGGGAGAGGCAGGGTACCACATCAGCATCTATAGTGGCATCTCTCGAGCTCCGGGAGAGACCCGCGGGGGCTCCCGTGGCCAGAGACTCTGAGCTCTGCAGGTGCCTGCACTCAGAGGCGGGGCCAGGGTTACTGCTGCTTCCCTCGGCCAGTCCAGGTGCGTGACCACTGTGCTCCTGGTCCCGACTTCAGTGGGTAAGATCTGTGCTGGTGACCCTGTGAACGCAGCACTGGGAGGCTGCCAGGTCCCTTGCCAACCCCGATAGACGGCTCCAGGGAAGGACTTCTCCATGGCTTCTCCCCCAGCAGGACCGCTGCCATCTCACCTAGCGCACAGCGCAGCTCAGAAGTGGGTCTGGGGGCTTCTCCTCCAGAGTGAGGGAGCAGACCCTGTCCTGCAGGGCAGTGACAGCCACAGAGCCAAAAGGAGATGGGGTAGCTCTGGTCACACCAGTCACACCCCCGTCAAGGGGATAAAGGCCAGCACACCGCAAGGAAAGAGACACAGCATCCATAGCAAACGGCCCTCACACCGAAAACATTAAACCCACACGGGCTACACAAGCATGCTCCCACATAAAAATAGCCCTCCAAGACCACAGTAGACAATTGCTTCTCCTAAACTCATAGANGCAAGGAAAGAGACGCAGCATCCATAGCAAACGGCCCTCACACCGAAAACATTAAACCCACACGGGCTACACAAGCATGCTCCCACATAAAAATAGCCCTCCAAGACCACAGTAGACAATTGCTTCTCCTAAACTCATAGATCAAACCAGCCAGTCCTAAAGGAAATCAACACTGGATATTCACTGGAAGGACTGATGATGAAGCTGAAGCTTCAATACTGTAGCCACCTGAAGTGAAGAGCTACCTTGTTGGAAAAGACCCTGATGCTGGGAAAGATTGAGGGCAGGAGAAGGGGGCGACAGAGGATGAGGTGGTTGGATGGCATCATTGACTCAATGGACATGAGTTTGAGCAAACTCTGGGAGATAGTGAAGGACAGGGAAGCCTGGTGTGCTGTAGTCCATGGAGTAGCAGAGAGTCAGACATGGAGTCACAGAGAGTCAGTCGTGACTTAGCAGCTGAACACCTAAGTCACGCAGCAAGAGAAGTATAAGTAAAATGAAGACGCAGAGGACCACTCCCAGTGAAAAGATGGAGAGTACGCCCCTGAAAGAACCAACAGGGAGACAGACCTCCTCAGTCTGACAGACACAGAGTTCAGAAAGCAGATAATGAAAAAAGTGAAGGAATTAAGAAGGGCTAATGATAGAAATGCAGATGACTGTGAAAAGGAACTAGAAACTATAAACCGGACTAAGAAAAATCAGACAACTCATTTGCTGAGATGACAGCTGAGCTGAAGTCAATGAATAGCAGGATGAATAATGCAGAAGAAGGAATAAGTGACCTGGAAGAGAGAATAATGGAAATTACCCAATCGGGACAGCAGGCAGAAAGTCAAATGAAAAAAATAAAAGCAGTATAAGAGACCTAAGGGAGAATATAAAGTCTGCCAACCTACCCAGAACAGGGATTCCAGGGGAAGAGGGACTGAAAAAGTCTTTGAAGAAATTATGGCTGAAAACTTCCCAAACCTAAAGAAGGAAACATGCCCAGATGTAGGAAGCACAGAGGGTCCCAAACAAGTTAAACCCAAACAGACCTACACGAGGACATATTATACTTAAAATGGTAGAGGTTATAGATAAAGAGAGGATTCTAAAGGCAACAAGAGAAAAACAAAAACTTAATTACAAGGGAACCCCCATAAGGCTGTCAGCTAATTTCTCTACAGAAACACTGCAGGTCAAAGGGAGTGATGTGATATATTCCAAGTCCTGAAAGGGAAAATCTGAGGACATGCAACCCAGCAAGAGAATCATTTGGAATACAAGGACAGATAAAGAATTTCTCAGGCCAGCAAAAAAATGATAGAATACAGCAACACTAAACTGTCCTACAGGAAATATTGAAAGATCTTTTCTAAACAGAAAAGAAGCAAGAGCCTATAGGAAAGAGAAAATCATAGCTGGAAAGTAAATCACTTAAGCCCGTATACAGGTTAAAAAATAAAATAAATTTTCTGTAAAAGTGCTGATAACCACAATGAACAGCAAAAGAGTGAACATGAAGAAAGAAGACATCAAAAGCATACAATGTGCAGAGGTGCGTAAGAAAATGTAGATTATTGTTCCCCTAGAAAGTGTTTGCTGCCAGTCTGAAGTAAGCAGACGTTTACAAAGACTCTTTCTCCAAACAAGGTCACGTTCACAGCATCTAAGGGTTAGGATGTGAACAGATCCTATCGTTCAACCCCCACAGATGGTTACAGGTAGTGGGGAGCCTGAGACAGGGGAAGAAGGAGGGGATATCTGGGGGCCAAGGCGCGGAGAGGGGGGTGGTGCTGGAAGGCCCGGTTGGCCCACAGCCATCTGTCCTCCCCGATCGCCATGGCGATGATTGTAATCAGGGCTCAGATGAAGCTCCCGAGGCCCTGCCGGGTCCAGCCCTGCCCTGGCCTCTTGTTTCCGGGCTGCGGTGTTGCCGCCTGCCGGGTTTCACGCTGTGGCTGGTTTTGATTCTTGGCCTTGTGTTTATTCGTTTGGATTGATTACTACGTGTTATATAACCTGAGTGGCTACAGCAGCAAGCTGTATTTTACAACGTCCAGAAAGCCTGCAATGGCCCCGGGTACCCGAGTCGGCAGCCTGGTCTGTGGAAGGAAGGATGTTGCCAGGCGGGGGCCCCGCTGATGCCTTGTTCAACGGTGATGAGTTTCACGAGGGTGACAGGCAGGCATTAAACCCACCCAGACCCTCTGACGGGGCCTGAGGGACAGCATGACGGGGCCCTCACTTTGGTGGCGATGGGTTACGGCCGAGCTTCCAACCCAGCCTGCTCAGGAGACTCTCCAGGGACGACTCAGAAACGACAGACAAACCTATATCCAGGCCCGGAGTGTCCCGGGGGCCCAGACATCAGCATGTTTGTTTGTTTGTTTTAATATTTATTACTTTTCTTGGCTGCGCTGGGTCTTAGTTGCGGCTTTGAGCTCTTCAATGCGATTTTTTTTTTCCAGTTGTGGCATGCAGGATCTTTAAGCTGTGGCATGTGAAATCTTTAGTTGTGGTGTGCGAAGTCTTAGTTGCAATGTGCGTGACCTAGTTCCCTGACCAGGGGTCGAACCCGAGCCCCCCCGCCCCACATTGGGAGCACAGAATCTTAGCCACTGGGCCACCAGGAAAGTCCCTACATCAGCATGTTTAACATTCCCCTGTCCCCTGGTCTTTTCCTTAAAATGGGAGGCTTTCTCTCCCCCAGAAGCCTGCTGCTCCTTGGCAAGCAGTCAGATGAGTCGCATGTTGAGGGTTCAGCCTCCACCTTCTGCGCCTGCCTGAGCTCGGCCCACACACCCCCCAGCCACCTGTGGAGTGAAGACATCAGCTGGGAGCTGACAGGCGAATGGAGGCCGCCCAGCTCCTGCAGGCCTGCCAAGGTTAACTGTCCACTTAACTAGGCACCCTGTGCCCCCACAAGTGGACCCCAGGTCTTGTGACTGAATCGGCCTGGGCACAGAGTGGGTGAACGAAGGCAGACGGCATCCCTGAGCCCTCTCCTGGCCCCCTTCTTTGGGCTTCCTACAAACAGCAAGGATCGGCCCAAGCCTTCGCCTCAGTTAAACAGCCCCTCTCCCCCCGCCACGCCAGCACACGGTCCCGCAGCCCCAGCCCACGCACGTCCCTTATCTCTGCTGTGCACGCTTCTCCTTCTGGGGTTCCTCCAGTCCCAGTCCTAAAGCTGGGCTGATTTTGTTCAGAGCCCGACGCACAGCACTGAAGCCCACACCAGGCTTCTGGCTGCAGGTCCGTGGTGGTGAGGAGGGGCCGTCCATCCCTGGGCACCCGTGGGAGTTCTTCTGGGTGCCCACCGTGCTGGGACCCTCAAGAAGGCCCAGAAAAGTCAAAGAGCCAG
This sequence comes from Neotragus pygmaeus, assembly GCA_006410875.1. Lineage (NCBI taxonomy): Eukaryota > Metazoa > Chordata > Mammalia > Artiodactyla > Bovidae > Neotragus > Neotragus pygmaeus. The sequence continues at coordinate 152,586 of SJYV01008537.1, read as the reverse complement.
CAGCCGGATGCAGGGGAAGCAGGCGGGGTGGGTGGCCCAGAGGTGGGCCATCTGGGCGCCATCCTTTCCAGTGGCCTGAGCCCAGGCAGGCACACAGGCTCTGCTGAGCTCAGGTGCCTCCCCTGTAAACTGGGCTTCAGGAGGCTGCCGTACTCTGAGGGGCCACTGGAGGGTGAAATGAGCTCCTAAGGCGTCAGTTACGTGCTTCCAAGAGTGTCGGGTGCATGTAGCCCCCAGGGCCGCCGTCCTCATGTCTCCCGCCCCTCCTCCACTCACAGGCTGAGGGCTCCTGGGCAGGTGTGTTTCCCTCTCTGAGTGTCAGCATTTTCATCCATAAAGATGGACATGAGGTTGTGTCCTGATCACTGCCAGGCATTTAGTAAATGAATGCTCAGTTAATAGGTTTCCCCTTTCCTGAAGGTGCTGATGGTCTAGGGAGGACCAGCGTCCAGGGACTAAGTCAAGCTGGGTCAGGAGAGGGTTGGAGGGGGTTTCAGATGCCGTTTCTGGCATCTCTGGGAAATCGCACCCCAGCTAGCGTCAGTGGATCCTCAACCCCCTTTCCATCTGTGCTCCCCAAACCAAGATTGATCATTATGATCCCAATATGTTGCTGATAAAATTGAAAAGTTTGAATGTCCCATGGATGTAAGAGTTGGACCATAAAGAAGGCTGAGCACTGAAGAACTGATGATTTTGAATGGTGGTGTTGGAGAAGACTCTTGAGAGTCCCTCGGATAGCAAGTAGATCAAACCAGTCAATCCTAAAGGAAATCAACCCTAAATATTCATTGAAAGGACTGATGATGAAGCTTCAATACTGTGGCCTCCTGATGGGAAGAATCGACTCATTGGAAAAGACTCTGATGTGGGAGAAGATTGAAGACAGGAGGAAAAAGAGATGAGATGGTTGGATGGCATCATTGACTCAATGGGCATGAGTTTGAGCAAACTCCAGAAGATGGTGAAAGACAGGGAAGCCTGGTGTGCTACAATCCATGGGGTTGCAAAGAATTGGACACAGCTGAGCAACTGAACAACAATTCCTCAACTAACATGTTTGTAGTGGGATAATTAGAAACCACAGATACACACAAAAAAGGAAACCCAAAACCACCCAGCAGCCAGAGATGACCAGTTCACGTCTTGGTGATACCCATCCATATTTTATTTTTCAAAATGCAGAAGAGGGATCACCTTTTCCCCCACAATCACATTTTGATAAAACACCCTCCAGTCTGGCTTCTCACCATCTCCAGCCACTGACCCCCCCTCCCCGCCCAGATCACCAGTAACCTCTGTGTGATCCATTTCTGTGACCACATGACTGATTCCTTGGGCCCCTATTTCAAATCTGTCCACTCTTCCAAGTAGCACTGCAGTAAACATCCTTACTGCTAAAACTGGCCATGCATCTCATTTATACACGAACAAATTTTTATATTAGCCCCTCCCCAAATGTGCAGCACCCTAAAGAGATGGCAGTGGCAGAGATTACATCTACCCTCCCCCACTTAGGGGAGCCATAGCTCAGGGAAGCCACACCCAGGACCTGGGGCAACCCCTGGCCCCCCTAAAACTAAAGGGTGGGGGCAGCAGGGCACAGCGGGAAGCCCACCCCCAGAGACGGGACGCTCCTGGTCCTGAAGAGACCCGCAAAGTGGCCCCAGCCACACGTGGGGACTGAGCGCTTGAAACCTGTCTGGTTGGAGCTGAGACACCCTGTGAAGTACCCGCCGTATTCGGAATAATTCATAGCAGAAAGCATTAAATATCTTGATAATTTTATGTTAATAGCAGGATGACATATTTTGAATACAGTGGTTAAAATATTTGAAAAATCAATTCCACCTGTTCCCTCTTGCATCTTTTTGAATATGGCTGCTAGAACATTTTAAATTACATATGTGGCTTGAATTCCATGTCTGTTGGACGCTGGCCTAAACATCTCCCTTTTTCACATACACAAAATATGTGTCTCCTCCAAGGAGCTCTGGCTTGCCCACCTTGCTTCATTTGCTCTCACAGCCCTGGAAGGTGAAAATTCCTCCTCATCTCGCAGATAAAAACGTACCTCCTGGTGAGATGGGAGACTAGCCGGAGATCATGGCATGGGGGGCGGGGGCAAGCATGATCCCGAACCAGACCTCTGGCCACGGTCAGGGCGTGTCCTGTCCTCCCCAGAGAGTCTGTCTGCCTGATCTCCAAACCCAGGTCTGCCAAGGCCTGCCATGACCCTGCCTGGAGTCCCTGAGGGAGGGGTCTGGGCCCCCAGGGCCATCATGCTCTGATTCTCACACCTTAGGGAGCCACCAGACAGCTGGGGGAAGAGAGCAGGGCTGCGCCCCTGCTCAGCACCCCTCCCCTCCACCCCTGCCCTCCCCTCGCTGCCCCAGGAGGGCAGGCTGGGGCAGGGCAGGCAGCTGCCCCTTGCCGGCCGGGTCCTGTCCCCATCAGGGTGACTGTTGACAGGACCATATCCCAAAGGATGATGGATGCTTGTCCTCTCCCACAAGTCCTCAGGCCTCAGAGCCAGAGGTGGCCCTGAAAGGTCTTTCCTCAGTAAATTACTGCATATTTTAGCCCTTAAGGGACTGTGTACAGAGCCCACTGGGCTGCGGAGGGGGCCACGTCCACACCCTCCTGGACAGCCAGCCATGCAGGACAGACTGCCCTCTCCACCGGGGGCGACCTAAGAACAATCCGGTTCAAATCTCCACCTTTTGCCGTTTCTTCAAGTTTCAGAAGCACCTTCTCCATCTTAGTTATGGTACTGACAGTACATTTTACATGACTTGTAGCTAATAAAGATAGTGAAAAGCACCAGCTTAGGAGGGGGTCCTCAAAGTCAGGATGCGTCTTATGGCCCCTGTCCCCCACTTTCCGGGTGTGAGCTAACAGCCGCTCTCAACAGAGTGCCACTGTGAGCTGGGCATTGGGCTTGCAGCAGCCCTTCAACTAGGATTCGTATGCCTTGTTCTCTGAACAGGGAAACTGAGCCAGGAGGAGTGCCGCGATGCCAGGAGATGGGGGAGGGAGCCGCTGCCTGCCACGGGTCTTCCATAGAGAGCTGCCCGCGCAACCACATGGGGGACACCCCAGCCCCCCACGGTCCACACTGTGATCATTATGCAGACCAAGAAGGCAGGACGGTGCCTCTGGAAATACGCTGTTCGTATAAGGCTGAGCTGTGTTTCCCGGGTGGTTCACTGGTGAAAGAATTTGCCTGCCAGAGACACGGGTTAGATCCCTGACCCGGGGGGGACCCCACACGCCCTGGAGTAACCGCCCTGGAGTGCTGAGCCTGTGCCCTGGAGCCCGGGCTCCTCAACTAGAGAAGCCACTGCAATGGGAAGCCCGCACTCACTGCAACCAGAGAGCAGCCCGCGGCAGCAGCGGGGGCCCAGCACGGCCAAAATGAATAAGTTAGATTGTGTATGCATAGAATAAGGCTGAACTGAGAAACTGGCAAACAACTGGGGGGGGAATGTAAATAATGGCAGATTTTATTTTCTTGGACTCCAAAATCACTGCGGACGATGACTACAGCCGTGAAATGAAAAGACATTTGCTCCTTGGAAGACAAGCCATGACCAACCGAGACAGTGAGTTAAAAGGCAGAGACTGCACTTTGCTGACAGAGGTCCGCAAAGTCAGAGCTGTGGTTTTTCCAGTAGTCCTGTACGCATGTGAAAGGTTGACCATAAAGAAGGCTGAGTGCTAAAGAACTGATGGTTTTGAACTGTGGTATTGGCGAAGACTCTTGAGAGTCCCTTGGACTGCAAGGAGATCCAACCAGTCCATTCTGCAGGAGATCAATCCTGGGTGTTCATTGGAAGGACTGATGCTGAAGCTGAAACTCCAATACTTTGGTCACCTGATGCGAAGAGCAGACTCATTTGAAAAGACCCTAATGCTGGGAAAGATTGAGGGCAAGAGGAGAAGGGGCAACAGAGGATGAGATGGTTTGATAACATCACTGACTCAATGGATATGAGTTTGAGTAAACTCCGGGAGATAGAGAAGGACAGGGAAGCTTGGTGTATTTCCGTCCATGGGGTCGCAAAGAGTTGGGTGTACTGGTGTACTGCAGTCCATGGGGTTGCAAAGAGTACTGACATGACTGAGCAACTGAACAACAGCCGCAAGAGAAACTGGAACACTCCTACACTTCTGATAGATACACAAACTGGTGCAGCAGCTGTGGAAACCTGTCTGTCATCTCCTCAAAAAGTTAAACATGGGCTCACCATAGGACCCAGCACTTCACTCCTGGGTGTGTGCCTGGAGGACTGATTACAGGCACTCCAGATGTTCACAACAGGCAGCAGTGTTCACAACAGGCAAAAGCCAGAAACAACCCCAGTGACCAGCCACAGACAAGTGGACAGACAGACATGGTCTGTCCATCCAGTAGACTATTACTCAGCCATAAAATGGAAGGCAGTGCTGATGCATGCTACAACGTGGATGACCCTTGAAAGGGTTATACTGAGTCAAAGAAGCCAGACCCAGGAGAATTGTAATACATGTTGCACGATTCCATTTAAATGGAATGTCCTCAGAAGAGGCAAATGTGTAGAGGCAGGAGATGAGGGGTTACCAGAGGTCTCTCTCCATCTACCTCTTCTGGGGACGTTCAGGGCGGGGGTTGGGGGTGAAGACAGTGACCAGTGGATCCGAGATTTCTTCTTGGGGTGATGAAGGTGTTCTAGAATTAGATAGAGGCCATGAGTTTGTAACATCACAAATATACCAAATGCCATGGATGTGTATGCTTTAAGAGGTTCATTTGATGGTATGTTAATTCCACCTCAGTATTAAAAACAATCAAAAATAAGCCTGGGCAAGGAGAGAAGCAGATAGCCAGGGCTGTGGAGCTGCGGTTTTCTCTGTGCTGTGGAGCAGGGGCTCAGCAGCACCCACCAGACACTCGCGTTGTTCTCGTGTTTCGAGTTTCAGCCAAGGCTGAGTCCTCTGATGCCCCAAGCCCCACCAGGCCAAAGAATGCTGAGTGATGGGCGGGTGGGTCAGCCTTGGGGGCTGGGGGAGTGGGGAGGGGTCAGTGGGCAGGTCACCATCAGCTCCACACGTCCACCCCCTACGGATAGACTCCAGAAGCCCTCTGGGGACCATTTGCTTTTTAAAAGGGACAGGCTTCTTATCGAAGCTCCTTTCAACCCTAGGTGAGAGTTTGCAAGTCCGCCTGCCCTTCCACCCCACCCCCCAGCCCACCTCCACTCCCACATGGAGCAAATCCCCACAGGCGGCCAAGACTGATAAACCAAACCAAGTTGGGGTGAGGGTGTTGCAGCCTGAGCTCTCCAGAACCTGAGCTTCCCAGATGCTCTTCCTCGGAGGGACTCGTGGCTGATCCAGCTCCCTCCCTTGGGAGACCAGGCTCAGGAGGGTGTTTCAGAACCAAACTAGAGAAACCCTGGGCAACAACAAAGAAAGAAAGTTACAGATCTCACTGCTCTGCACTGTCCAAGGCCGTGAGCCAGCGTGTGCACACCTTGCCGGGAGATGTGGGTGAACGAATGTGCAGCCTTCTTCCTACGGGGCGTCGTTAGTTCATAGGGGCGGCTAGACACGTCCACACGCTTTGGTCCGTGACTCCTCCGCTGCTGCTGCTAAGTCATTTCAGTCTCCTCTACTGGGAGATTATTGCAGGAGGTGAATGGGGAGGTTCATGAGGACTTACATCTAAGCATCTCTGTCCACACCAGTGTTATAAAGATGAGTACTCAGGAGCAGCCTCGGTGCCCATGAGGAGGGGATGGGGTCAGTAAACACACAATGAACTCCAAGGCCGACATGAACCCCACGTCCTCACCGCGTGCCTGTACTGGCTTTTCCATCCACTGGCAGAATCATTGTCCCCTCTGGACTTTGCCTTCTTCACGACACAATTTGATTTTCCAATTTGAAAATACGTGAGTTCCCAAGAATATTGAAAGAAATGAAAATATCTGATGATAAAATAGTAATGAGAACAACAGGATCTAAAATTATATAATAATTCAAGCTGTATTCTACGGAAAGAAAGATGGAGACATAAAATACAGCAAAATATACAAGGCAGTGATTCCCAGGATGGCAGGATTATTTAATAAATCACTCCTTAAGCACTTACATTTTTCATATAGTTTCTATAATAAATATTTTGTTTTATANCACTGAGTTTTATTTTCATTGAGAAATCACTTTTATTTTAATATAAATTAAAAGACATGATCGGTTATCAGCTATTTGGGATAAAAGTGAAAATCCTTGGTTACAACTGTCAAGATCTCTCATGGACCTCATTTCACATATGCATTCTGGCACAACCGGCAAAGTGAAAGGGTGGCCGTTAATTTTCTCTGTTAAACAGTTCAGTCATATTTACCCCCCTATTGTCTCTATCATTTGTTACCCTCTTATTGTCTCTATCATTTGCATTGTAAGTCCAATGTAATGAGTTCCTAAAATGCCATGTGGGAAGATAACCAGAAACACCAAATAAACTTATCTGGAAGTTACTGCATTCAATTCTAATACCCTTACACAATGTTATTTTTCTCCAAAACATTATTTGAGTCAGAAAGAACAATTCCACCAAACTATTACAAGAATGTATTCATCACAGGATTTTTTCCTGGAGATAGTAAAGCACTTCTCATGTTTCTGACTACAAAAATGCAGCTGGTGAAATTGTGCCATTCAGTAAATGCAGTACCCACTGTACTGCTAACATCAGTTACTGTTAAACTGTTACTCTTAAGTCACTTCAGTCGTGTCTGACTCTGTGTGACCCCATAGACGGCAGCCCACCAGGGTCCCCTGTCCCTGGGATTCTCCAGGCAAGAACACTGGAGTGGGTTGCCATTTCCTTCTCCAATGCATGAAAGTGAAAAGTGAAAATGAAGTTTTTCAGTCGTGTCCGACTCTTAGCGACCCCATGGACTGCGGCCCACCAGGCTCCTCCGTCCATGGGATTTTCCAGGCAAGAGTACTGGGGTGGGCTGCCAGTGCCTTGGTGGTGCTTTATTCCCTAGGGTGAGCACTGAAGCTAAATCCACAGGAATATCTGAAAACCCCTAAGGTTAGGCAGAGGCACAGAGTAGAAGAGCCTTGCCTAAAAATCACAGAGCCATCTAAGACTTGCATTTACAGTTACAGAATTCTAGTACTAGAAGGAATTTAACAATTATCTGATTGAATCTCATTTTACAGTTGAGGAAACTGAGGCCAAAAGAGATGAAATATTTTGCCCTCGAGAAATCACAGAAAGTAGTGTCAGAACTGGGCTGGCTGGCAGCCCAGTTCTCCTGAACTTCAGCCATGTAACTTTTTTCACAAGACCAAAAGGGAGTTCTAAGAAACTGCTGCATACAAATATAATAAGTTATTATGTAATGATGCTATAGATTCCCATGCCAAATTTTTCCTGCTTGCCATTCATCTGTTACACTATGATTAATAAAGGAGTAGCATGAAGTAGTTTCATAGCACAGAATTCAGGCGAGTGCTTTTATCAAAGTGAGTGAGGACAGCCCCTGGGCCTTCATCCACTAATCCTGGTCACCTGGTTGGAGGAGTAAGATGTTCTTGAGACATTTGCTTTGGCAAAAAAATGAAAAGGGCAAAAGTGTTCTTCACCACCTTTCTGTTCTCTCTTACCTGTCCTCCCCAAACTCTCAAGGTACCAAGTTACCCTCTGACTGCCCAAATCCCCTTTCAAAGGCCTTTCCCAGAAATGCCTTTCATAGCCCAAGCCCTGAGTTCAATATCTTTCTTTATCCACTTCCCACTTACCTTCCTTAAATCTGATTTGTCCCAAAAGAAGGTTATCTATTTGTGGAGATATTTTAGAAGATAAAGTCTTGTGGTGATCGCTTAAATTTTCCTCCTAGATGGCTCCTCACCCTATGGACTTGGACAATTGGTGCTATACATGTAGTTCAATGGATATAGTATATCCCTATTTTCTCTCTTCCAAGATGCTCACTTTGTTTGCCTCCATGGTGAAGTGAAGAAGTGAAGTGAAGTGAAGTCACTCAGTCGTGTCCAACTCTTTGGGACCCCATGGACTTTAGCCTACCAGGTTCCACCATCCATGGGATTTTCCAGGCAAGAGTACTGGAGTGGATTGCCACATGGTAATGATTATAAAGTCAAGTGATAATGTCCATCAGTGAAAATGAAAGTTCAGAAATCCTGACAGAGATAATATATGAGGCTATAGATTGAGGATTAAGTAAAAGTTAATTGTTCATTAGATATGAAAGTGTGGTGAGATCTTTGAGGGGAAGAGTATAGAGAGAAAATTAGAGAACTTAAAGACAAGCTCACAATCATTCATATATTTAGATCAAGAAAAAAGGAATCAACAAAGACAAAATTGAGAATGAGCTATGTTTTGATGCAGTAAATCAGAGTTTCCCAGCCACTTTGCCAGAGCTCATCAGATTAATGCAAATACTGCTGAGATACATGGATTTATCTACCTCTTTTTACTAATGGCAGTGGATCCCTGATGGCTTAGGTAGTAAAGAATTTGCCCACAATGCCAGAAACTCAGGTTCGATCCCTGGGTTGGGAGGATCCCCTGGAAAAGGGAATGGCCACCCACTCCAGTATTCTTGCCTGGAGAACTCCATTGACAGAGGAGCCTGGTGGGCTAGGAGCCATGGGATTTTGAAGAGTTGGACATGACTGAGTGACTACACTTTCACTTTTCTTTTCTACTAAAGGCAAAACATGGCTTTATGGTGGATAAATGTTGAAAATAGCTGGTATATGTGAATATTTGAAAACCATTTTTATAAAGGAAAACTAGTAGACCCAGGAAAAATAGCTTATTGAGTTCTAAAATGGGTTTTTATAAAATTGAATAGTGACTTTAAAACTGAAAGCTTGTTTCCATTTGAGAATAAAGACAGAAGTGCCTTTAAAGACATAAATCATGCAGAAAAACTTGTGTTAAACTACTTTATTTTGCTTTCTGAGATGATTATTTAATAGAAAATTCTAGGTTTGTGCCATAGACAAAATTTATTGTGATTTCAGGAAGTCATTTAATTAGCACATTCACAATAACTCTCTTAAGTGGAGAAATGTAAACTGGATGGGCATTCAGTAAGGTTATAGTTGTGTCCAAGAGTGTTAACTATTTCATCAGTATCAACCTGGAAGACAGTTTGCCTTGCCTTGGGGAGACAACTAGCTTTGTACTAAACTCTGCAGTGTTCAACACTTTATCAATAGTTCAGATCAGTTTAGTCACTCAGTCATGTCCGACTCTTTGTAACCCCATGGACTGTAGCATACCAGGCTTCCCTATCAATCACCAACTCCCAGAGGTTGCTCAAACTCACATCCATTGTNTGCAGTGTTCAACACTTTATCAATAGTTCAGATCAGTTTAGTCACTCAGTCATGTCCGACTCTTTGTAACCCCATGGACTGTAGCATACCAGGCTTCCCTATCAATCACCAACTCCCAGAGGTTGCTCAAACTCACATCCATTGTGTCAATGACTCCATCCAACCATCTCATCCTCTGTTGTCCCCTTCTCCTCCTGCCTTCAATCTTTCCCAACATCAGGGTCTTTTCCAGTGAATTACTTCTTTGCATCAGGTGGCCAAAGTATTGGAGATTAAGCTTCAGCATCAGTCCTTCCAATGAATATTCAGGATTGTTTTCCTTTAGAATTGACTGGTTTGATCTCCTTGCAGTCCAAGGAACTCTCGAGAAGTCTTCTCCAACACCACAGTTCAAAAGCATCAATTCTTTGGCATTCAACCATCTTTATGGTCCAACTCCCACATCCATACATACTACTGGAAAAACCATAGTTTTGACTATGCAGACCATTGTTGGCAAAGTAATGTCTCTGCTTCTTAATATGCTGTCTAGGCTTATCACAGCTTTTCTCCCAAGGAGCAAGCATCTTTTAATTTCATGGCTGCAGTCACCATCTGCAGTGATTTNACACAGGTTAACAGGGAAGGGGCTCCTTCACGGTCCTTCAGGCAGAGCACCTCAGGGGACCGAGCAGAGTCACAGTCAGCGTCTGCCTCACCAGGCCTCAGCCCGAGTGTCTGACCGATGGAGGTGATGCTTCTGTATAGGTGAGGTGGCCCCTGGACCCCTGCAGGCTTTCAGCCGATGTGGGTGTGGACTAAGGACAGACAAACATTTGAAGTCCCCAGCATGCCAAGTGCAAGCTCATGAAGGAAGTTAGAGTGTATAAATTGAGGCTCAGATCAGGGGTCTCAGCCCCTGACCATCCACCTGACTGCCTGGGAGCAGGCAGAACGTGCTGAAGCCGGATTCCACTCCCAGCGCAACCCCCTCCGAGTCTCTGGGGTGGGGTCAGGCATATGTAGCATCTGAGCTCTCGGGGATCAGAAAGGACAGGCAGGGCTGGGACCAGCAGGAGATAGAGTCTCTGGGGCAGACGTGAGCCAAATGGTGAAGGGGAGAAAGATGCGAGACCCCTGCCACCTGCCCCCAGCTCCCCTTCCCCCAGCCTCTCTCATCTCCACCTCCTACCCTCCCCACTTATCTGCTGTTTCCCAGCTGCCACTAGGCAGGTCTCCGCGGCTTTCTCCTCCTGTCCCTCTGTCCCCCCTCCCCCACCAGTCTCCTCTCTCCTGTGTCCCAGGCCGGTCTTGTGATACCGCCTCCTTCCTGGCCTTTGGTCCAGGCTTTGATGCCAGAGGTGTAAGGTTGCTACAGCCTCGGAGGGAATGGGAACTAGGTTCCTGAGGAGTTGCTTTTACTGGGTCACCGAAGCTGCAGCAGCACGGGAGGCTTTGCTAAAGCAGCGGGTGCCTGGAATCCCCCTCCTTGGGACCTGTGAGAACACAGGTGGCCTTGCCTGCCCCACCGGGGCTTCCAGGCCACGCTGAGAACCTCCGTCCCAAGACATGTTCAGCCGGACCCTCTGTCCAAGCCGGACAAGGACCTAGGAGGTTCAGTGCAGTCCCACTGAGCTGCAGGATGCACGGTGGTTTGAAGCATCTGCTAAGAAGCGGGGCAACAATGCCTGCCCCAGAGTGATGGAGGTGACATGGGGAGGACCCCCCCCGGGAGCTGCAGGGGCCGTGGGTCTGTCCCCGTCCCCCTTAGTGCTTCCCCGGTCACACGCAGGATGTGGACACTTGCTGCCCGCACTGCTGGCCGGCACTGCTCCACAGGAAGGAACCAGGCTGGTATTGAAGTGGGCACGAGCTGGAAGGCGCACTGCTCATTGTCTGTGTTGGGAAAGGGGAGACAATTTCCCAACAAGAACCTGGGGCAGATGAGGTCTTAGGAGGGGAATCTGCGGAGCTTGCGTCGCTTGGAGACCAGACGACCAGACGTGGCTGAAATGCAGGAGATAAAACAGAGCGGGACTGTTGGTCACTGGGTCTGGGTGCTGAGTCAGTTGACAGCAAAAACAAAGTGAATAAAATTCCCAACCTGCATTTTCAAAGCACCTTTCAGTTCCCCCTGCTGTGGGCTGTATGCTCTAAGCCCACTTTGTTTTCTTTCTTATTTTCTTCTTATTATTTTACTTATTTGTGTTTCTCCACTGTGTCAAATGGCATGTGAGATCTTAGTCCGCCGACAAGGGACCAAACCTTGCAGTGAAAGCAGAGTTTTAACCCCTGCACCACCAGGAAAGTCCCTCTGAGACCACATTTAGGAGTGAAGCAAGAAAAGCCCTTAGTGATTCCAGGACCCGAGTTCACATTCACGCTGTGCAGCCACTTCCTCAGGTCTGCTTCGAGCTGCTTCTCAGGGGTCCCTGGAAGGGCTTTAGGAGGACACGGTGACCCTTAAATGGTGCGAAGAGTTGCAGTGCTAGGATGCCCCCCAGCCTTTTCACAGGAGAAAATGCGGCCCAGAAATAAAGACGGGCTCCTGGTCATGCAGAGAGTGGGGGCACAGGCCCCATCGTCGTCTCCGTGACCCCCCGAGGGACCCCCAACCCCGGCTTCCAGGTGGCGGGCACACACACACACACCCCTCTGGCAGTGGGAACGCACAAATGCCTGAGACGCCACCGGGTGTGCGGAAGGGGTGGGATCTTATATTCCAAATGATTTTTTTTCTTTTGAATGTAGACATCTGGCGTCCTATAAATAAAATTGAAAATGTAAATATTGTAAAACTCATTAGAGAGTGGTTTTCAGTTTGCCGAGAGCACGGGTCAGCTGCGACCCCACTGCGCCGTGGTGGGAAAGCCACCCCACACGCCACCGTTCCCAGCACCGCACGTCGTCCTGGTATCCCCCCGCTGGCCAAGTGGAGCTGAGCCTGATGAATAAACATTAAAACGTGGGTCGGTTGTCTCCTATTTATTAACTAGTTTTCAAGAACTACCTAAAAACCTTTCTGCTTTCATTTAATACACAGGAAAAAAATACTTCATGAAGGGAGAATATCACATTTTCTGTCGTAAGAACATGGGTTCCGGTGCACACCAGTCGAGCCCCAAGACGTGCACTCGGCCAGATTCCTAATATCAGGTTTACAGCACTCTTCAAAAGACGTTTTCTGTCCGAGACACATTAAACAAGCTTTATTTAATAACACTCGATTTGACTTATCCAATTTAAACATTTGCTCTGATCAACGACCATTTGATCCTGCCTTCGTTTCGGGCGGCAGAATAATTTCTCTGGGTTGTTTTTCTTTGGTGCAGGGTTGATCCCAGAGGCAGAATAACTCCTCTCGAATTCTCTGTGCTTCTGTCATTCGTGCTGCGAGTGGAAAGGGATAGAGCCATAGAAAGCCTGTGCTGAAGGCTGCTTCTATAATGTTCACGTCGCTCGTCCTCAGGCCTGTCTGGCTAAAGACAGGCAATATCATTTAAAAGACTCCTCCTAGCCCGATAATTAGGAGAGATCTTTTTCTTAACTTAGAGCATCAGAACGTAAAGAAATTCTCAACTTGGCGATCTTTGCGGGAATATATTTTGTCACCTGCCATCTACTTGCCCCCACTCAGGGATTTTTGTAACAGTGGAGTATACCAACCGAATGGCCATCCATTAAAAGTCAAGGAATTTAAGACAGTCAGAGGGGAGAGAGAGTTTAATATCTTAATTCACTCTGTTTTAAAAGAGGAAGTGCTGCTTTGATTCTACTGTCTCAGGAGTTATTTCATATAGCTCTTCAGATTACTGCTATTATTCCTGGTATGATTTTACTATCATGCTATTAAAGCACAAACTGTCTCTTTTTAAGGTTCATCTTTGCATGCTGTCCTCTACAAATATCCAGCTCAAAGCCAGTAGCCCCGACTCCCGCGTGTAGGTATGGTAAAGTCATTCATAAGGACAGAAACCTCTGACAGCTCCACTCCCCCAGAGCAGCACAGGGTAAGTTGGCCAGCAGGGAGGGTGGGAGCCCCCCTGGCCGTTATCTGAGCGACCTCCGGACAGGCATCTGCTCCCAGGCCGGGAGGGGGTCTTTGTCGGTGAAAGGAGCGTTTGCAGAGCCGGCCAGCGCCGGGTTTATGGACCCGGCCGGTGGGAGGGTGTACCCCGCCCAGCCTGCATCCAGGCCTGAAGTGTTTACCCCTGGGGTGATTTACATCACCCAGGTGTTCATTCGGGAAACATCTCGGCTCCAAGCTGACACGGTGATTGCCCTGGAGTTGCAGACTTTGGCATTCTTCTGTTCAGAACGGTCTGGGGGACAAAGAGATTTTTAAAAACTGAAAGTCCTGGCCCAGAGTGGTTTGTGTCCTGGGGTTTTCACACAGAAGGGCCGAGGGACTTCTGAGCCCTCGCCCTTCCCCGGGTGGAGGAAATTCCCATTGTCCAGACTGTGGCTCTCCCCACCCTCCTGCAGACCCCTGTCCTCCGCAGACCGCTCTGGCCTTTCTGTAGCTGCGGACACACCGCGCCAAGCTCCCCCATGGCCGTGTTAGCATCCCGGGGCTCCCCAAGCCAAAAGTGTTCTCCTCAATCAAGATGCAGGAGATGCGGGTCTCTGGGAACACAGATGTGTCCTGGAGAAAGACCAGGGCTGGTGTGCGTTTGTTCCACGCGGATCCATCTCTGCCGGTGCTGACGTTTTGAAGACTCACTCTGTGGGCACTCCTTAAGCCTTCTCTGTGCTCGCTGCTCGCATGTTGAGGCAGGTGGTGCCGTCGTCGTTTTGACCTATGTTTGCACTGAGGGTTCCTGACGCCTGTACCGGGGTAGCCTCGTACGATCCGAACACCAAATTAAAATAAGCCCTGAGGAATCGAGATTTTGTTTGTTTGTCAAAAGCACATATTTAAAATGTTGTTTTATCGAACCTATCCCACCCCTATTTTGAAAGAGTTGGGACATATATTACATATCCGTTTTTACACTTGTATCCATTATTTCTCCAGCCATTGCTGATAACTGATGAGGAAGAAAATAAGTGTATTTCTGCCACATGGAAATATATATTTGTGTAGGAGACAGGCAAGGACAATTATAGGGAAATTGAGAATGCTTCTTGTCTTTGTTTTCATTTTTACAAATACCTCTTTCACTGGTCCAGAGAATGCTCAGTAGATTCTTAGAGCTGGTCTCAATTCAGCTGTTTCTCTCTCTCCTCGACGACGTGTCTCCCAAATCCATCATTTTGCCTCCTTATACAACCTGCAGATAGAAAGCATTTGGTCAAACACTGGGGGCCATCGGATCTGGGTTAGCAAGTGATATAATTCCTTCTGCTCTGACCTCTATGTTTAAGAGTCTTTTTAGCCAGTGATTTGAGTTCTAACAAATTCACAGAAGCACTCACATTTCTCCTATCTGTACCCATTTCTTCTAAATTATAGATACGTAAACCTCCCCAGCATAGAAAAAGATCACTGATTTGCTGTGCTAAACTGGAGACATTTTCACCACCAGCAACTGTTTAAAATTCCCACCCCTGGAGTGAGGGGGAAAAAAAATCCATCAATAAAACAAACTTTGATTTCCAAACATCAGGGTAAATGACCACGGACCCGCTTGGGGAAAGGTTGTTCTCTGTGACTGTTTTCTAATATTGAGAACAGTGGAAAATATCACACTGATCATAAGAAAAAGAGCCAGTGCATAAAATAACTAATTTTGCCGTCGCTATGATCTCTTAACGGTGTGCATTTGTGAACCTCTGTTCTGAATCTAAGATGCCACAACACACGCCTGTTTGTGAATGTGGGCACATGGAAAGATGCGTGTCCACAGTCTGTTTTAACAAACTGCCTGAGAATGCTGAATTCTACCTACACTCTGCATGGCACCAATGCCACTAAGAGAACAATGTCACTAAACTACCAAACTCATTTATTTTAAACTCCACTGGAACAGCTCCCCAAAAGCAGGTGACTATCGAAAGATTTTTTTTTTAATTCTAAATAACAAGAGAGATAAAACTGAATGTCATTCTATGATGTCTGAACATTAAAATGTTAAGAGAGAGTTAACCAGGGTCTGGTAAATGGCTAAACAGATTAGTAGCCTTACTTTTTAACATATAAACATCTGAAACCCGTTTCCTGTTTAAGAAGAAGGGAAAAAAAAAAAAGTCTAGGTGGATGACCTCGGGCACTTTTTTTTGATTAACAAATGTGAATTGTACATCATGGTGGGAAAAAAAAAATGGCCCACGCTTGGTGGTCTTTCTCCAGTCTGTATACGGGAGAGAGAGAGAGAAAATACAAAAATAAACGTTACCTTCTCACTTTCCGGGTGGGCAATGCCATTTCTGCAGTGGCGTCCAGGGCTCTGGCAAATGTTAAGGCTGTCACTGCGGACGGAATCCCTGTGGTCTGCGAGCCTCCGGAGAGTCCGAAGAAAAACATTCTCCGCATACTTGCTGGCGGGTCCTATCTCAGGCGCTGGCCCAGCCCTGCAGGCTCGTGTCACCGGGCCGGCCGCTGGGACATGCTCATCTGACCCCGAGCCTCCCTCGCGGCCAGACCTGCAGCGGGGTGCCAGCCGGACCGGTTCACTGCCGCAACCCAGAGGACACACGGAGTGGAGTCTCAGCCTCCAGGATCAAGCACCAGCTGCAGTCTGTTCGGCCGAAAAGAGCTTAGCGGTTCTGACACATTCTGACAAGATACATTTTATAGGGTTTGTGCTAAAATTTGATATTGGAAGCTGGGATTCCAATTTTATGTCTCGGATAATAACAATAGCAGCTGGGACCTTTAAGAAATGTGTGTATTCCTCCCATTAAGAGTCACATAATAAAAACTATTTATGTCAAACACCTTATAAGGGAAAAGATTTAGCCTGAATGTCAGTATAACATATAATACTTTTTTATATTCATATTAAAAAAAAATCTGGGAAAAAAATCCATTATCAATGTTACCTATTAGTTTTGACTTGAACCAGTGGATATGTGGTGATTTAAAAAATCTAAAGTTGGCATCTTCTTGCTTTAATTTGCAAAGTCTTTGAAGCGCCTCTTTTTGATATTATTTCTGTATATATCAGAAGAAAAAAAACAACAACAAATGCTGATATATCTTTTTTTTCTTCAAGTCCTTCTGATGAAAAGACACAAAAGAAGGGCACAGTTTTATGTGGCTTGATTTGATTTTGATAATTTCCAAGCCTGCAATAAAGAGTCACTGGCCCTTAATCATCGGTGCTGTTTTTGTTCTCGGAGAGCAGCTGTGGCTTCAGGTCCAGGCTGGTGGCCCGAGCTCTCTCATTCTGCTGCACAAACGGGGCAGCAGCTCGGATGGACTTCTTCCTCGGGAAAGGAATCTTGACATCTCGGCTCAAGGCAATGTCTGCAGCCAGATTTCAAAGGGGCTTCCACTCGACTCTGGCCTCCCTGGGGTCGTCACACCGACGTGCTCCCAGGGGAATGAGCCTACTGCCAAACTGACAAGGATTCTCGCTGGGGCCGTTCACTTAGAAATGACTGCGTTGGCCCTGCTGGGCCGGCTTGTTAGGAAACCCCAGCTTCCTTCTTATCTCGTCTGCTCAGATGAAGAGCAGAACCTGATTGGGATGAGAAGAGAACCCCAATTAGCAAAGCCAAGGGGCCGCCATCCGTCCTGCACCCACATGCCCGGGTCAGGTCCGCATGGCTTTCTTTGACTCATGGACTCATGTGACCGCGGGTTAATAAGAAAAGCCCATGGTGGCGGGAACCATCATCCAGGCTCGCTGAGCCCCTCCCCTGGCCCCCAGCGCCTCCTTGACAGGATGGCACCGCTGTCCGTGGAAGGATGAAGAGCCCACGGGGGCCAATGCAGAACCCCCTGCTCCTCAGGTCCTCTTGGGACCAGCTGACATCAGCCTAAACTCGGCCAAATGCCAGCTGAATTTCTTTTGTTATTAAGTCACAACTTGAATGGAACAGCCCCTGAGCGAACACAATCTTAAAAAATAACTTCCTACAAAGCCTCTCCCTTCTCTTTGTCAGAAAGTTGCTTCAGCCTGAACAGAAGCCATTTCCCTTTTCTTTTTAAAAGAGAGGGTCACCAAGTGTCCCCTGGGGTCCTCTGCCAGCTTCACCCTCCAGTACCAGCACTTATAAAGGCCATCGCCCCTGGCTCGGTGGCCATATTCCACGTGCTGACTTTATGTTGGCTTCACAGCTGCGATCAGAGAGAAGTGTGCTCCCAGCCAGGACTGCAAGGGCATCTGAAGACATGGTGGACATTTGAAATTAAAAACAGAGGATGCTGCAGACACTCGGAACACCAGTTTCACCCACCTCATCTCCCATCTTCTCAGGGACCCTCACAGTGGCCATCATTACCCACATGACACAGGGACGTGGAGAGACAGGAAGATGGGTACCCAGGGAAGCTCGGCAGTGCTCAGGGATGCCTGGTCACAGCCAGCCTTTGTAGGGACCTGTTAGATTCTAAACGTCTTCCCTGCAGTCTATTGGCTTCAGGGAAAAGTTTACCTGACCCCGTCTGTAACCCCAGAGGCTTCCCAGGTGGCACTGGTGGTAAAGAACCCGCGTGCCAGTGCAGGTGACGTGAGACAAGGGTTTTATCCTGGGTGGGGAACATCCCCTGGAGGAGGGCATGGCAACCCACTCCAAAATTCTGGAAAATCCCATGGACAGAGGAGCCTGGCGGGCTGCAGTCCATGGGGTCACACAGTTGGACATGACTGAAGCAACGTAGCACCCATGCACGTCACCCCGGGAGGCAGGCTTTCTTGTTGCCTGCATCTCCTAGAAGAGGAGACTGAGAGAGAGAGGCCCAGTCCATCTCTGAAGACTCGAGTGCTGGAAAGTGATAGAGGCATCCCGCAGAGCCCGGCTGCAGCCCCCGAGCTGTCACATCAGGTCCAGTGTCAGCTGCGAAAGCCCAGGTCCCAAGCTAGCCCGTCACCTGGGCGAGTGGCTTCACCAGCTGGAGCCTCAGTTTGCTTGCCTGTGGAGTGGGGCTGGAATGCGCCCCTCCTCGGGGAGCTGTTTCAGGCTCACACGAAACAGGACAGGAAAAGTGCACAGTACATCGGAGGCGCCGCACAGTTACGGCGTGCAGACCTGGGCGTTGGGGGAGGGGGGGTGTCTCAGCCCAAGACCTGTTCTGTTTTCTCTGAGCGGCTGCAGGCCACATGGCTTGTGTCGGGGACCCATCTGAGAAGCTGGGCCACATCCTCAAATACCAGGAGAGCAACGTGGCTGGGGGGCAGGCAGCATGATTCCCACATCAGCCAGGCCTCAGCTGGGCGGTCCAGGGTCTGCCCCATGGGAGAGCTGGCTGGCAGCAGGTGCCCTGGGGTAAAAGGAAGGATGTGCAGGGCCCCTTCCTCACTGGGGGCAGCACATGACATTATCACAAGACAGCATGAGAGACCCTCAGGCCCCCTGCCCGCTCACCAGCCTTTCGCTGCCCCGGCTACACTCTGGCTTATGTCACATGTTTGGATGGTCAACCCCCCAGAGGCCCCTTCCTTCTCCACTCTCTTCAGACACATCAACGGCCGCACAGAGAGCCCCAGGAACAATAAGCAGCCTCACATCCTGAAGCTAGCTCTGCTGGAGGCCTGGGGGCTTCCCAACACCAGCTGGGCAGCATGGCTCTCGGAGGCTTGGGGGGTCCAGCAGAGCCAGTTGAGAGCCCGCTTCTGCCTCTGACAAGCTGTGTTTGTTCAGGCAAGTAGCTTGCCCTCTCAGGATCCCACTTTCCCTGTTTGCACGAGGGCAGCAGGGATGGGCAAAATGTTGGCTTGCAATAAATAATCAATTGCTGTTTTGCTGTTTAATTCAGACCATGAAAGGAAAACACCCGAATAGATTGAGAGCAATAGATTTTTTTTTTTAATGGGATGCCACTCCCTTACATGAAAGGCTAGAAAAAGAGTAGACCGTAAGACCCCATGGCACCCAGTCCCATCACTTCATGGGAAATAGACGGGGAAACAGTGGAAACAGTGTCAGACTTTATTTTGGGGGGCTCCAAAATCACTGCAGACGGTGATTGCAGCCATGAAAGTAAAAGACGCTTACTCCTTGGAAGAAAAGTTATGACCAACCTAGATAGCATATTCAAAAGCAGAGACATTACTTTGC
>SJYV01008537.1:51652-129681 GCA_006410875.1 Neotragus pygmaeus | reverse complement strand
CTTTGTCCACCTCATGAGAAGAGTTGACTCATTGGAAAAGACTCTGATGCTGAGAGAGATTGGGGGCAGGAGGAGAAGGGGACGACAGAGGATGAGATGGCTGGATGGCATCACGGACTCGATGGATGTGAGTCTGAGTGAACTCCAGGAGTTGGTGATGAACAGGGAGGCCTGGCATGCTGCGATTCATGGGGTCGCAAAGAGTCAGACATGACTGAGCGACTGAACTGAACTGAACTGATAAGACCCCCAGGGACTGGCTCAGCAGTATACCAGGAAATTCCACCATCAGGAAACCTGGGTTTGGGTTTTGTTTATTTATTTATTTATTTATTTAATTTGCTGCTTGGCTGCAACACGTGAAATCTTCCTTGCAGTGTCTGGGATCTTTCATTGTGATGCGGGGCTCAGAACTTGCAACATATAGGCTTAGTTAAGCCCCTTGGCATGTGGTGTCTTAGTTCTCTGAGCAGGGATTGAACCCACATCCCCTGCATTGGATGGAAGAGTCTTAAGCACTGGAGCACCAGGGAAGTCCCTGGTTAGCTTTTTGCCACTCAGCTGCTGTGCCTCCCTGGGCATATTACTTACCAAGTCTGGTCTCCTTTCCCCATCTGAAAAGGATGCTTCGTAAGGTTGCCTCCTGCCTTCTTCCTTTAACTACTAACTTAAATCTTCCTCCTCTAAGAAATCACCTTAATAAACACACTGTTCTTCAAGGTGCTAGAATGTTCTTAAAGTACCCACACACATATATGATTAACATGATGGCAACATTTTTCAAATACAAAAATCTTAAAATAATAGACTGGTGGGGTTGTAGGTGATTTTTTTTTCTGTAATTTGTTGTTGTTGTTCACTTGTGTCTGACTCTTTGCAACCCCATGGACTGTAGCCTGCCAGGCTCCTCTGTCCCTGGAATTCTCCTCCTCCAGAGAATTGCCATTTCCTCCTGCAAAGGATCTTCCCAGACCAGGGATCGAACCTGTGTTTCCTGCACTGGCAGGTGGATTCTTTACCACTGAGCCACCAAAGTCTTGTATCTTCTTAACTTTTTCTGTGGATTTCTTCTTAAATACATATAGCTGTGACTGACCCCCTCGACCTCCAGACATAGTCCTGTGGAAATGCCCCTGGACCTTTGCCTCCAAAGTGAAAGGACCACATACTTTTACTGTGGGAAGTGGGCTTCATGGGAAAGACTTTTTTTTTAATTATCATGAGTTCTTTGGAGGACATTAGCTTTCATATTAAGGGATTTATTTACAGAAACTATGGGGAGAACATTTCTGTTGATTAAGAACATATGTAAAAAAAAAAAGAGAGAGAGAGAGAGAGGAAGAAAAAAGAAAAAGCACAGATTGCCACATCAGTATAAGACAACCCTGGAAGCATACTCTCTGAAACCCACACCTGTGAGTGGTAGAGGGAGGTAGGCTGAGCTAAACCATAGATGTCAGGGCTGCACCTGGGGACTCCTCCCACCCAGGGCCCTTGTGTGCAGTGCGCATGCGCACACAAGCCTGGGTGTCTGGCTGAAGTGCAGGTTCAGATGAGCAGGTCTGGATGGTACTGAGCTTGTCCCTCATCAGCCAGTACCCAGGGATGCCCAAGTCAACTGGGTCAGTCTGTGAACCACTCAGGGTGGCCGGGTTTAGAGCAGACTGGCTTCACCCGCTTGGTGGGGGTTGCTGCCCGAGGTCCTCCACTGGGAACAAGAGTTCTCAACCTGGACCACACTTTAGAGTCACCAGGGGAGAATTTGAAAAATCCAGTGCCTAGGCTGCATCCTAGACTAATTAACTCAGAATCCTTGGGGGTGTGGCCCAGGCATCAGGTTGCTTTCAAAGCACCCAAGCACCCCAATGTGCAGCTGGCTCTGAGGATGGCTGGTTTAGACACTGCCTCCCTCAGGGCTGGGGAGGAGGGAGTGGAAGATGGATTGGTAATGTCTGTCAGGGGGGAGGGAGCGGAAGATCAATTGGTGATGTCTGCCAGGATTCCAGCATGGTGGAGGAGGATGAGGGACTTAGCATCCCTCAGGGCTAGGTGCCAGGTCTGCAGACTCTTGCCTGCAGAGCCCAGGTATATTCCAGGATGACACACAGGCAGAGGTCCCTGTCTGAAGTACACTCCTCAGGACATAGTGTTCAGGCTTCTGGTGTGTTGCTTGGCCGTGATCGGTTGGGCAGGGTTGAACATTGACCTTCTGGGTCAGCCATGGTGGAAGGGGGCAGAATGCATGAGCAGGAGGCCACGAGAGGTTGAGCCATGACTTGAATGTCACCCCAAAGACAGGTTGGGGAATGGGGCACATTCACGTGAGCCCCACTCTTAGGGATCCTGGAAGTTTGCCAGGAAGGATAAAGACCCCAGTGGGTTGCCCAGATCCCAGTCAGGCCATCCAAATCAAGAACGTGATTGAGGAATCTGGTGTTTCTCCATATGCACTGAGGATAGGGTCAGAATAGAGGCCATCTCTGGGGAGGGTTTAGGCTGAGAAGGGGCAGGTCTTCTGGCTGGGGGGCCCTGGGTGCTGGTGTATACCTTGTATTGAGGTGTACACACATGTAAAACCATCAAGCTATAAATTTAAGACTTGTACACTTTCTGTACTTCCCTGGATATAAGTTAAAGTGGCTTAGTCATGTCTGACTCTTTGCGACCTCATGGACTAAACAGTCCATGGAATTCTCTAGGCCAGAATACTGGAGTGGGGAGCCTTTCCCCTCTCCAGGGTATCCACCTTAGGGATCGAACCCAGGTCTCCCGCATTGCAGGTGGATTCTTTACCAGTTGAGTCACAAAGGAATCCCAAGAATACTGGAGTGGGTAGCCTATCCCTTCTCCAGCAGATCTTCTTGACCCAGGAATTGAACCAGGGTCTCCTGCATTGCAAGCGGATTTTTTACCAACTTATCAGGGAAGCCCTATGGATGTAAGTTAAACACCAAGAAAAAAGAAAAAGAAATTAAAGGCAAGAAATGTAAATCTATACAATAAGTAAAATGTTCCAAAAGAATGTAGAAACACACAAATAGAACTGATTTTTTTTAATGTTTTGTTTTATGTTGGAATATAGCCAATTAACAGTGTTGTGATAGTTTCAGGTAGACAACAAAGGGACTCAGCATAGGTACACATGAATCCATCTAGGCTACTACATAACTTTGAGCAGATAAAAAAGAAAATTACACAAGCCAGTAGAGGGGAGAAACATGCCAAAAAATTGTACAAATCTGAGACTCAATGAACAGAAAAGAAAATGAACCAGTAAACCAAATCACATTAAATATATTCATTGTAAATATGATCACAGCCCTTAGTTAGCACTTTGCTGAATTTCCTCACCTCCTTTTTCATGACTGAGTACTGCTTTTATGTTGAATTTCATACAGGCATGGGGATAGCACCATAATCTTTTCAGGATTTGTCTCAATCTGCTCTGGGCTGGATTAAAGTGTTGAAATTAATCAGGTGATCCTTGAGGAGTTGGAGGGAATATTTCTAAGGATCTGAGATCTCAGAGGTCTTGAGCAAGGAGAATCCATGCAATAGCCAGGATGGATTAAGCCAAAGCCTGAACAAGGCTTACAAAGATGTAACTGAAAACAAAATCAATACTAAACTGTGAAGTGGAAATGACATTGCAGCTTTTCCTCCTCCTTTCGATGTATCAAATATCAAATCCATCTTTGAAAAGGAAAGAACTGTTTTTTGGAGAAGGGGACTGGAGGAGCCTGTTTTTCCAGGTGAACTGAGTATGGTTTGCACGGGGATGTGGTGTTTGGGTGATGATGGTCTGAGAAGAGACCCTGGTTTTGGAGAAGTGAAGGAGTCTGAACACTATTGTTATAGGCCCGACACTCCAGTGCACGTGTCTGTGATCAGAAAGAGACAGAGCAAAGGGAACGTGTCAGGTGTGGCAAGGAGTCTTGGAACGCCCCCTAGAGAAGCAGGCACATTTACAGGGTCCTGGCAGCCTGGACTGTGGAGGGCAGAGAATTCAGGGTTCCTCAGAGAGGAGTCTGGAGAAGGAAACAGCAATCCACTCCAGTATTCTTGCCTGGGAAATCCCATGCACCAAGGAGTGTGGCAGGCTACAGTCCATGGGGTCACACGAGTCGGACACAACTGAAAAACAAAGCTCCCACCACCACCAGAGAGGGGTGGCACAGGTAACGCGCCTGGCTCACCTGTTCTCACTGGTATGTTTTTCTGGGGAGCATATCACTTTCATTCACGGTGCATTGTGACTTACAAAATGCCCTCCCCAAGAGGGACAGAAAGGCAGGGACAGAAATTTATACTAAGGTGTAAATGACTACCTTCAGGCTCCCTTCCCCAAACCAGGATTGATGAAGAGATTTGGGAAACCCAAAGTGGTCTGGAGTGGGGACAGAGGAGGACTCTCCAAAGCAGGAAGGGTGGGGCCAGGTCAAATCACCACTCACTTTGAAGGGGCAGCCCTTACAAGGCGCACAAGGGAAACTCTGGGTCAGTGTTTGTCCTCACCATCAGCATGGAAGATGTGGGTGAATTTATGCATCACTATCGTTTCTGAGGGGCTTCCCTGGTGGCTCAGTGGTAAAGAATCTGCTTGCCAGTGCAGGAAATGCGGGCTTGATCCCTGGATCAGGATGATCCCCTGGAGAAAGAAATAACAACCCACTCCAGTATTCTTGCCTGGGAAATCCCATGGACAGGGGTTGCCAAAGAGTCAGACACAACTGAGCGACTAAACAGCAAGTTTCTGAGTCCCATTCAGCTGCGTGCCGAGTCCGTGCCAGAAGACCGTGGGTCTGAGTGCACGTGGCCCACAAGGAGAAACACTGTCCTGTGAGCACAGGTCCTGGGAGGGGTGACCCGAGAGCCCAGCCCTGAGGGGAAAATCCTGAAAGGGAGAGGGGGCCCCTCCTCCAGGCGCATTTACTCCTGGGTCACGCAGGACAGGAGTAAATGAAACGAGCAAAGTGACAGGGGCCAGAATTGCTGTAACCGACTGTGGGAGCAGCAGGCCCACCAACAACCCAGGAGTCCAATTAAGCATTCTGGAGCAGAGGAAGTAAGCACAGGACAGGTTTGAGGACCCACTGGACCCACTTGGGGACAGGACCGAGCTAAGACTCCACTGAGGCCCTGAAAGGACCAGTAGATGCAGTGCCATGGCGAGCCTTGGCATCAGCGTCCGCTCCCCGGCCTCCCCAGGTATCGGATCGTCTCCTTCCGCCACGTGGTCACCCTGGCGGACCGCTGTTCTTCCCCACCCACCCTCGCCCCTCCGAGACCTTCTCACATGGCAGGCAGCGTGGCGTGCCACTCCCCAGGTGTTGGCAAGTCATCCTCTTGCTTAAAATCCTTCGTGGAGGGGAGGTCACCCATACAGGGCTCCAGCTGTGGGGTCTTGGCCCCGCACTGACTTCAGTGGCCCCTTGGCTTGTGGCCGCCTCCCTCCAGCCTCCGCCTTCATCTTCACACCACCTCTCCTGTCTCTCTTCTGTCTCTTATGAGGACTCCCGTCCTTGGACTGAAGCCCACCCAGGCCTGCTTCAGGAGGAGCGCAGCGGGAGACCCTTAGCCTAAGTACATGCGCAGAGAGAGGAGTCAAGATGGTGGAAGAGAAGGACCCGGAGCCCAGCTCCTGCTGAAGATACAGCCAAAATGCATCCCCACGTGGAAGAGTTCCCGGAGAATACCTCACTGGATGCTGGCAGAGGATCCCAGACACCCCAAGGTGCAAGAAAGAGCTCCACGTACCCGGCTAGGATGAAAGCAAAAAGAGAAAAAGGGATCGGGATGGGACCTGCGCCCCCAGGAGGAAGCTGGAAAGGAGGAAAGGTCCCCCCACCGTGGGGAGCCCCTTCTCGGGCGGGGTCCTTAGCGGGGACAGAGGGGGAGCCTCGGAGGCTCAAGGGAGATCGCAGCGGCTGGTTGGTGGNCCCTTGGCTTGTGGCCGCCTCCCTCCAGCCTCCGCCTTCACCTTCACACCACCTCTCCTGTCTCTCTTCTGTCTCTTATGAGGACACCCGTCCTTGGACTGAAGCCCACCCAGGCCTGCTTCAGGAGGAGCGCAGCGGGAGACCCTTAGCCTAAGTACATGCGCAGAGAGAGGAGTCAAGATGGTGGAAGAGAAGGACCCGGAGCCCAGCTCCTGCTGAAGATACAGCCAAAATGCATCCCCACGTGGAAGAGTTCCCGGAGAATACCTCACTGGATGCTGGCAGAGGATCCCAGACACCCCAAGGTGCAAGAAAGAGCTCCACGTACCCGGCTAGGATGAAAGCAAAAAGAGAAAAAGGGATCGGGATGGGACCTGCGCCCCCAGGAGGAAGCTGGAAAGGAGGAAAGGTCCCCCCACCGTGGGGAGCCCCTTCTCGGGCGGGGTCCTTAGCGGGGACAGAGGGGGAGCCTCGGAGGCTCAAGGGAGATCGCAGCAGCCGGTCGCAGCCAGAACAGAGAGAGAGTCACGCCACCTCGCTGTGGTCCCCAGCCCGAGCCTTGCAGCTGCTGGTACCTGTGGGGCTGGGGACTGAAACTCAGGCTTCAGAGGACTGACCTGCAGAGAGGACTGGGGTTAGAGACAGCCTGCAAAGGGCCGGATTGTGATGTTGGAACCGCACAACTCAGACTGGGACTGGACCCCAGGGGCTGGGAGTCGAAACCACGGTCTTCATTGAGAGTGCACGCCTGATCTGAGGACTTCCTGAAGCTCTGGTTCTATATGTGTCCCCACGGAAGGAATTCAGTGAGAAACTAAGTGATAGGTAAGAAGTAGATTTATTTAGAGAGACACACACTCCCCAGACAAAATGTGGGCCGTCTCAGAAGGCGAAGTAGTCCCTGAAATACAGGGAGGTTAGCGTCTATAGGCTGGATGATTTCACAGGCTAGTGAGTGGGGGCACTGTTCCAACTATTTTGGGAAGTGCGTATGCTTGTGTGCTCAGTTGTGTCCGACTCTTTGCAACCCCATGGACTGTAGCCCACCAGGCTCCTCTGTCCATGGGGTTTTCCAGGCAAGAACACTGGAGTGGGTTGAAAGGGGTGGGGATTTCCAGAAACTAGGGCACCACCCACTCTTTGGTCTTTGATGGTTGGCCTCGATGTGTTACAATGAATGCAAAATGAGGCTCAAGGTCCCCTGGAAGGCAAATCTTCCAGCATCTTGGCCCTAGTAGGTTCCAGATTTTGTCATGTTCTCGATGACTGTCATTCTTTTAAAGGCTGTGCCCTGCCCTGCTTCCCCCATGACTCAGTACCAGCCGCATCTGGGGGTGTTTGCAGAGGAAGCCTGGACACCATAGAAGCCAAGTGCCCTTACTAACCAGCTTGGCTTGTGAAGGGAGGGGAGGGGCCACCATTAGCAGCCTAGCTTTTGGCATTCTCCTGGCGGGTGGGCACCACCATTGATACCCCCCTGTTAACATGCATACATGGGAAAGGAGTGATGGGGGTAACCTTCCAGTTTGGAAAAACAGAAAGTCTAAAGCCGTGTGCACGCCTGGCCTCTTTGCCCAGCCTCAGGCAGTACCGGGTCTCATCTGGTTCACAGTCCGGTGTTGCGCTGTGTTAGTCGCTCAGCCATGTCCGACTCTTTGCAATCCCATGGACTGCAGCCCACCAGGCTCTTCTTGTCGATGTGATTCTCCAGGCAAGAATACTGGAGTGGGTTGCCATGCCCTCTTCTAGGGGATCTTCTCCACCCAGGGATAGAACTCAGGTCTCCCACATTGCAGGTGAATTCTTTCCCATCTGAGCCACGAGAGGCAGGTGTGGAGGGAGAGACATGGGGACAGGGGTCCTGTGGGCAAAAAGCATCTGTGGGAACAGGCACCAGGCATGGGGGGGTTAGACAGGGTGTCCAGAGCTAGTCTACACAGCACCTCTGCAGGAATTCTCCAGATACTGCCCATCCTGGGCTGACCCAACCCTTGCCAGGGTAAGCGGCTGCGTGACTGTGGTGGGTGGAAGTGCCCGCTCTGCTGGGCAGGGAGCAGACCCCACAACTGCTCACAGCAGCCCCGAGATGCAGGGACAGGAAGTGCCAGGATCAGTGGGGCTGTCTCTGGGTGACACAGAGCACCCACTTTCTTCTGTCCACCCCCAACCCAGAGTTTGGACCACAGTGGTCCTTTGCAAAAACAGCTGCAATAGCGAAGCCCCGTCTTTCCAACGGGAGTGGCGGCTCCCCGTTGCTTTATGTCATAGCAGTGCTATTTCCTTTTATTATAAATAGGAATTTCACTCAAAGGGGTGCAGCCTAATACCCCTGGCCGCTTTGTACTTTAATCAGAGCTTTCCTGCCGAAAAATGTTTATCTTCCAGCAAAGAGGTGCTAATTTTATCTTGCAAGAGTGGGTATCTGCTTACGTCCCTTCTACCTTCGAGAAAGATAACCCCAAACGCATTATGTCATCTAAATACAGCATCCTTGGAGATCAAAGGGTAATGTACACATCTGCCAAGGTTGATGGAGCGGCCATTGGCGGGCCCTTCCGCCCGGCTGCGTGTGCTCCATTGATAGACGCACTTTGCCATTTCTATGAAAGAAACTCCCAGGCGCTCTGTTTGTGCCAGTTGATTTCGGTGATATTGGGAGGTTTTGAAATGAGACTCCAAAATAGATATGCCCTTCTCACCCCTCTATGTAATCCCACGCCACAGGAAATGGCACAATTTCAAATTTTTGTAATGGAAGCAACTCAGGACCAGATAAGACATATGTCCCTGAGAGGGACATTTTCATGTTTAAAATAGAGTCAGAATGATCCATAGCCCAGGTCCACCTGAGTGTGTTTGCCTTTTGACTCCAGTCCTCCTTCTGATCTCAGTTCAGTGTTTTTCACTTTCTTAGATCCCAGTGCATTATAAAAGAACACATCCCAACACACACACATACTCAAAATAAAAGCTCCTTATGAGATGTAATCTTACGCTATGTACTGCCCTGACATGTCTTGTCCATTCCCATCTACCTCTCATCCTTTGCTTCTCAAAGTGTGGTCCCTGGACCAGCAGTGTGAGCATCATCTGAGTTTCAAATTCAGAATTAAGGGCCCTGCCCAGGCTGCACAGTGACCATGTTTGAGAAGCACTGCACCATCACCCTGATACCAAAACCTGACAAAGATGCCACAAAAAGAGAAAACTACAGGCCAATATCACTGATGAACATAGATGCAAAAATCCACAACAAAATTCTAGCAATCAGAATCCAACAACTATTAAAAAGATCATACACCATGACCAAGTGGGCTTTATCCCAGGGATGCAAGGATTCTTTAATATCCGCAAATCAATCAATGTAATTCACCACATTAACAAATTGAAAAATAAAAGCCATATGATTATCTCAATAGATGCAGAGACAAAATTCAACATCCATTTACGATAAAAACTCTCCAGGAAGCAGGAATAGAAGGAACATACCTCAACATAATAAAAGCTATATATGACAAACCCACAGCAAACATTATCCTCAATGTGAAAAATTGAAAGCATTTCCCCTAAAGTCAGGAACAAGACAAGGGTGCCCACTTTCACCACTACTATTCAACATAGTTCTGGAAGTTTTGGCCACAGCAATCAGAGCAGAAGAAGAAATAAAAGGAATCCAAATTGGAAAAGAAAAAGTAAATTTTTTAATAACTTGTTTGCAACTCGCTAAAAGGACTTCCCACTTACCCTTACTTCCTGATCTGGGATTTGACAAACCTGCTTTGGGGCTCTGGAGCCAGGGTACTGAGGGCTTCAGGCAGCTCTATTGTGAGGAGAAATCAATGCATCCTACACCTCTGCCCTGGGAATCGCTTTCTGCAGACGCCCTCCCAGCCTCCAGACTAGAAAGGGATGATCTCAAAGCCTATCCCTCACCCCGTTCCATGACCCCATTGCTGCCTCCTTCTCTGCCTTCTCCTGGGAGATCCTACCACCCTCGCACACCCCCAGAGGTCCCCAGTATGCTCAGAAAGACAAAGATTTCCCACTCAATGTGGTTTCAGAGGCTTTGTCCCAACTTGGAGTTTAAGCCCCTGTGTTCTGTGGAATTTGCAAAGAATTCTAAAGCTCAGGGGGAGCTGCATAGGGAGTGGCCTACCACAGGCAAGGAGCCTGGCCACTTGGGCCACTTACTGTGACCTCGTCTCCTCGTCTCCCTGGTTCCCTCATCGTTAAGGATCCTCTCAGAGCCCTCAGACCCAGGAGGGCCTCTGGGGCAGGACTGCTGGTGGGTGACGAGGGATGAAGGAGGACGAGAGGGAAGGAAGCATCAGATGTCATGGGGAAAGGCCGACCCCACCTCCTAGATTTAGAGTTGAGAATAAAACTGGAAGGCCTAGAAGCTCCTCAGACACCCTCACGGGGAAGGGCGACTGTCTCCGTCAGCTCAGGATGGCTTACTGTTGCTGTTCAGTTGCTAAGTCATGTCCGACCGACTCTGCGACCCCGTGGACTGCAGCACGCCAGGCCTCCCTGTCCATCACCAACTCCCCGAGCTTGCGCAAATCCATGTCCACTGAGTCAGTGATCCCATCCAACCATCTCAGCCTCTATCATCCCCTTTTCCTCCTGCCTTCAGTCTTTCCCAGCATCAGGGTCTTTTCCAATGAGTTGGCTCTTTGCATCAGGTGGACAGAGGACTGGAAGGATTAACATGGTAAAATGACAGTGTAAAGGTATATAGCTTCGGGACGTACCGAGTACCTTGACCTGGCCAGGCTGGGGCAGCAGGGCGGCTGCCTTCTCTTACAGAGGGGATCCATCCGCGTGCTGTAAACATGCACCGCCTCACACGATTTTATCCTCTTTTTAAAAAAGTGTTCAGGGCCTCACTCAGGGGTCCAGTGGTTAAGACTTTGCCTTCTAGAGCAGGGGGTGCGGGCTCAGCCCCGGGTCAGGGTGCCAAGATCCCACATGCCTGATAGCCAAAACCCAAGATACAAAACAGGGGCAATGTTGTAAGAAGTTCAATAAAGACTTTTAAAATGGTCCATGTCAAAAAAAAAAAAAAAAAACCCAAAACTTTTTTAAGTAAAATAAAATTAAATTCCAGAAATAACCTCTATCCTGGAAAATAGACAAAAGCCCAAAGAAACAACAAAACTCACCTGTATTTTCCTTATAGTGAGAAAACTTTGCTGGATATCTCAAAGACCTTCCAGCATCCTTGCCATCAAGAATTCTATGGACAGAGAAGCTTGGAGGGCTACAGTCCTTGGGGTCACACAGAGTGGGACATGACTAAGAGACTAATACTTTCACTTTTTTTCACACAGACATAAATCTGTGTACACAGAGGAGCTGCTGCCTTGCGTAGTTTATAAACATAGATGGTGTAATACCAAACACATTCAGGAACCACCCCCCTTTTCTCTCAATGATATCTTAGAAGTGCTTTGCTTTTCAGATTTTTGCCCATACTGCGCAGTGGCATGTGGGGTCTTAATTCCCTGACCAGGGGTTTAACCAGTGCCCACTGCATTGGAAGGCAGAGTCTTAAACACTGGATTGCCAAGGAAGTCCAAAATCTCTTTTTTACTGGAGTATAGCTGATTTACAATATTGTATTAATACCAGGTGTGCGGCAGAGCGACCCGACATTTTTCACAGATCACACTCCGTTACCAGTCACTGCAGGATAAGGGCTGGAACTCCCCACGCTGCACAGTCGGTCTTGGCTGTTCACCTAGTTTCCGCGCAGTAGTTTTTGCCTCTTCATCCCCTGCCCCTCCCCACTTTTCTCTTCCCAGTGGTAACCGTCAGTTTCTTCTCTACATCAGCGAGTCTGGTTCCCTTCTGCACATGCATTCACTTGTACTGGTTTTTAGGTTCCACATAGAGGTCTTTCCATGTCCTCTCTATTTTGGCCTCGCTGTTTAAGCCAGTGCTCAGTCTTTCGTACGGTTTTCAAACGCCACAGTGTGCTTTGCCATGTCCACATCCATTGTCATTTCAGGTACTTTCCTTGTCTTCTTATAACAAACATGTTTGCCTGAACATCCCCAGACCTACCTCTCTTCTGTGGGTATTTCTTCACCAAAACTGGGTTCTAAAAAGTGCAGTGTCTAGGTTGTCAGATGTGTGGGTTTACAGTTTGAGTAGATCTTGTCAATCACTTCTGTAAAAAAAACAGCTGTTTGTGGACCCGTGATGGCTAAGCTTACTCCCCATCCTCTTCCCAATGCTGGCCATGGCCAGTCTCTGCATTGTGACTAACATGTGAACTAATAGCAATATCCTGTTATTTTAATTTGTTTTTTATTTTTTAAAAAAGAAAAGAAACGTATTTATGTGACTGCGCTGGGTCTCAGTCACAGCATGTGGAATCTTCTACTCACGACACGTGGGCTCTACTTCCCTGGCCAGGGATGGAACCCAGGCCTCTACATTGGGAGCTGGAGTCTTAGCCGCTGGCCCACCAGAGAGATTGCCATGTCCTGTTCATTTGATTGGCATTTCCTGCTCCCCAGTGTGTTTGCACATCTTTTCATACCTGGCATTTCTGCTTTTCTTTCAGGTGCTGCCTCCCCCTGCCCTTTGAACGGTTTTGCTTGGACGTCCTGTAGGTGAGTGAGTTATCTTCTTTTAACCTGATCGCTAAGACTGCATCAAATATTTTGGATATTAGTTGTTCTGTGCTTTATATTTTGCAAGTATTTTTTCCCAGTTGGTCGCTCGGATTTTCGCTTTGTTTATGGTGTTGATTGTTACACAGATTTTTGACTTGGTTTGCTTTTGCATTTATACTTTTAAGAAAACGCTCTCTGTCTTCAAAGTCTTCCACATTTGTTCCTAATAGTTTTACGGTGTAAGTTTTTGGTGGGTTTGTTTTTTTTTTGTTTTTTTTTTTTGCTTTTGCTCTTTTCCCAATTGTCCTGATGCCATTTATTGAGTGGTTGGTCATTTTCACAATGTACTGAAATATCTTTGTTGTCATCGTGTGAGAAATGCCCATACATACGTATGGGCTGCTGGACACCCTGTTCTGTGGGTTGGTCTGTTGTTGTTTCTTTTTAATATGCGTTCATGGCAATAATTGCTAGGCTTCACTATGGTCAAAAAATATGTTTTGTATCATTGCAACCTTTTTAGCTTTACTGAGACTTGCTTTATGATCCAAAAGAGTGGAAGGGCAGGTTTTGCTGTAAAGCGGGGTGGGGGGATTGCAAACATTTTAGGGTTTGCAAGCCAGGTAATGTCTCTGTTGTGTATTCTTTGTGGTTTTGTTTAGTTTTATCTGGGACAGCCCTTTAAAAATATAAAAACCGTGCTTAGGTCATGGGCTATGCAAACACAAGCCACAGTGGTCCAGCAGATGGTCGACCAGCCTTGGTTGGCCCTCTGTGTGCTCAGGAGAAGCGGCGGGCTCTGCTGTCATTGGGTAGCACGTTCTGTTAACGACCCTCAGGTCGAGCTGGTTTACAGAGTGCTAGTCTTCTATACCTGTCGTGACTGGTTGTGTTTGCTTGTTTTTTCAATCATTGAGAGAATCTCCACTGTATTTGTGGATTGGACTCTCTCTCCTATTTGGTTTCTGTTTCCTGCATTTTGAAGGTTAAGCACTTACTTCATCGCTTGGCCTCATGAAGAATGGTTACATCGAACTGGTTTGTTGAATTAGTAACTAAAAGGTAATCGATGTCTTTGCTGTTGGCAGTTTTACCAATAACACTCTCTCAGATTCTAAGCTGTGAAACATCAGTCTTCAGTTTGCAGTTCTTCCAGAAACCAATGGTGAGGGCATTTTGATGGGTCCTCAGTTTTCTCATGTGTAAAATGTAAACAATAAGGCTCCTTGGTTGGTTGGGAAAATTAATTGGGATGATACATGTGGAGGTTAGAAAAGTAGGTGCTTGGTGCATTTTAGCTATTAGGACTAGAGGATTACTATTAGCATACTTTCCTAAGTACTCGAGGCAAACACAAGAAAGCTTTGCTTGGCCATGGCTGTGGTTGACTGGGAAAGTTGGGGAGCAAGTTGGGAGCAGTCACTGAACAGACTCCAACCACATGGCATGGATTGTATTCTGACTCCCAAGTTTGCAAATGGTATCTCTCCCATTCTCTCTGACAACCACAAAAGATAAAGCCCACTCAGCCAACATCCACTCCTATAGTCTCCAAAATGTTAAATCCTAGACTTTATCATGAATGCAAATAATTATGAGAACCACAGCGAAAACAGTGTTGTGGGGAGAGGTGCATGGATGGTAGCGTCAACAGACTTGAGCACAAATCCTGACTTCAGTGCTTACTGAGTGTATCAGTCAGCTTTTGACGTGAGAGTGCTGCATGACAAACTTACCATAGAACCTCAGCATCATGAGAATGGTAAGTATGTATTGCTTGTGCATCTGGAGTGAGCTGAGGTTCAGCTGGGCAGCTCTGCTGATCTTGGCTGGGTTCACTCATGTTCTGGGATCGGCAGCAGGGCTGATCTATGCTGAATGTTCCTGGGACAAAGAGGGCGCCCACTCAGCTGCACTTGTTTCTCATCTCCAGTAGGCCAGCTCGGGCATGTCCTTGTGGCCATGGCAACATCACCAGAGAGCACGTCCCAGTGTAGGGCCACTTATTAAACCCTCTTCCCTCATGGCGACCAACACAAGTCACGTGGCTGAGGCCAAAGCCCAGGGGTGGAGCCTGTTGCCCTGCCCATGGGGTCAGAGCTCTCCACAGTTATAGGGCAAGTGCAAAAAGGTAGGAAGGGGTGAAGAACTGCCACCGACGCCATCTGCCACCCCAGGTGTGTGATATCTCAGACCCAGTTTGTTCATCTGTGACTGGGGGACCGTTCTCTATCTCACCTATCTGGTGAGAGGTTTAGAATAGAGAGAGTGTCAAGGGCAGATGGTATAGGACCTGACGCAAAAAAGATGTCCAACTGGGGACAGCCCTTCCCTTTATTAATTATAATAATTGATGGGTAATGATGATTGTGGATTCACATTCTACAGCTAAGGACCTAGCTTTCCCTATTCTTCCTTCCTAAAGAGAAGAGATCAGTCTCTGTGTTCTGTATTTCCTGCAGTGTGAAGTTTCACCTTTTGTTTTTAATAGTACTTTTTAAAGAACAAATGTTTTTAGGCTTGAATTTTATCCGTTTTTTTTTTACTTAGTGCATCTTCTATCATGTCTAAGAAAACCTTACTTCATGAAGATATATTTCTTATACTTTTTTTAAGAAGTTTTATAGTTTTAGCTCTTGCATTTAGATCTTTGGTAGATTTAAAATTAATTTTTGTATATGGTGTGAGGGGTTGAATTTCATTTTTTCTCTACATGACTATCTGGTTGTTCTGTGCATTCCTTTCCGGTTCTTATTGGCTAAGTGTTGAATTCTATCAAATGCTTCTTCCATACCATATCACACATTGAAATGCTAACAAGCATGAACTGCAGGAATAGATTGATAATAGCCACCAGGACTATGAATGGGAATGGAAAAAGGACTCATTCCTTTGGGTTGGTTTACTACCTCCATAGCTAGAGGCAAGTAACAGACAGCCACATGCAAATCTTCCTCTCCTCCCAGATAATCACCTTTGCAGCCTCTTACTGCCAGCAATGAGCACATGACCCAGTTTGGGCCAATGGCCCATGAGAGAAAGTATGCTGTGAGACTCCTGGAAAAGAGGTTTTCGCGTAATGAAAGGAGAGAGGTCACTTGTCCATCTTCCTGCCTTTGGAGGAAGTCCTATGAAGACATGATATTTAAGGAAACCCCTGCCAACTTGTGACAATGCTGGGAAGGCCACGAGAACTTCAGAGATGCTGAGTGTTACTGGGAAACTCATTCCATCACAGGGCACTGAACCCAGACTTCCCATTTTGGGAGATAATTCTTTATGATGTGTGTCACATTAGTTAATATTTTATTTTGTATAAACCATATAGGCTCCTCCCCCAACCCCCAATCCCAGTCCAGTCTAGAATGAACATTTTCTAGAAAATCCACCAGGTATTTTCATCATCCAGTTCTCTCCAAACATGGAAATGGAGGAGATGCTGATTTCATAAGGTGTAGAGTCCTGGGATGGGACCTAAGGGCAGAGGAGAGAGCGCTAGGCCTGGAAGGTCCAAGGTTGGGTTCTCACATTGCTGACCTCCCCAGCACCTCTAGGCTTCCTTCATTCTCTCCTATCTCAACCACCTTCTCTTGATAAAGCCTTCCTTCCACCTGAAATACTCCCCTTGACCTCTGCCCTTTCTCTTGTCTGGCAGGCCCTCCTCATCCTTCAGGCTTCAGTTTAATGATTACTTTCTCAGACCCTCCTAGACTCTCTCTTAGCACTCTGAATTTTCACCTGTGACAGTGATCCCAATTAGAATCAAGTGTGTGATTTGCTGTAATCTATCTCTTCCACCTGACTGTAAACTCCCTGAGGATGGGGGTCAGAGCTGCCAGTGGAGCCCCATGATCAGCACCTAGTATAGTGCCTGGCACCTTAGAAGTGTTCAGCACACATCTCTGATTGATTGATGGGTGGGTGATTGGATGGGTGTATGGGAGGATTCATGGGTGGATGGATTGGTGAATGGATGATGGATGGATGGATTGGTGGATTGGTGGATGGATGGATTAGTGGTTAGATGAACAGAATGGCACTCCCACAACTTACATGGTTGAAAGCAAGTTACTTCCCCTTTCTTGGCTGTAGTTTTCTCATCTGTCATATAAGGAGCCTGGACTAGATGGAATCTAAGACTCTCTCCACTGCCAGTTCTTCATCAAATTGAATCCAGATGCTCGGATGTGGCTTTCCTTTCAGAATTGGCCCTCCCCCCATCTATCCATTTACTGTACCACTGCTGGTGACCCTGAAGTTGTCCCAGAAGCTCATTCCATGTAAGCATCCCACTGAGGACAGCTGGAGCTGGTGACCTTAACCACCCCAAGATGCTGGTGTGGTGGTTTCCAGGCTTGGGAAGGCTTCAGTGTCTGGCGGTTTCTCCCAGATGCCAGGTCCCAGTTCCCTTGTCTAGTGATGGGAGGGCAGATATTTCGGTGGGCTGGCAGCAGCTGGTGGAGATGTGCCTTCATTTCAGCCCATCTGTTCAGAGTCACACGCATGGAGAGTAAGAAGCATCCTCTTTTCAGATTAAAGATCGGAACCAGTGCAGTGTCCTGCAGGGCCCACTCTGAGCCTTTATGTCTGTGTAGTAGATGCAGCAGGGGCTCCAGCCTGGGCACATGGAAAGTCATCCTAGAAACCCACAGCATCTTAAATCTCTTTATCACAACACACACTGGAATCAAGGGCGACGACACGTCCCATCACTTGTACTTTTCTTTCCATCTCCTTCCCCTGCTCCGGCAGGGATCATGGTCAGAGGTGACCGTTTATTGAGCCCCGCAGTGCCAGGAGCTGTGCTGGGGCCATTTCCTGCTTTCTCTTGAATCCTCACAATAGTTCTTGCTGTGCATTCTCACCCTCATTGGGTAGATGGGGTAACTGAGCATCAGAGGTGCCCCCAGACCTTCCCTGGGCCACACGGCTTTACACGATGAGTCTGAGATTCGAACCCAGCTCCAGACCTCTGAGGCTGTGTGTGTGCTCTGTCCAGGGGGCACCCGTGGCGGCCCCACCCATAGGGGATCAGAATGTGGAATCAGAACCAACACCCCGGCTGCCTCCCCTCGCCTGTGCTGACGGCCTGCGGGTGAGGCCGAGACAAGCCATGGGACCAGCAGTGGGGATCCCTCTGGGCTCGTGGCCACTCCACTGACCCACCATCTGTAGCCAGTTCTGTGGGATGGTCGCACATCTCTTTGAAACGAAGATGATGACATGGTGTTGGTGGGTTTTTTAAAAATATATTTATGCATTTATTTGGCTGTGTCGGGTCTTGGTTGCATAGCCCGGGATCTTTCCTTGCAGTGTATCATGACCTTTCTGGCTATGGCACACAGGCTTACTTACCCTATGGCGTGAAACATCCTAGTTCCCCAACCAGGGCTCGAACCCACGTCCCCTGCATCACAAGGCAGATTCTTAACCACTGAGCCATCAGGGGAGTCCCAGTGTTTTTAAGAATTGAAAAGAGGGTGCTTCATAGGAAGGGATTCAGGGCCGGGGAATGTGTAAATAGAATGCTTAGAGCTGCTGCAATACCTTGGGCTGGAGACAGTCTCCAAGATGCCACCTCGGAGCATTGATGGAGCTCAACTACCTGCTACCACCGTCCCTCTTGACCTGTGAGAAGAGTCACCTCCCAGGTTTACCTTCTATTAGTCTTGAGTGAGTTACTTGCAGCTGACAGCATTCCAAACTAATACACAATCTAAGCCACAAACCAACTTTCAGACACTCAATGCCTTCGAAGACTGTCCAGGGGAAGATCCAATTCCTTAGCCCCCATTACACAAACGTCTGAACTCTTCCCCCACCCCCCACCAACCATCTCAGGCAAGCCACCCGGTGCACTCTGCCTCTCCATGACAAAGCCCCACAGCAAATTCCAGCTCATCCATCGTCAAGGGCTCCTTAGCCACTGTCTGTTCTCTAGCCACATTCCAAATTACAAACAACAGAAAAAAAAAAACATAGAGAGAGCTGGCCTCCCCACATCTCCAACTCCACAAACACAATCAGATGATGGGAAGCGAAAATCAAAAAGCCTGGCGTTCCATCTGCATCGCGAATCTGCAGTCCAGATTCTCCCGGGTAGCAGCACATGCCTCCTGCCACCACATCGTTACCCAACCCTGCCATTAGGGACGGCAAACCAGTACTTACAATCAAAATGAACGTAATATGGAACCAGGAGGCAGCTCAGTTCCAGGAACAGCGGCGGAGCCCGCCGGTCCCCCGCCGGCCCCTCCGGCTCCTGCCATCGGAGCCCGGTTCTGTGCTCAGCGGACATCCACTCTGACGTCAGGACCTACACTGCCATCCTTTCCACGTCCGCCTCTGCCTCCTACCCCAGAAGAAGCCTTCTCTTCCACCATGCATTTTCCTCCTCTCTCACGCTGGTCTCTGCCTTTCTGATCAGACACCCTCTAACTTCAGTGGGACCACAGTGCAGAGTCAAGATCCCTGGGGCTGAAGTTTTTATTTTTCACAGCAGCAGTACACATTGTTGGGCCTGGTGCAGGGGAAGAGGGCAAACATCTTCTGTTTGGCTTGGCGGGGTGTAAACCGAGCTGCCAGCCTAGAGGACAAAGTGGCCGTGTGTAGCCAGCCCTTCATGATGTGTGTGTCCATTGGCCCAGCAAGTCCACCGTCAGTGATGTCCTTTCAGGAAAAATCAGAGCTTACACACAAATGTGTGTGCATAGAGCCCAAAATAAAGCATTATTTTTATAGCAAAGCACTAGATATTCAATAACATGGAACTGTTAGATCATTAAATGATAAAGATAAGAAAGAGAGGCTAATATGACCGACATCATCTAAGCACCCATGGATGAACAACACAGTACACCTCTCCCAAGAATGCCCTGGGGAACGAGCTCTTCTTTGCTGCTCACTACGTGCAGGGTGCCATTGTAAGTACCTTGGAACGTCCCTAGTGGTCCAGTGGTTGAGAATTTGCCTGCTGGACACAGTGGACACAGATTTGATCCCTGATCTGAGAAGATCCCATAGGAGCAACCAAGCCCATACACAGCAACTACTGGGCCTGAGCTGTAGCTACAGCTATAGTAGGTCCTGAGTTCATAGCTCAGCAACTACTGAGCTACACAACTACTGAAGCCCTCGCACCTAGAGCCTGTTCTCTGCAACAAGAGAAGCCACTGCAATGGGAAGCCTGTGCACCACTAGGAAGAGTAATTATTAGTTAACTGAATTAAAAAATAAGTACCTCAATATCCGAGTAACACATTCTAAGTGCATGCATTCATTCACTCAGTTATCACAGCAGCCATGTGGGGTTGGAGGACAAGCGGGAATAAGCAAGCAGACCAACACGAGGGGCCTTGCACAGCATGATAAAGCCCCCCTCTCCGCAGGAGGCCCAGGGAAGGGCGAGAAGCGGGAAGCTGTACATGGATGTGGGTGTGGGTGCAGGTGAAGGTGCAGATACAGGCTCAGGTCTGAAGTGCACGTGGGCATGAAGTGTGCCGGCCCCTGCCTAACAGGAGGGCGTATTGTACCTCGGGGGTCCCCCCCTCCCACCNAAGCTCATCACAGAAGATCTGGTGCGGGAAGGGTACCTGGAGTACAACCAGGTGCCCGGCAGCGATCCCCCTTGCTATGAGTTCCTGTGGG
The DNA here is from genome assembly GCA_006410875.1 of Neotragus pygmaeus. Taxonomy (NCBI): domain Eukaryota; kingdom Metazoa; phylum Chordata; class Mammalia; order Artiodactyla; family Bovidae; genus Neotragus; species Neotragus pygmaeus. The sequence continues at coordinate 109,469 of SJYV01008537.1, read as the reverse complement.
GTCCTAATGCGCTCACAGAAACCAGTAAGACGAAAGTCCTGCAGTTTTTGACCAAGGTCAACGATTTGGTCCCCGATGCCTTAGTGCCGCATTATGAGGAGACTTGGAGAGAGGAGGTGGAGAGCACCAGAGCCAGAGCAGCAGCCGGGACCAGCCCTTCTCTCTCGGCCAATGCTAGCCCTTCCACCTCGGCCAGACCTGGCACTTCTGCTCGAGCTAGGGCTGGCATTTCAGCGTCGGCCAGGGCTGGCCCTTCTGCCTCAGCCAGTGCCCGCTCCAGGGCCACATCCAGCTGCTCATCTCACCCCTAGTGTGGTCTGGAGCCGGTTCTTCACTTTGTAGTTTGAGAAGCCTGTCAACCTATATTCCTAATATGCATCAATAACTTGTTGACTTTTTATTCCTTAATTTTCAATTGTTACTTTTTTCAACAAAGTTCATTTTCAGTTCATGATAGAAGTATATGAATTACATGGGTCTCATGCCTTTTGCTGTTTGTCAGATTTAGGATTCAGAGTTTTGTTTTCTGAAATACATATTGGAAATCCTCAAATCGCTTTTGTGATCCAGGATGAGAATAACTACGCTTTAGGATAAGGATATCCTTAGAAATGTGCAAGACACCACACTAAGAGTGGTTCAAAGCACAGACGCATAGAGAGCTGAAANACACCCCCCCTCACCCACCTCCTTAACCTGGCCATGGCTGACTCCATCAGGGCTTAGCACAGTCCATAGGAAAAGCAATTTACACGCTGGCCAGCAGTCTCTAACATCAATAATGTTCAAAAAGGTTATTTGATTCATTAAAATCCAGAGAATTTGAACTTAGAAACATGGAAGGAGTTTTCTGGCAATGGTGGAGCTGGAACCGAGAGGGACAATGGGGAAGGTGCTAGGGAGACCACCGTGTCACTGTCCAGGGGCCAGGCATATACCTTCACAGATGCTGGGAGGCGGGTGAGCAGGGTGGAAAGAACAAAGGCCATGGGGCTGTGCAGAATGAAACCTCAGAGATGCAAGTGAAAGTGGGGGAGAGAGACAGAAATACAGAGAGAAGAGACTAACTCCACTGAGACCTCCCAGGTTCAGGCATTCTGGATCTGAGCTCATTAAATCCTAACAATGGCTCTCTAAACAAACAAAACAAAAATGGCAAGTACTTTTCAGTGTCTATTTTATTAATTGTGCCATTATTTTGTGAACCACAGAAGCCCATTGCAAAACAATTTGTAAGATGCCATGCATTATACAGTGCACCCTGATTTCAGAGATGCTAAAAAGTGAGGCATTGGGCATCTTAGAGGAGATTGAATTTGAAGTGGACAACTACTTTTCCCTTACTTTCTCTATGGCAGACATTACTAATCCATCATGGCACTGTTTCCCGCCAGTTCTATATGTGGTCTCCACCAGTCATGCCAGGAGCCACCACCTGGTCTAAGTAGCAAGTTGAAACAAGGCCAGTCTGTTCACCCTGGTCAGGGCCTAGGTTTCTTGAGTGAGATCACGAGGGAACAATTCCCACAGTGTGGTGGAAAACCCTGGGACAAAGCTCTACTTCCTGTCCTAGAAAAATAAGACAATGATTTAGATAGGCCACCTAGAAAATCAATTCTCAGCTATGCCCATTTTAAATTGCCCTCCACTTAATCTGTCTCTTCCCTTCCCAGGGAGATCTCTCTAATGAGCTCTCATGGGTGACCATCCAACATCTTGGGTTTGCTTCTCAAACAGCACACAGAACTCAGATAATTTTAGCAACAGCTCATGCTCTCCTAGCTGTTAGCAGTGGAGAATTAAGAATGCACACACACACACACACACACACACACACACACACACTCACTCAGCCATCCGTCGGGCGGCGTCAGTCTTCTCTGAGGTTTTCCATTACAGCTCATTTCATCTTCTGCTGGCAAACAGATTCTGGCAGTTGCCTCTGGGCTCAGAAAAGCTTCTGGAAGAAAGACTTAAGGGACAGGGTGCTCGCTGAGTGTGGTCTCCCCTTCATGTCCCTGCCCCAATGTCCACGTGGAGCAGGTGGTGGTCCACGGCACCCCCATCACAGCAGATCCACGTGATGGTGCTGGTGGTGGGTGGAAGGGGCACGTCACTTCTGGAGTTAGGCTTGGGAGAACTGGCCCATGACCTTCCTAAGGACAGGACCAGCCACAGATTCCTTGTGAGTGAGAAATAAGTCTTGGTTGAGCAAAGCCACCAAGATCTGGGGTTACTTGTTACACAGCACATCTGGCCTATCTTGACGAATACACAAGAGGAGATTCCTTTCTCTTGCTGAGACTTTTAGTAATGTGGGGAAATAGCAGCTTGGTTTTCCTCCTGGAAAATGGCCTGGGCTCTAATTGCATGGAGCGCCTTCTAGGAGGGAACACTCAAGCGCGAAGGCAGAAACTTCCTCCAATGTCTGAAGACCCAGACTCGGAAATTATGTAGTGGCACTGGCGCCACACCGCGTGGGTCAAAAGAAATCACAAAACCCCTATTTCCTTGCAGGACACCCGGCATTTTTTTTAATGTTTCATTTTATTTATTTACTTACTCTTGGCTGCGCTGTTGCTATGCACAGGCTTTCTCTCACTGAAGCAAGCAAGGGCTACTCTCTAATTGGGTTACATGAGCTCCTGAATGCGGGCTCAGTAGTTGCAACACACAGGATTAGTTGGATCTCGGCACGTGGGATCGTCCCAGACCAGGGGTGGAACCTGTGTCCCCTGCATCGGCAGGTGGATTCCTAACCACTGGACTGCCAGGGAAGCCCCGCACAGGCGGTTTTGACACTGGGGGCCTGCATGTGGGCTCCACTCCCCCCGTGCTGCTGCTCTGCTTCCGTCACGCAGCCCCTCCCCGGCGTCACCTGGGCCGGTTGCTTCCCAAGTGAGAAGGGCCGCGGCTGTCCTGAGCCCCTCTGTGTTGACTGCAGTTCTTACCAGTTCTTACCAGTTCTTACCAGTTCTTGGCTCTTACCACCACTTCTGACAAGTCCCCTAAAACTGGTCATTATGGAGACTCTGTACCCTGATAGGCCACTTTGGCTACATGTTTCACAGCTTCTTTCTCTTCCCTTTCTCTCTTTTATTCTTGAAAAAAAAAAAAAAAAANAGGGAAGGTCAGAACAGAAACAGGGGTTCCCGCCAGGTGACCCACCTTTCTGGTGACTGATGGTATCTGGTTTCACATTTGTGATCATTTCATAATTCATAAAAATATTGAATCACTATGTCATACACCTGAAGCTAATAAATTATTGGATGTTAATTATAACTCAAGAAAAATTAAGAAAAAAATAAAGTGATATTTGGGTTAATGCAAAAGTCCTGGGGGGTTGGGGGGGAGGATCACATCCCATGACAGAGAACAGTCTCTTCATGGCCTGAAAAGCAATTTGTTTACAGTTGGCCCTGGGAATAGAATTGGGACCTTGGGAAGACTATCAAATAGCATGTTTTAAATCTAGTTCTACCATTATGTTACCGGATTATCAGATTAAAAACTCTGGGTTTTTCTACCTACAAACTTCCCTAAAGTGTGTATTTAGTTTCTATAGCTAAATAAGTTTACATAGATAAAGGTACTTTCTCAGTAAAATTACTGCTGGAATGAATACATTCATGGAATGCTACAAGTCACATTGTGTTCCTAAGAGACTTAGCTGTTGATAAATTGGAGACTATGGTAACAGCTTATTGGGCTAAAGAAAGTCACTGGGTGTCTGAACTGGCTGGGTGAGTTGTTTCTTTCCTTGGCTTCTGTTATGCACCTGGCTTTGAGTCATAGTTAAATACAGTTTCTCAAATAATTGAAACCCATTTGACCTGAAAGAAATCTCCTTCCCAAGCTGAAGGTATTTCAGAACACATTATAGAGCAAGAAATTTGTTGTTTTAAAAATGACAGGAGAATATATATTTTGAAAGAGGTGTTACATTCTTAAAGAAGGAAAATGTTGCCTTATCATTTAATTAAGAGTGCAAAATTATTTATTCCTCGATGGTTCTTAGCTAAATGCCCTCACTTAGCTGAAAAGACATTGTCTCAAAAAGTCTCTCAAACAAAATGAGTAAATTCTCATTGGTGTAAAAAATTTTGTAAGGAAGATTTGGCTTTATTTCGTTTTTTTTAACCTTTTATTTTATGATATTTTTAGAATTGCAGAAGAGTTGCAAAAATAGTACAAAGAATTCCCTTATCCCCTTAAACCTGGCTCTCTTAAAAAAAAATTGGAATTGATTTACAATGTTGTGTTAGTTTTAGGCCCACAGTAAAGTGATTCTGGCCCTCTTAGTGCTAACATTTTATGCAGCTCTACTATAATTATCCATCTAAGGCATCAACATTATTTGATGCCGCAGACTTTTTTCTAGACCACAGACCTTTTTCACTTTGCGTCCTGTTTCAGGGTCTAATCCAGGTTCTCACATTGCATTCACTTTCATGCCACCTTGGTCTCCTCCAACCATGAGAGTCGCTCAGTTTTTCCCTGATTTTCTCGACCCTGAGACTTTCGAAGAGCACTGGATGGTTATTCCGCAGAATGTCCATTGTAGGTTCGGCTTACGTTCTGTCATGCCTGCACTGGATTTATGCAGTGATGCACTTTTCTGTGCATTGGATCAAGGGTACATCAGGTCAAAGTGTTTTGTTGCGGATAATGTTAACCTTATCCTTAAAGTGGCATCCTCTAGTTTCTTCCCTGTCGAGTTACTATTTTTCCCTTTGCAATTTATAAATAATTCTTTTAGAGTAGACGCTTTGGGGCTATGCAAATCCCTGTTCTCCTTAAACTCTGTACTCTAATTTCAGCACCTATCAGTGGTTCCTGCCTGCAGCAAGTTTTGCTGGGTTTTCTGACAAGAGCTTTCTGTTCTCACCATTGCTTCCACATTTGTTCATTTATTCTGTTTTTATCAGAATGGACTCAAGGTTATTGATTTTACTCTTTGGATTGTATTACAATATTATCATTTATTTGCTAAACTTGTTCCAGCTAAAGCCACTAGGTGCTTTGATTTTTGTTTTCCTTATTTTAAAAATATGTTCTTTAGAATAGCTTTAGAGTTACAGAAAAATTAATAAAATAATATATGGAGTTCCCAAATACTCCCAGTTTCCACTATTATTAACATCCTACATTAGGATAATACCTTTGTTACAATTAATGAATTATATCAATTCCTACTGTTGCCCAATATTGACGCCTTATCCTTAAATTCAGATTTCTTTAGTTTTTACCTAATGTTCCTGTTCTGTCCCCAGATCTCATGGGATACCATAGTATATATCTACAGGTTGTCTTGTTAGGCTCCTTGTGGCTGTGATAGTTCTTAGACTTTGCTTGGTTTTGATGACCTTGATGATTTTTGAGTAGTATTTGTCAGCCATTTTCTAGGATACCTTCCTATTGAAATTTGCCTTAATATATTTTTCATAATTAAAATATAGTTATGAGACTCAGAGAGAGGTAAAGTGCCATTTTCATCACATCACATAGAGAACATATATCAATACAACACAATCTATCAATGTTGATGTTAATCTTGATTAAAAATCTACCTCCTTTTAAACATTTTATAACTTTTTAAACATTTTATTTTGTATTGGGGTATAGCCAATTAACAATGCTGTGATCATTTCAGGTGAATGGTGAAAGGATGTAGTCATACAGATCCATGGATCCATCCGCCCCCATCCCGGCTGCCACATGACACTGAGCAGAGATCTTTGTGTCATACAGAAGGTCCCCCTTTTTTTCTGCCTTTCCATCTTTGACTTTTTGGATGGAAGCTGCTATGCCTGGCACATATCAAGGAGTGGGAGGTTAACCCTTTCTTTTGACAGCAGGGTATTTGTCAGTTATTTGGAATTCTATGTGGGAGACTCGCTTATTGTTCCACACTTATGTATTTATTCACATATGTATATCGTTATAGAACTGTGCGTATTCACTTTATATTTCATGTAAGTGTTACAGTACTGTCTTACTGTGTTGAGACTTTTGGCTTCGGCCACTGGGGCTGGGGAAGAAGTGAGAGTGAGACTGGCTCTTGTGTTCCTTTGGTGTGTCCTCTCAGTGTGGTGTATTTGTTTAATTTGGCCACTTCTTGACTTTCTGGTGTGGTGGGATTCTCTTATCATCCTGTGTATCCCCTGCCCCCATTCTAGAATCAGTCATTTCTCCAAGGAACAGTGCTGATTCCTTTCAGAAGAGACCACGGTCTGGTTTAGGTTTGCTCATTGCTACTAGCATGCCATTGCTTTTAGGCCTTCTCATGGAACAGAGTGAGAACAGATATTGCTATCGTAAGCCAAGTGTATGCACATATATGCACAGAATATTTCCAGTATTTCCACACGCAGTGGTCTGTGGCTGCCCTGGTGGCACAAGCGGTAAGGCGTCTGCAAGAGACCCAGGCTCGATCCCTGGGTTGGGAAGACCTCCTGGAGAAGGAAATGGCAACCCACTCCAGTGTTCTTGCCTGGAGAATTCCAGGGACGGAGGAGCCTGGCGGCTACAGTCCATGGGGTCGCAGAGAGTAGGACACGACCGAGCGGCTTCACTGGCTAGTGATCTGTACCAACTGCAAACTGCACATAGACGCACAGGAACATCTTCAGCCCTAATCCCTTACTACATGGACCGCTTTAGCTTCCTCCGCTTGCGGATCTGAGCTCTTTTGAGTTCCCACAGCCCAGGCATCATCCCGGTCCTGTCCTGGCAACCATCCATCTCCATACCGTCTCCATGGTTTCAGCATCTCTGTGATTTTGTCTTCCCTAGAAGGTCATATGAGTGAAAGTATGTCGCTTTTTAAAGGTTGGCCTATTTTATTTCCAATGCATATTTAAGTTTCTTCCATGTCTCTTTTGGCTCGACAGATCATTTCTTTTTATCACTGAATAATGTTCCATTGTACTTACATACCAGCTCATTATCATTAGTTTATCAAAAAGACATTTGGGCTGCTTACAGTTTTGGTGATGACTAGTAAAACTGCTATAAATATTCACATCAAGAGTTTTGTGTGGACATAAAGTCTTTAACTGGTTGGATAAATGCAGCCGTAGGGCCCCCGACTGTGGTGTGTGTTGTAAGACCTCCAGTGGGTGCCTGAAGCTTCACATAGTACAGAACTGTGTCCATACTTTGTTTTTCCCTATATCAGCATATAAACTTATAATAAAGTTTAATTTATAAGTTAGCATGAGGTTGCTAAGAGTCGGACGTGACTGAGCGAATTCACTTTCACTTTTCACTTTCATGCATTGGAGAAGGAAATGGCAACCCACACCAGTGTTCTTGCCTGGAGAATCCCAGGGATGGGGGAGCCTGGTAGGCTGCCATCTATGGGGTCACACAGAGTCAGATACGACTGAAGTGACTCAGCAGCAACAATAGCAATAAGAGAAAGTTTAAGTTGCCAGTATCACTGCTCTTGCACTTTGAGGCCATTATTAAGTAAAATAAGATTTACTCTCAAACACTGTAATACCATGACCATTGATATGATAACCCAGAAGGCTACTAAGTGATGAATGGTGGGTAAGGTATCCAGCATTGTGATGCTGGATATGTTCACCTCCTGGGTGGAATGGAGCAGGATGGGGCAAGATTTTAGTATGCTACTTAGAACAGGGTACCATTTTAAACTTATGAATTGCTTACTTCTGGAATCTTGACCTACCGTTTTTGGGCCACAGTTGTTTGCAGATAACTGAAACTGTAGACACTGAAACCCAGGGGCCCAGGGGTGGGGAGCTGCTATACTTGGAGTGGATTAGCACATTTTGCAGTAAGATCACGTTTCCTTTGTGAGAATCTGCCAGGCTGTCTCCCAATGTGGCAGCACCACTTCTGGGTCCCGCTGGACGTGAGTGCCTACTCCTCTGGACTGCGTTCTCACCAGTGTTGGGTATTGGCAGTTTTGTTTTGTTTTACCCTTCCTAATTGGTGTGCGAGATCTCATATTGCCTTAATTTGCAATTCCTTGGTGACAAATAATGTGGACATCTTTCCACATCCATTATTCCCCATATGTTGATTTTCTGTTCAGATTATTTGACATTTTCAAAACTGTATTCTGCTTTACTGTCTCATTGCAAGGGTTCTTTGTAGATTTTGGACACAGTGTTTTATAAGATACATATTTTTCAAATATTTTATCTAGGTTTCTGTGGTTTATCTTTATTCTCTTGATAGTATCATAAGAGAATAAAAGTTTCTAATTTTAATGAAGTCCAATTTATTGATTTTTTGGTCATTTATTGTTCTTTAGGTGTTGTATTTCAAGACTCACTGCCAAAGACAAGATCATTTAGATTTTCTTCTATATATTTATAGTTTTATATTTATGTATGTAATTTGTTTTGAGTTAATGTTTGTGAAAGATGTAAGATCTGTGTCTTGATTCACATTTTTGCTTATGAAGATTCAATTATTCCAGCACTATTTGTTGAAAAAGACTATACTGTCTGCACTTAATTGCCTTGTTCCTTTGTAAAAGATCAGTTAACGATAGTTGTGGGTTTATTTCTGTGCTACTTTGTTCCATTGATCCATATGTTTGTATTTTCCCCAGTACGACACTGTCTTGATTACTCCAGCTTAAAAGCAAGTCTTGAAGTCAATTAGTGTCAGTCTTCCAGCCTTATTCTTCTCCAGTATCACATTGATTACTCTGAGTCCTTTTCCTTTCCTTATAAACATTTGATCAGTTTGCTGACATCTACAAAATTTGCTGGGATTTTGATAGAGATTACTTTGAATGCAAAGGTCAAGTTGGGAAAAACTGACATCTTAAAATTGCTAAGTTTGCCAATCAATGAACACAGAATATCTTTTGATTTATGTAGGTATTCTTTTATTTTTTATCAGAGTTTTGCAGTTTTATACATGATTATCTGGTACATATCTGTTAGGTTTATAGTTATCATATTTTTAATGCTATTATAAATAATATTGTGGTTTTATATTTCAAATTCCAATTGTTAGTTGCTAGTATATAGGAAATGAACTGACTTTTGCATCTTTATCTTGTGTCCTGAAACCCTTTTATCATTGCTTATTAGTTCCAAGAGCATGTTTGTTGATTATTTGATCTTTTCTACATAGGTGATCGTGTCAACTGTGAACAAAGAGTTTTATATCTTCCTTCCCAATTTTCATGGTTTTGATTTCCTTTTCTTATTTTATTGCACTAGCTAGAATTTCTAGCTCAGTGCTGTATACTAGTGGTGTTTCCACTATCTTGTTCCCAAGCTTAACGAGACAGGAACTAGCTCTCACCAGTAAGTACAGTGTTAGTTCTAGGTTTTTTGGTAGATGTTCTTTATCAAATTGAAGAAGCTTTTCTTTAGGTTCTTGTGGGATTTTATTTATTTTATCCTTTTAATAGTAGGTAAAATGTCATCCCTGAAAAAAAATCTACCAAGTTTCTCCAAAGAATATTAGTTGAAAATTTCTTAATTCTTATGATAAGATGAAAAAAGTTCCAAAAATTGTATCTTTAAACCTCGTTCCATGACATCTTTTCTTCATAAATCTCTTTATGAAATGATTGGCTGACTTGTTGAAGCTCTTCCAATTTCATTTAGGTCACACATCAATTATACCCATCATAGGCAAGTTTTTTCATGGACACAATTGGGAGAGACCCTGAAATCTCTGTCCNCAAAAATCAAAGTTTATTTTTAAGAGATTATATTTATGTATATGTGCATGCTCAGTTGTGTCAGACTCTGCGAACCCATGGACTCTAACCCACCAGGTTCCTCTGTCCATGGGATTCTCCAGGCAAGCACTCTTTGTCCCCTGCCCCCGCCTCTATTTCCCAGCGGAAGTATAAATATCAACGTCCTCTCCTGCTTGAGGCTCTTTTCTCCCTGAAACTCAAATGTTGAACTAAAAATATGTGCTCAAATGTGAAGACGGAACCACAGAAAGCCACATCTCATAGGATAACGGATCCTCTCCTCTGTGTGCATGGTGTCGCGTCCCAGGAATCTACACTGATAGCTGGACACCCAAGGTTCTAATCCAGCCTGGAGATGAGCTAGCTAGCACCAGGCTCTGCACAAGTAACGTCATACACGCATGCACACACACACTCACCCCCGGGCCCCAGTTTTGCATGAGCAGAAAGAAAAATGCTGGCCCAGATGAGTGGCCCCCAGCCCTGGCGGCACAGTAAAGTCATTGGGGAAGTTTTCTTTTTAATGTTGATGCCCACACCTCACCACGGACCCATTACATCCACATTTCTGGGTGTAGAGACTGGGCCCTGGAATTTAAAAAATTCCTTAAGTGATTCCTAGTGTGCAGCCAGGATTAGGAAGCTCTGAATTGTGTTCATGGCTTCAAAACTATTTTTAATCAGAGACTCATTTTCCTTAAACAAAACTTATGCCGGAGGCCCTGTGTGTGGAGCAGGCACACATGGGGCTGTTCAGTTGGAGCAGGAAAGAGGCCCCGAAGTTTTGCCCACTGGCCTCTCCTCCCTTCATCTTCCCTCCCTGAAATCAGCCCCTGGGACCCCTGGGACCCTCAGAAGACCTTCCAGGCCGTGGAGCCCAAGAGGGTTGATAAACACAGTTTCAAAACTGCTGGAGAGTACACAACCTCCAAGACTGTTTAAAGAACTGAAGTTCTGAAATCACGTGAGACCATTCAGCATCTGGAGCTCTATCTGGGTCATAAATATCCTCACAAATCTATGTGCCTGATGAAACCTCGTTTCTGCCCTGTTTCGTGTCTGGTTGTGGAGCCAGGGACCACACTGGACAACGGTGAGAAAATTCCACCAGCTGCTGACTCCCCTGGTGCTGCTCCCACCAGCCACAGGGCCGCCAGGTCCATTTCACCCCAAGACAGAGGGGAAGGAGTCCACAGTCTGCATGGTGCTTGGGTGAGGGATGGCTCCATCAGAAAGGTCCCTGGAACCATGCAGCTGAGGCTAAGGAGGGAAGTTTATTCCTGTTACACAGGAAGTACAGGGAATGCATCCTCCAGACTCAATGGTAAGAACTGTTGTTGAAATCAGACCCCAACCAGGAAGCCCCAGTTCTAGCCCTAAAGTATTTAACTTCCTTTGGCTGTGCAAGATCAGAAAATACAAAAGTGCCAATACAGTTTAAAGGAACAGGGCCAGAGTGTCCCCCCACCCCCCATGGGTGTCAGGTGGCACCCGGAGGAATGAGAACATAGAGCCCTTCCTGGGGTCACAGGAAAAGTCGGCCCAGGCTGAGGTGATGGAGGCATCTGCCCCACTGGCAACAGGGGTCCTAAAAAACTCGGTGAGCAAGATTAAAAATCTTTTAATGCAATTTTTAAAAAAATCAGGACTATTTTTTTTAAATAGAGCTTCCTTGATAGCTCAGGTAGTACAGAATCTGCCTGCAATTCAGGAGACCTGGGTTGGATCCTTGGGTTGGGAAGATCCCCTGGAGAAAGGAAAAGCTACCCACTCCAGTATTCTGGCCTGGAGAATTCATGTGCGACCGTTCAGCATCTGGAGCTGAATGGGGTCACAAAGAGTTGGACACAACTGAGTGACTTTCACTTCGCTTTTAAAATCAAGATTAATGAAAACAATTCCATGATAAACTATGAAATTAAAATGGAAGATCAGTGTTCCTGATTTTTCTTATTGCCGCAGGCTCCAATGGAGCTCAGCTTGGACAGCAGTCCTTTGGAAGGAAGCAAAGACAGCCTCATTTAGCCTGTTACTCGTGATGATTCTCCTGAGAGTAAACCAAAACAACAGCATACTCTCCACCAGCACTACCATCATCACCATCATCTCCATCATCCAGCAGTTAGGATGCTGAGGACCTACCATGGTCTAGACATTTCATCACTGTCTTCTGCATTCCATTTTCACAGCCATCCTGAGAAGAGGTTTATTACCATTTTACAGATGAAGAAACTGAGGCCTCAAGCGGAGAGTAATTTATCCAAGTGTGAGAGAAGGAAATGTGGAGCCTACAGAAAACCATCTGCAGAACTCACCCCAAGGGGAAGTCTCTGGGGNTTTCACAGCCATCCTGAGAAGAGGTTTATTACCATTTTACAGATGAAGAAACTGAGGCCTCAAGCGGAGAGTAATTTATCCAAGTGTGAGAGAAGGAAATGTGGAGCCTACAGAAAACCATCTGCAGAACTCACCCCAAGGGGAAGTCTCTGGGGAAAAGTCACCCTGGCCATAGTTTTCCCCATGTCCTCAGCCAGAAGCAACATTCATACCACCAAGGCTCGCTGCACGGCATTGACAGCAGTCGTTTCTAATTGTGCTTACGTGACTTTACAGGAAACAGGATGTAGCATCTACACTCGGTGATGCCCTGGCTCAGTCACTCGACTTTGCGAGTCAGTTTGCTCAGCTGTTAACTGGAGACAGGCCTGACTGACCTCCACGCGTCTCAAAACCTTCAGGAGCCGGTTCCCTAGTCGTCCACCCACTCACTGGCTGCCCCTAGCCTGTGGGCATGTCCCCTCCCTCTGATTGTGAGGTTGCGTCTGGAATTTCCTTGGACCTTGCCCCAGGAAGGGGTACGATGGCCACCACGGCTGTCGGTTTCATCTTTAGCCTCTTGTTGCTTTTAGGTGGTCTTTAGGAAGCCCCATAGTAGAGAAGACCTCCCTGCCTTGACCTTAGCAGTCTCTATTCTGGTGGGCGCACCAGGCAGACAGCCCCCATGAATGTTGATTCAAGAAGCCAAGTTTCTGACTCAGACTCCTGCCTGCTACATCTGTTTTAAGCTCAGCCTCAGAGCAATTCCACACACCCCCTCCTGTGGACCCCTGCAGAAGGGACCCTACCAGGTGGCGGAGGTCCAGGCACCGGGGTGACGGGGGCAGAGCAGAGGCCGCAGCTCAGCCAAGGGACCCTTGTCATCGTACGAGACAGGGACAAAGACATAGGGAGGGAGAGCCCTCTGCAGTGGCGGCGAGAGGGGTTCTCCCCACTTGGATCCTCCCCAAACGCACTTTATTGTATTGTTTGAAGAATTTCCAGGAATCTGGTTAACAGTCCTACTGCCTTGTAGCTTGGATGTATACAAAAACAAGTGGTCTTAAAATGAACAGCATCAGTGAATGTTACTCAGTGCAGAGCTGCAGTCCTGGGGAGCTGAGCTCCGCTCTTGTGGAGAATGTTTCAGTTGCAGGTATCAGAACCCGTCTGAAGAGTGTCGGGTGGGTGTGACAGGGCATGTGGGTGGCAGTGCCCATTCTTACCAGTGCCCGTGTTGTTCCCTCCTCCCGGGCACACAGCAGGACTGCGTTTTCTAGAAGTCCTCACAGTTAGAAGCCATCCATGGCTTGTAGACAGGAAGGATTTCCCCCTCGCTCAAGGATCAACTGATCCTCCATGCTACGCTTGCCTGCAGGGACCCAGTGGGGCCAGAGTCCCAGAAGCAGGTACTGTTCCCTCTGCCCGGGATCAGCCTTTCCTCCCGGTCTGCCCAGCAAATTCCTTGGCATCCTCAGGACTCAGCTCAACTGTCACCTCCTCCTTGAAGTCCTCCCTGATCCCTCAGGGAGGAGAAGCCACTCCCACAAGTCTTCATGCAACCCGGACTTCTGCACCCTTGGCCACCTTAGCAAATTACCACACACTGGGCAGCTAAAGAGGGCTTCCGTGGTGGCTCAGACAGTAAAGAACCTGCCTGCAATGCAGGAGACCTGGGTTTGATCCCTGGGTTGGGAAGATCCCTTGGAGAAGGAAAGGGTAGCTAAAAGCAAGAGAAATGTATTCCCTCCTCGTTCAGGAGGGCAGAAGTCCAAAATCAAGGTATCAGCCGGGACATGCCCTGCTGGAGGCTCAAGGGACAGTGTCTCCCACGCCCTGCTCCTAGCACCATGCTGCTGGCCACCCGTACTGTCCCCCGGCTCGTAGATGCGTCCTTCTGGTCTCTGCCTACAGAGCCCCGGGCCCTTCTCCCTGTGCGTCTCTTTGTTTGTCCTTCTCTGCCTCTTAGGAAGGCTCTCTCATGGAACTTACAGCCCACCCTACTGCAGCACTAACGTGTATGGATGCTCACCTTGAACACATTGGCAAAGATGCTATTTCTTTTTTTTTTAATTATTTATATATTTATTATTTATTTTTGGCTGTGCTGGGCCTTTACTGCTGCACGTGGACTTTCTCTAGTTGTGCTGAGCAGGGGCTACGCTCTCGTGGTGTGTGGGGTTCTCTTGTTGCAGAGCACAGGCTCTATGCACTCTGGGCTTCGGTAGTTGTGGCTCTTGCGGTCTAGAGTGCGGGCTCAGGAGTTGTGGCACATGGGCTGAGTTACTCCGTAGCATGTGGAACCCTCCCAGATCAGGGTCTAACCTGTGTCTCCTGCATTGGCAGGCAGATTCTTTACCACTGAGCCACCAGGGAAGCCCCAAAGATGCTATTTCTGAGTAAATCACACCTTCACTTATTTGTTCACCTTCTGGAAAGACGTGGGTTGGTGAGGGGCACCAGCTAACACACCACACACACCTTTTACTGTGGTTCTCCCCTTGGGATCCTTGCGTCTGTCTCAGGTGACAGTCACCTTCCTGGGGGCCAGGCTGTGCCAACTTCGCTCTGTAAACTCAGCCTCTTGCCTGGAGCCCCAGGAGAACATCTGTTAACTAAGTGATGGATGAACAATCAGAGCATCTCCCCCTCTGTAGGCGCCATCCGGAAAGCTTCCCAGCTGTGACCTCTCCCGTCTCAAACACCCTGCTGAGTTCCCCCATCCCGAGGAGTCTAGGAAGAACAGAGAGAAAATTAAGTTGTTCTATGGCCGTGCGGTGTCCTTTACTTTCGTTGGGTTCCAGAAGCTCTCAAGGCCAGCAGCCAGGATGATTTAGGGAGTTCCAGGGCCCTGCTGCAGAGGAGCGCGAGGGGGGCGCCAGGGTCTGCGCTCTTCTGTGTGGGCGGAGAGGCCTGCACTGAACCTCTTCCAGGATGCAGACGGAGGGCAGAAGCTGGGTGACTTTTTACGAGTGTTTGTTACAGCTGTTGGTTGGCGAGTTGGTTTCTGGAGCAGCTGGAACCAAGCAGCAGGGCCTCCAAATTCCAACCTGCTTAGCAGCCTGCTCTATATTTACCAAGAAATGACATAGTCTGGGAGTTGGGTCATCCCTCCCAAACCCCAAGGGTCCCTGGCGTGATGATGCCCGACCAGTTGGCTCTCAGAGCACCAAGAGCCCCAAGGACCTCAGCTCGCCTACCCCCTAAGGTCTGCAGGTTCTTTCTGGGGGCCTGGGGGGATGACAGCCAGGCCTCTCTGTTCTATTCCGGTCCCCTCTTGATCCAATTTGCTGCCCAGGACTGTCTCCAGGGTCGCAAAGTTGAGAGGTAGTATGTTCCCTCTGCTCTCCACTGTGCAGAAACAAGAGCCCCTTCCTTAGAGTCCTGTGTCACCCAGGGACCTAGATCCATCCAACTCATTGGGCCACCAGTGTTTGGCCCCTGTCCCCAGGTTGCTGGGGGGGGGGTGGAGGGAAGGAAGCGGCAGGAAGGCGTTTTCCTTAGAAGAAAAGACACAGAAAGTGAAAAGCCACTCAGTCGTGTCTGACTCTTTGCAACCCCATGGACTATACAATCCATGGAATTCTCTAGGCCAGAACACTGGAATGGCAAGCCTTTCCTGTCTCCAGGGGATCTTCCCAACCCGGGGATCAAACCCAGGTCTCCTGCATTGCAGGCAGAATCTTTACCAACTGAGCCACCAGGGAAGCCCAACGATGCAGAAGCTGCACAGCTATCTCCACTCTTGTTCTGAAGGTGTGAACTTGGTCCCAGACCCACACCCAGCTGCAGTGGAGGCTGCAGATGTGTGATCAGGGGCCTGATTAAAACCCAGGGGCCTTTATTAACACAGGCAGACCTTGGCTTACTTTGCTTTGCTTTATTGTGCTTCCAAGACAGCTTTACAAATTGAAGGTTTGTGGCTACCCTACTTCGAGCATGTCTATGGGTGCTGTTTTTCCAACAGAATTTGCTCACTTCGTGACTGTGTCATGTTCTGATAATTATTGCAATATTTCTAACTTTTTCATTATTGTTATATTTGTTATGGTGATCCATGATCTGTGATCTTAGATACTACTACTGTAATTGTTTGGGGCACCACAAACCACAGCCCTATAAGAGAACAAATTTAATCAACAAATCGCACGTGTTCTGACTACTCCACGGAACAGCTGTTCCCCATCTCTCCCTCTCCTTGGGCCCCCTAGTCCCTGAGACATAATATTGAAAGTATGCCAATTAATAACCTTGCAACAGCCTCTGTTCAAGTGAAAGGAAGAGTTATACATCTCTCATTTTAAATCAAAAGCTGGAGGTGATAAAGCTTCGTGAGGAAGACATATCAAAAGCCAAGACAGGTCAAAAGCTGGGCCTCTCACACCAAAACAAACCTCTCACACCAATTCAAGTCATGAGTGCAATGGAAAAGTTCCTGAAAGAAATTAAATGGCTGCTCCAGTGAACACATGGATAAGAAAGTGAAACAGCCTTACTGCTGATACAGAGATAGTTTGAGTGGTCTGGATAGAAGATCAAACCAGCCATAGCCTAATGCAGAGCAAGGCCCCTACTCTCTCCAATTCTGCAAAAGCTGAGAGAGGTGAGGAAACTGCAGAAGGAAAGTGTGAAGCAAAGGAGATGGTTCATGAGGCTGAAGGAAAGAAGCGGCCACCAGAGCAGATAGTGGTTCCTCTGATAGCAAAATGGATCGAAAACCATCTGGAAAGGAGTCACCAGTCTCGATGCCATTAAGAACAGTCATGATTCTTGGGGAAAGGTCAAAACATCAACATACACAAGAGTTTGGAAGGTGACCCCAGCCCTCACGGATGACTTTGAAAGGTTCAAGAGTTCAGCAGAGGAAGTAACTGTAGATGTGGTGGGGAAAGCAAGAGAACTACAGTTAGAATCAGAGGAGTTTGAAGATGTGGCTGACTTGATGCAACATCACGATAAGACTTTCACGGATAAGGAGGTGTTTCTTATGGATGAGAAAGAGAAGTGGTTTTCTGAGATGGGATCTACTCCTGGTGACGATGCTGTGAAGATTATTTAAATTACAGTGAAGGATTTAGAACATCACATAAGCTTAGAGACTAAAGCAGAGACAGGCTTTGAGAGGACTGACTCCAGTTTTGGAAGAAGTTCTACAGTGGATCAAATGCTACCACACAGTATTGCCTGATACAGAGAAATCACTTGTGGAAGGAAGACTCAATCCATGAGGCAAACTTCACTGTTGTCTCATTTTAAGAAGCTGCAGTCACCCCACCCTTCAGCATCCACCACTTTGACCAGTCATCAGCTGTCAACATGCAGGCAAGAACTTCCACCAGCAAAAAAAGGTTATGACTTGCTAAAGGCTCGGAGGATGGCTAGCATATTTTAGCCATAAAGTATTTTTTAATTGGGTTATGCACATTTTTTAGATATAATGTTATTGCATCCTCAACAGTGCAATAATGTAGTGTAAACATAATTTTACAGGCACTGGGAAACCAAAAAATGTGTGTGACTCACTTCATTGCCCTATCACTTTATTGCCACGGTCTGGAATCAAACCTGCAGTATCCTGGAGGCACTCCTGTCGAGGAAGGCAGGAAGGAGGAATCAGAAGGGCAGTGAGTGTGGTCCACAGCACACGCTACAACACACCCACCTGCCAGCAGTGAGTGTTCGTGGTGATGGGACCCAGGGCTGCCATGTGACATGGGACGATGGGTACTATACACTGCAATCTTGGGCTCACCTATTCCTGGTTCTGGAAGGGGAAAGAACATCTCTATCCATCTTAAGGGTTGCTAAAGGAAGGCCCCAAATTAGGTCAGAACAGGTGACCTCCTGCTGTAATAGAAGGTTATAGTTTGCAGCACACTATACAATTTGGAAAGAAGTATCAAATTTTAAATATACAAGTTCTTTGATCTAGCATTTAAATTTCTAAGAATTTATTTGACAGCTGTATTCACAATAAAAGGCAAAGACCTACATGAAAACACATTCATTGCAACATTATTTGTAATAGCCAAATGCTAGGTATAACCCACACGTATAACAATAGGGGACTGGGTCTAATAAATATGGTATATCCACAAAGGGGAATAGTATACAGCCATCAACATGAACAAATCACATTTATGTGGACTGATGTCAATCTTCAAGATTATATATGTAGTATTATAATAGTACTGTAAGTGTAATTAAGAGGCCAGATAGAGGAGAGGGGAAGTAACCTATCTCCATGTGTGTGGTTGGGTGTGGGGGCAGAGGCCAGCTTGTAGGAGGCACATGTGCAAAGTGTGGCTGTCACACAAGGAACTGGCAATGCTGGTGGACTCCAGGTAGAGATATAGAGTCTAGAAGGGGAGGAAGAATTTCTCCCACTGTCTGCTCCTCTTTGTACACATTGATTTTTGTGGCTGTGTGAATAAATCATTTCTTTTCATTTAAAAAGACAGATGAGGGATTCCCTGGTGGCCCAGTGGTTGGGAATTCACCTTCCAGTGCAGAGGCGTCGCTGGGCAACTAAGCCCAAGCCCCACAACTACTGAGCCGGAGCTCTAGAGCCCATGCTCTCAGATAAGAGAAGCCGCGGCAGTGAGAAGCCCGCACACCACAACTAGAGAGTAGCCCCCTGCTTACCGCAACTAGAGAAAGCCACATGCTGCGACAAAGAGCCCCTGAGCCACAGCAAACACCCATTGCAGCCAAAAATAAGTAGAAATAAAGGACAAATAAATAAATAGTAAGTAACTGGGGCTTAAAGATTTATGGGGGTGAAACCTTCCGTTTCAGCTGTGACCCTCCCTGCTAGGGTTGACTTAACCCCTCACCCGCTGGTCTCACCCGTGCCCACCCCCGGCCAGGACAGGCGCTCGGCTCTGGAACCCATCATGGCGACTCTCCTGTTTACAGAACCTGAATCCAGCCGCCCGACAGAAACTTCCCAGATCCCCGGGCAGGTTTCCCTCCCAGCAGCAATTTTTACTGCTGTGCGGTCGTAATTGCAATGTTTACTGGGTCTCCACAGTCAAATTAGATCTAGTCTGTCCAGAAAACAGATATTTCAAAGGCTTGTCAGGACACGAAACACTCTCTACACAGTGATCCCACACCGGGTGTTAAAGACAACGATATAGGCAACAAAAGCAAACCTAGAAACGTAAACCAANATATTGTTTAACTGATTGCAATATTGTAAAATCCATGAAATATTCCTAAAATTAATATAATCTACTCTAAAAACTAAAAGCATTGGATAAATGATATTCATATCTTGATTGTTATCACATAGTCCATGAGGTACATTTCTTAGTAGGGTAATAGTAGAGTCTCCTTTTGAAAATACTTACTTTTATTCACCTCACTTCAGTACACATAAATACTTTTCAACAGATCATCTAACTGTACTGAATACTGCTTTCCTACCACCATGTTTAGCCTCATTTACTGTGTTCAGCCATCTTGTAATGGTTGTTTCAACCTACTAATTAATCTGTTTATAAATTAATTTAGTGAACATAAAATATATATCTAATGTTTTCTGTGTGTCATGACACCCTCTAATTTTCTCCTGTATTATACACTCCATTACATTCATACACCTTTCACCCATCATAACAGATGTCATCTGCACTTGGTAGGCTCTGTTGGGTATTATTACAGTTCACATGAGACTTGAGGCATGATTCCTTAGTGGAGATCTTTCTTCTTCTCATATTTTGGTTAGTTCTCAATATTGTTGGTTATAACTTATTTCTTTCATCTTAGTCACTGGCTGAACTTGTTATAAATGTGCTCAACAGTTATATCCACGCTACCCCTAATCTTCTTGTTTGGTATATTAATGAAATCTCTATTGATAGCCACCCTATTAAATAGTGACAGAGGGAAGTTATTTAACTTTTCTAGGTTCTTGTCTCTTTAAAATTGTGAGAAAAAGAATCTACAGATCATTGTTAGGAATTCTAAATAACATGTGACTTAAAAGAGTAATAGCAATAGTGAAGTCATTCAGTCGTGTCCCGACTCTTTTCGACCCCATGGACTGTAGCCTACCAGGCTCCTCCCTCCATGGGATTCTCCAGGCAAGAGTACTGAAGTGAGTTGTCATTTCCTTCTCCAGGGGATCTTCCCGACCCAGGGATCGAATGGCAATGCTGAGACCTAATTCACACACTATCATTGTTATGTTATTATGATAATATATCTAAGGAATATTGAGACAGGATGGGACCTGGAAACTGGGTCCTTTACTGGAGTGCTTGCTCATAGATGAATGTCCCCTTTAGCAATGGAATAAAAAGAACCTATAAGGCCCTAAAAGCAATTCCACCCATGTTTATTCAGAGAAATTATGAATAAGATACAGAAAGCAAAGCTCAACTGCCAATTCTGAGGTGCTGGGAGCAAAATCATGGGACTGCTCATGATTCTTGCATACAGCACCACCAGAGAGGTGGGAAGACCACCTAAGTTATCCCTCAATGGGATAAGAAAGGGTAAAAAAAAATACTCCTTTTTCATTTAACAAAATGCTTTTCCATTATGTTCTGGTTCCCATTCTAATTGTGTTGGAGGGAGCAAGGGCACCTGTTATTTGTTTTCACTTCCTCAAGCTTCATTATAGCATTGCTTTAATTTCTTCTCTGGCTTCACATTAAATTACATTGATTAAAGAATTCAAGAACCCAGTTCAGTAACAATATTATATAATGATGATTATATCCTTAAACTTGTAAATGCATTTGCTTGTTTATTAAATATTCCAAGACACATTCTCCACCTGCTTCTATCTTTTGCTTTATAAAATGTATTTTTAGTTATGTGAGCAAAGTTGTTGGGGTTTTGTAAATTTGTTTGAAACTTAAGCCAAATGGCTGGGGGAATGTGAAGGAAAAATAAGTAACAGTAAACAAGTTAAAGTATATTTCCATAACATTTTTTAAATAATATCATATATGAAATGAATCACCAGTCCAGGTTTGATCCATAACATTTTAAAATAAACCATGTGTAGTTCTATTGTAAACTCAAATTCTTTTGAAGTTGTTTGAAAATACTGAAGCACCATACTGCAAAAATAATAAAAGCTCTAGGTAATGTTGAGGTAAAATAATTGAATGCTAGTTTGAGATATTTTTCTTAAGTTTGGATAACTTGAAGTCTGAAATTTTAATTTGCACATTGTTGTCCTATGAATGTTCTTCTGAGCTCTGAGTCACTATGTGTAGATGCACTTATAGCATCCATTTGGAAAAAAAGAAATGCTCAGTTAGCTCCCAGATGTTTCAACCATTCCAGGTAAAGCTCTAAACATGAAAAAAGGAGCCATCTTCAACATTCTATATTTATCAGACACCATCTGTGTCTAACCTTAATTGCAGAATAATGCAGAACAAAAATTTGTTATTTTAAGTGTTTGATATAAGGTAATTTGATGAAGAAATTGAAAAATGAATAAGCAATACAATTATTATTTTATAAGCAAATAATTATTATGTTCATCTACATTTATACTGATTTATTTGGGAACCTTTAAAAAACTTTATCATACTCCCTTTTCTTATACAATATTTTTTCTTCTTCATGAAATATATCTATATGAATATCCTGCAGTAAAATTCTCTCAGATTTTGTTGAATAAAAATGCTTTGGTTTTGCTCCCTTTCAAACTGCCAGTTTATGTTGACCATTGTTTGTTGCCATCACTTGGAAGGGGATATTTCACTTTCTTTGTGATTTTGTAACATTACTGAATGTTGCTATAAGTACAGTTGTCTTTTTTTTTTGGGGGGGGTAGGTAAGTTTCCCTTATTCACCATTTAATATTAAGCTCTCATATTTTGCATTTATATTTTGTAGGTTTACCATATGACTGTGTATATTTTTATCTTTTTTGCTTGGTATTTTCTTTTTTTCCTTCATCTA
This sequence comes from Neotragus pygmaeus, assembly GCA_006410875.1. Lineage (NCBI taxonomy): Eukaryota > Metazoa > Chordata > Mammalia > Artiodactyla > Bovidae > Neotragus > Neotragus pygmaeus. The sequence goes on along the minus strand of SJYV01008537.1, from coordinate 87,511 downwards.
AAAGTAATGTTCAAATGCTCCATGCTAGGCTTCAACAGTACATGAACAAAGTACTTTCAGATGTTGAAGCTGGATTTAGAAAATGCAGAGGAACCAGAGGTCAAATTGCCAACACCCGGTGGATTCAAAAATGTAAGAGAATTCCATAAAAAATCATCTACTTCTGCTTCATGAGTGCTGAAGAATGGATGCTTTTGAATTACGGTGTTGGAGAAGCCTCTTGAGAGTCTTTTGGATTGCAAGAAGATCCAACCAGTCCATCATAAAGGAAATCAGTCCTGAATATACATTAGAAAGACTGATGTTGAAGCTGAAACCCCAATACTTTGGCCTCCTGATATGAAGAGCTCACTCATTGGAAAAAACCCTGATGCTGGGATAGATTGAAGGCAGGAGGAGAAGGGGACAACAGGGGACAAGATGGTTGGATGCATCACCAATTCAATAGAATGAGTTTGAACAAGTTCTGGGAACTGATGAAGGATAAGGAAGTCTGGCATGCTGCAGTCCATGTGGTTGCAAAGAGTCAAACTTGACAGGACAGGGCAACTGAACAGCAACAAACNTGACTTTTTGTGACCAGCTTCCCTTAGCAAACTGTCTTCAAGTTTCATCTGTGCTATAGTATGAATCAGAACTTCATCCCTTTTTAATTATCATACAATAGTCTATTTATTAGATATAACACTAATTTTTTTTAATCCCCACATTTTAACCATTATGGTGAAAATAACCATTCACCATAATGTAACTGCCCAGAGCCTCTCAGTTTCCATAAAGATTGCACAACTACAATGTGTATCACCAGATCCTCTACTTGGCGGGGCGGGGGCGGGGGTCACAGCCTGCCGGGACCCCCACCCCAGTTCTCCCCTCGCTGTGAGGTTTGCCACACAGCAGCTGACTTTCCCCTTCGGCTGTGACTCCTGGTCCAGGCAAGTCGAGGGACCAGACAGGAAAGGAATTCAAGCTGGGGAGAAAATATCTTTAATAAACATCAGACATTTGGGGGAGTCTCGCTCTCCACTGAACCCATCCCTATGCTGTAGTGCTCCATTTTTGGGAGGGAAGGTGAGAAGGAAGGAGGACCCCACGGAATATTTGTTTGTGGGTTCATAGAAACAGTCACAGGCAACAAGACAGGGCAGTCAGGCAACAGCACATAGTTAGTATCTGTTGAATGAATGGATGGGTGGATGGGTGAATGACTTTGTCTTGCTGACTAGAAACACCCAGAAGGCAGAGCGAGACCCTGGTCATTTCCATGACCCCAACCCAATCCCCTGCACATAGTAGGTGTTCAAGTGCCTGCAGTCTGTGACATCACCGTAAGTCACAGTCATTTCTCTTAGAGTTTTGAACTTTTCCCCTCTTAGTTGGATTTTTTTTTTTTTTTTTTTTTTTTTTTTGCTAAAACCCTTTACTTTGTAAAGGATCACATGGTGATGATACAAGCCAAGCCTGGACTATCTGTTTAATCTTCTTTCCCCTAAATATTAGCTCAGTGGGGAAAGGAGCCTAACCTCTCTGTATATTTTTCTCTGTATATACTTTTGGCCAGAAGGCTGGAAAAACCAGGACTCAAGCAGGATGCCTAGAGATTCTGAGAAAAGATGGGGAGAAGCCGCCTGCCAGAGGGAGGAAGAGGGGGTGTCAGGAGTGTGGGAACAGATGTGACATGTCTTTTCTGGACAGGCCCTGTCCGAGGATTTGCCTGTCTTACGTGTAAGCACTTGTCATTGACAAGCCACTTGCACCTCCCTGACCCCGAGGGGAGGACAGTTTCCATCTGGGTAGCTGGTTGGGCCAGCCCTGGGCAGGCTGGGGGTGCCCACCTCAGAGCCCAAAAAAAGCAAGCTGGAGCTTGTGTTCCAGACCCCGCTGCAGTGGACACACGGGGCTGGACTGTGCTGCTCACTTGCACGACTCACCCATTTACCAAAGATCACTGCCTCATACTCTCAGACTGCACGGGTTTTACAGTGTGTCAGTGACAATTCCATAAAGCTGTTAAAAAAAGTAACACGTGCTCACTGGAAAAACCTACATATTGTTAGTATACATATACATACATGCAGAGGTGTGTGTTATATATCTACACATGCACAGGTACTTATCTATCCATACATATGAAAAGTGAACGTGTTCGTTGCTCAGTCGTGTCTGACTCTTTGCAACCCCACGGACTATAGCCCGCCAGGTTCCTCTGTCTGTGGAACTCTCCAGGCAAGAAGGAATGGTTAGCCATTTTCTTCTCCAGGGGGTCTTCCTGACCCGAGGATCGAACCCAGTTCTCCAGCATTACAGGCAGACTCTTTGCTGTCTGAGTCACCAGGGAAGCCTGTACAGAAATACTAATGTGTATAATATGTGTACATATTTATGTAGATACATAAATGTGCCTGCATACATATGTGCACATAGATATATGTGCATAAACAGTTGACCATATGAAGAAGAAATGTCCTCTCTAGTGGAGAGAGCCCAGTCTGAAAGGCAGGAGACTCCCTTGTATTAACATTAAAGACCTGGCTTTGCTAGCGACGTGTTGAATAACCCTGAGGAGCAGTCACTCTCTCTCTCTGGACCACGCCAGTCACTCTTTCCTTGTTCTCCCTAAAAATCACGGCTCAGCTGCCAGAGTGACCCTCTGAGCACATCAGTCCTCCCATCAAAAGCTGCCGAAGTTTTCCCACCCCTCTCAGAGCAGAAGCTGCTGTTCCCATGACGACCTTTACAAGGCTTGCCAAGGCCCCAGAGGGCACAGGCCAGTGGAATCTTTCCTGGAACGGTGGAATGTTCTAGATATGCAACAGGACAGCCATTGGCCACGTGTGGCTGCTGAGCACTTGGAATGCAGCTCGTGTGGCTAAGGGGTCAATCTTTAGCTCGATTTTACTGTCCCCTCATCCTCTCTTCCCCAGTCACACTAGGTCCTCGCTGCTCCACCAGCTCTCCAGCCCAGTCCTGCCCCAGGGCCTTTGCATCAGCCATCCGCTCTGGGCACAGTCCTTGTTAATTTCATTTCTTGTTCATTCTCCATCTCTTCCCTCCAGAATCTTAGCTCCATGGGAGCAGGGACTCTGTCTGTTCAGTGCATTCATGCCTCCCAAGCTTCTAGAACAGCCCTTGGCACACAGCAGGAGCTCAACCGACATTTGTTGAATAAAGACTTGAATGATGACCCCTGCTCTGAGTTTGCTTGTAGAAGAGGACAGTCTGGTCACTCCCTGTGCTATGTCCAACCTTCCCTGGCGCTCCCGGGCTCCCAGGATCTGGAGCCCCTCACTCTGTCTCATCCAGGCAGATGGAAGGCTTTGGGCTAAAACAGCAACCACTGTTCCCAGGCAACCTGGCTTTGTTAGATGCACACTGACCACTTTTGAGCAGCAGTGATAAGCTGGCGGGTGGGGGCAGGGAGGGGCTCAGCCTAGAGAGGGCAAGCCAGCTCTGCTCGGGTGGGTGAGGCCCTGAAGGGGGACTGCCCCCTTGCCCACACTTTGTAGACACCCCTCCATGTTGAGTGAGGAGTTGGGATGGGTAACATGTGTTGTTGGGGACCTTCCAGACAAATGTGCTCCCCAACCCGCCTTCCATGTGTCTCATGAGTGGAAAGTCATGGGTTTGGATTCCCACAAACACACAAAGCCAAGGTCCTCCAGACCATGCCCTGTGGTGTGTGTTTCCCGGTATATCGTTGTTGTTCTTTAGTCACTCACTCTTGACTGACTCTGCGACTGCATTGACTGCGGCCCACCAGGCTCCTCTTGTCCTTGAGATTTCCAGGCAAGAGCACTGGAGTGGGTAGCCACTTCCTTCTCCAGGGGATCTTCCCGACCCAGGGATTCAAACCGTGTCTCCTGCATGGGCAGGTGGATTCTTTACCGCCGAGCCACCCGGGAAGCCCTTCCTGGTCCAAAGGCTGTTCTTCATCAATTTCACCCTTTGAAAGTCTCCAAGAACTGAATGCTCCCAGGATACAGATGCGTCCTGGACTCTGTCCCCTCTAGAAATTCCGTTTTGCTTTTCCTTTGCTCTGGAGCGTTTGTCCACATAACGATACGCAGGTCTCCCAAAGTCTGGGGGAGGCTGTTGGTTTCCTGGCTGCTATATCCCGTCATCCCGAGCTCACTGGTGCTCCGACGATGTGTAAACGCAAGGCCGCTCTGCTCGCTGGGGCAGCGCTTTCGTCTTGGGGCCAAACTCACTCTGTAAATGGTAGAGAGGCGTTTCGATTTCTCTTCTGCCCAGCTGACAGTGGGTTTACAGTTTATAATCTGGCCTTTGTAAAAGCATTTGTCAGCCTGGATATTTCATTCTAAGCCCGACCACCCATGCAGAGGGACAGGCAGGAAGTGGCCCTTCATTTGCACCAACAGTCAACTTGGAGGTTGGCTGCAGAATCAGAGAACCCAGTCGCACGGGGGGACTTTTTTGGCATTATCTACCTCGCATCTCGGCGGCGAAAGCAGCCCTTGTTTATACAAAGCGATCCCCACATGCTAAATTTGGAAATTCTACGTATTTCTCTAATCCTCCAGGCCCCAGGCAGGTCCAGGCCTCCTCTAAGAAACTGCCCCGCTTCCCCGCGTCCCTCGGTCTCCAGCCCAACCGCCCAGCGCAACAGGGAAGGCCTGGGGCAAGGAGGCTCGGGACAACCCAGCCCACGCCAGCACGGAACTGAACACTTCTCTCGCCAGCCAAGAAGGCGCTCTGAGGCTGGCCGGCAGTTTTATTTTTTAAGTGTCTGTGTACACATGTATATAATACGGCTCCCTCTGGGCAGGCCCAGCCTGATCTTTGGCAGAACCTCAGGGCTCCAGTCCACAGGAGTGGACCAGGGACGAGGGGGAGGCCTGTGCAAAGGCAGCCTGAATTGATAAGGAGCCTCAGTAGCCCAGGCTGGCATGATAGCAGGGAAGGAATGCAATATAATAAGGAACACTCACGTTTTATCTCTGTTCTTGAAGACGTTTGCGAGGGAGGAAATAACACCATTTTGGGCAAGAGATAAAGGAGATGGAGCTGTGATGGTTCATCTGCAGAGCTCACAGCTCTCCCCCTCCATGCCCCGCTCCCTCACACCCAGCCCCCGTCCTCTACCTGCTTGAAAATGCTGGAATTTGGCTTTGAGCCTTCTTGCTGCTGCTGCAACATCTCATCACATACCAGCCACCTCCCCGAGGCTCCAGCCTCCCCCTCAGCCTCCCNCCCTCCATGCCCCGCTCCCTCACACCCAGCCCCCGTCCTCTACCTGCTTGAAAATGCTGGAATTTGGCTTTGAGCCTTCTTGCTGCTGCTGCAACATCTCATCACATACCAGCCACCTCCCCGAGGCTCCAGCCTCCCCCTCAGCCTCCCTCTAAGCCTTCCTCCCATGACAGCTCACACCTCCAGCAGTCTGAGATCTGAGCGCTGCACCTTATCACCTGCAGAAAATCAAGGACAAGCTGGCTGATGGGGACCCAGATGCAACAAGACCAAGGCAGAGCTCCAGGCGGCCTCCTGATCGTCACATCACTCCTTTCTCTGCAGCTGAGGCTACTTCTTTTGCCAAAACCAGGCACGTCCCAGGCCCAAGGGCCCACCCAGGGACAGAAGGAAGAAGTCACTCCTGTGTTTGGAGTGCAGGCTACGTGCCAGCGACTGACTGACGTCAGGTCATCTTATCCCGTCTCAGGGTGCGTGTCTCCCAGGCAGAGCCTGAGACAAGGGTTCCCACACAAATGGACGAGCTGGGGGACACTCCAGGAGACAGCAGCAGGGAGGGAGGGAGGAGGGAGACAGGGAAGGGAAGGTGCCAGTGACTCAGTTCCAGGCCACCGGAGCATAAGCCCCTCTGGGGAGCTCCGTGGAGCCCCAGGGGTACCCACTTCCCAGAGGGGACAGCGAGCTTGGGTAGCCACCCACTCACTCCCAGCATCGTTGGTCAAGAGCTGCTCCCATGTGGTGCCCTCCTCTGAGCCTGCTGCCCACCCTGGGTATGTGGGCACAGCCCATTCTCATAGCCAGACAGAGCGCTCGGGCCGAGCTGCACAGGGCAGGCAGTTAGAAGCCAGACTGGAATTTTCCAAAACAGCCAGAGTGAGGGATGCAGATGGGCCCAGAGAGCTCAAGGTCACTCACCTGGAAAGGAACAGAAATGAAGGCCACAGCCTGGGGTCCTTACACTCTTAGCCAATGCCCCGCGGCCCCAGCTCCCAGACACGAAGCCTGGCTGGCTTGGCATAGGGCCCTCTCCCCAAACCAGCTTGGTTTCTATTCGGGGCTTCCCCGGTGGCTCAGACGGGAAAGAATCTGCCTGCAATGCGGGAGACCCAGGTTTGACCCCCTGGGGAAGGGAATGGCAACCCATTCCAGTATTCTTGCCTGGAGAATCCCATGGGCAGAGGAGCCTGGCAGGCTACAGTCCATGGGGTCACAAAGAGTTGGACACTAATTCAGATGACTGGCTTCTTATCAGGAACATACACTTCTTTTGGGTAGGTCTTTCATATGCTATGTTGCAAATACTCCAGAGGTTAATGTTATCCTTTAAGTGGCCGTAACCAAATTCTGTTGGGACTATCTAAGCTATAACCAGATTCAACAGATGTTTATGGCAAAACACATTTTTCTCCTCTAAGAAATAAAATTAAGAGTCTGATAGATAGGAGAGTTGTGAAGACTAGTTTTTACTGAAAGGCTATGTAGATATTGGTTTGGGCTGAGCATGTACTCGGGTAGATGTGTGTGGAATGCCTCCTGATCCCCTAGAACACTGATGACCTAATGCAACCACTTATCTAAAAAACCAGTCCAACCTAGAGTGAAATCGAGTGACACCAGGGACAGTATTTCAGTCTGGGGTGAAGCTGCTTGAGGAGGAGTGGATATAAAAGTGGTTCGTGCTCATTAATCCAGCAGAACAGGATGGTCTTACACTGTTGTTTGTTTTTTACAGATATTTACAGATAGTTTTAAACTTTAAGAGACATCACATTCCTCTTCTCCAGAGGATCAGTTTAGCTCACTGATTTTGCTGAATGTCACATAGAGGTGGCACGTGACCCAGAGATATCTATGTAGTGGTTTGTCAATTTTTTTCACGTTACAGCAATTATTCATATGAAGTCTTTCTTCAGGATTATTGGGGTTTTTTCTTTTTCTTTTTGGCTGTGCTGGGTCTTTGCTGCTGCGAGGGCTCGTCTGTGATTGCTGCGAGCAGGGCCTGCTCTCCAGGTGCAGCGTGTGGGCTACTCGGTAGGGTGGCTTCTCTTGTTGCGGAGCAGGGGCTCTGGAGCACAGGCTCAGTAGTTGCGGCTCACGTGCTTTGTTGCCTTGAGGCATGTGGGATCTTCCTGGACCAAGGATTGAAATGGCGTCTCCTGCATTGCCAGATGGATTCTTTACCACTGAGCCGACAGGGAAACCCTGATTATTATTTTTAATATTTATGTATCTATTTGGCCAGGCCGTGTCTTAGTTGCGGCACACGGGATCTTCAGTTGCGGCATGCGAACTTGGTTGCAGCATGTGGGATCTAGTTCCCCAACCAGCAATCAGACCTGGGCCACCTCCCTGCGTTGGGAGCACGGAGTCCTAGTCACTGGACCCCCAGGGAGGCCCCCCTATGAAGCCTTATGTAGAATTCAAGATGAGAGATAGAGAAAGATGAAGCTGTTTTGATAGATCGGGTAAGGGGTTCTAGTTGAAACCTCTATTTCCCATCCCCATCCCACCCGCTCCAACAATGGTGCTTATTCATATGCTTCTATGCAACCCCAAGGACTGGGGGGGNAGAGATAGAGAAAGATGAAGCTGTTTTGACAGATCGGGTAAGGGGTTCTAGTTGAAACCTCTATTTCCCATCCCCACCCCACCCGCTCCAACAATGGTGCTTATTCATATGCTTCTATGCAACCCCAAGGACTGGGGGGGAAAAAGAAACAGCATTTAAAACACTAATTAAAGGCCAAATCCAACAACTGGAGTATGAGAAAAGTAAAGGACAAGCAAGGTTAACACATTAAAGTGGTAGTTTCTATAAAAATCCCCAGTCAAGAATGTGTTAAGTCATTTGGGTAACACAACAGAGCAAGTCTGAAGACAGGCTCAAATCAGAATTCAGCTTTCTTGATTCTGGGCTGCCCTCTAGAGCTGCAGATAAACCAGAATACTCAGTAGAGATTCCAGAAGGGTCCTGCCGTACCAGTCAGGCTGGAGGGCCCCTAGAGTAAAGGCTAACAAAGATTAAAAACAAACCTCAAAAGGATCAAGCTGGTTTTCAAGTAACTTAACCTCCTGCCAATATAAATTTCAACCCTCTTCAGTGGAAGACAACCAAATCCAACAACTCAATAAATAACAAGCATTTGTAATGTTTGGCGTCCAATCAAAAATGACTAGACACATGACAAGCAGTAAAATGTGACCTATAACTAGGATAAAAATCTGTCAAAAGAAACAGAGCCAAAAGTGACAGTAATGTCAGAATTAGCATGGAAGAACTACGAACAGATTTTATAGACATGCTCAAGGATTTAAAGAAAAGCATAAACATAATGGAGAAAGAATTGGAAGATAAGAAAAAGAACCAAGTGAGATATTCCAAACTGAAAATACTGCATCTAAAATGAGTGTTTCATTGTACAAAAGATTAATCATGGCAGAAATAATGGATGCTTTCAAACTGTGGTGCTGGAGAAGACTCTTGAGAGTCCCTTGGACTACAAGGAGATCAAACCAGNCAAACTGAAAATACTGCATCTAAAATGAGTGTTTCATTGTACAAAAGATTAATCATGGCAGAAATAATGGATGCTTTCAAACTGTGGTGCTGGAGAAGACTCTTGAGAGTCCCTTGGACTACAAGGAGATCAAACCAGTCAATCCTAAAGGAAATCAGTTCTAGATGTTCACTGAAAGGACTGTTGCTGAAGCTCCAATCTTTGGCCACCTGATGCAAAGAGCCAACTCACTGGAAAAGACCCTGATGCTGGGAAAGATGGAAGGCAAAAGGAGAAGGGGATGACAGAGGATGAGCTTTTTGGATGGCAACACTGAATCAATGGACTTAAGTTTGAGCAAACTCCAGGAGACACTGGAGGACAGGGAAGCCTGGTATGATACGGTCCATGGGAAAAGAGTCAGAGATGACTTAGCCATCTGAACAGAAACAGCAATCACTGTGGAAGAAATCAGTGAACTTGTAGACACAGCAATGGGACCCAGAGAAACTGAGACGCGGTTGCTCGGGACACCATCAGCCTAGAGGGCACGTAACTGGAGTCTTAGACGAGGAGACAGAGAAAGGCGTGGAAAAACAATTGAAGAGATGATGGCCAACATCTTTCCAAATTTGCTGCTAACTATAACCTGCTAATTCAAGAAGATCACCACAAAGGAAAAACACCAAGGCTGATCATGATGAAATTGCTGGAAAACAGTGATAAAGAGTAAAATTTAAAAGCCAGAGGGGGAAAAAAAGACACACTGAATTCAAGGAATGAACATAAAAGTCCCCAGAGATGTCTCATTAGGAAAGACAGCCGTCGCAGCTGCGAAGCTGATGAATAAGGAGCCGGCTGAGTTAGGAAAGTTCCCTTAAGTGTCCGGCTGGAACGGCATTGATTCCACACAACATGTGCCTTGTCTCTACTCACCAGGTTAAGCCCCTGTGGTAGACAAGATTATTTCTCAACAAATATTCACTCCTTCCCCAACCCAGACCTCCATGGAAAGATTGTATCTCTCCATGGCTTGACCTCAAGCTCTGCGCTGCAGCTTGCTTGGGCTAAGGCATTCACAGACAGCACACTCACAAAGTCGCGACGAGAGCTTGCATACCTAAGTTTTCCCCCGACAGTCCCATCTTTAACCTCAAGAAGGACGTGCCCCATGGCAGCTCGTGGAGCCTAGCTCAGCCAGCCCTCAGCCAGTCTCAGCTAGACCTCTTCACGCCCATTAAGTGGGCTCCTTTAACTCGTTTTGAAATAGGTCTGAGCATTCACTCTGTTGGCCAGGTATGTGTAACCCCAAGCAAACCACTTAACCACTCTGGGTCTGTTTTCCACTTCTGTAAAATAGACGTATCAGATGGGATCAGTGCATTCCAATATCTTCTCCACAAAAGGCCTCTTTTATTGTTTCCCCATTCAAAACACATTTGGGGAAAGTTATCTGTTGCGTGAAGAAAATGACTCTGTTGAATTATAATTGATTAATATAAATGAGAAAAATCAAATTCAGGTATAGCTAAGAGTAAAATGGGTGGAGAGGCATGAAATGGTATCCCATTTCGGGTATTTGATTAGCACAAGCAAAAATAGTCACAAGGTAGGGTACAGTTTGCATCGCTGTTGTTCAGACTCTAAGTCAGGTCAGGCTCTGCAGTCCCGTGGACTGCAGCACAGTATCCATGGAATCTTGTAAAATAATGAAATGAGCCCCAGAACCCTTCAAGACCGCTTCCCAGGGATCTGTGTTGGGGATTTTCCCAGACTTTTACACCTACAACTTTTCTGCTCAATGGTGTTTCCAGAGAGGGCCGTGCCTTCTCCAGAAGCAAGGGGATGTTCTTAGCAGGCAGATCTTCCCATGACCATGTGTCTTCACTGCCTCTTTCTGGACCAGCACACATGCATTCCCCNCCACAGCCTGGGGTCCTTACACTCTTAGCCAATGCCCCGCGGCCCCAGCTCCCAGACACGAAGCCTGGCTGGCTTGGCATAGGGCCCTCTCCCCAAACCAGCTTGGTTTCTATTCGGGGCTTCCCCGGTGGCTCAGACGGGAAAGAATCTGCCTGCAATGCGGGAGACCCAGGTTTGACCCCCTGGGGAAGGGAATGGCAACCCATTCCAGTATTCTTGCCTGGAGAATCCCATGGGCAGAGGAGCCTGGCAGGCTACAGTCCATGGGGTCACAAAGAGTTGGACACTAATTCAGATGACTGGCTTCTTATCAGGAACATACACTTCTTTTGGGTAGGTCTTTCATATGCTATGTTGCAAATACTCCAGAGGTTAATGTTATCCTTTAAGTGGCCGTAACCAAATTCTGTTGGGACTATCTAAGCTATAACCAGATTCAACAGATGTTTATGGCAAAACACATTTTTCTCCTCTAAGAAATAAAATTAAGAGTCTGATAGATAGGAGAGTTGTGAAGACTAGTTTTTACTGAAAGGCTATGTAGATATTGGTTTGGGCTGAGCATGTACTCGGGTAGATGTGTGTGGAATGCCTCCTGATCCCCTAGAACACTGATGACCTAATGCAACCACTTATCTAAAAAACCAGTCCAACCTAGAGTGAAATCGAGTGACACCAGGGACAGTATTTCAGTCTGGGGTGAAGCTGCTTGAGGAGGAGTGGATATAAAAGTGGTTCGTGCTCATTAATCCAGCAGAACAGGATGGTCTTACACTGTTGTTTGTTTTTTACAGATATTTACAGATAGTTTTAAACTTTAAGAGACATCACATTCCTCTTCTCCTGAGGATCAGTTTAGCTCACTGATTTTGCTGAATGTCACATAGAGGTGGCACGTGACCCAGAGATATCTATGTAGTGGTTTGTCAATTTTTTTCACGTTACAGCAATTATTCATATGAAGTCTTTCTTCAGGATTATTGGGGTTTTTTCTTTTTCTTTTTGGCTGTGCTGGGTCTTTGCTGCTGCGAGGGCTCGTCTGTGATTGCTGCGAGCAGGGCCTGCTCTCCAGGTGCAGCGTGTGGGCTACTCGGTAGGGTGGCTTCTCTTGTTGCGGAGCAGGGGCTCTGGAGCACAGGCTCAGTAGTTGCGGCTCACGTGCTTTGTTGCCTTGAGGCGTGTGGGATCTTCCTGGACCAAGGATTGAAATGGCGTCTCCTGCATTGCCAGATGGATTCTTTACCACTGAGCCGACAGGGAAACCCTGATTATTATTTTTAATATTTATGTATCTATTTGGCCAGGCCGTGTCTTAGTTGCGGCACACGGGATCTTCAGTTGCGGCATGCGAACTTGGTTGCAGCATGTGGGATCTAGTTCCCCAACCAGCAATCAGACCTGGGCCACCTCCCTGCGTTGGGAGCACGGAGTCCTAGTCACTGGACCCCCAGGGAGGCCCCCCTATGAAGCCTTATGTAGAATTCAAGATGAGAGATAGAGAAAGATGAAGCTGTTTTGACAGATCGGGTAAGGGGTTCTAGTTGAAACCTCTATTTCCCATCCCCACCCCACCCGCTCCAACAATGGTGCTTATTCATATGCTTCTATGCAACCCCAAGGACTGGGGGGGAAAAAGAAACAGCATTTAAAACACTAATTAAAGGCCAAATCCAACAACTGGAGTATGAGAAAAGTAAAGGACAAGCAAGGTTAACACATTAAAGTGGTAGTTTCTATAAAAATCCCCAGTCAAGAATGTGTTAAGTCATTTGGGTAACACAACAGAGCAAGTCTGAAGACAGGCTCAAATCAGAATTCAGCTTTCTTGATTCTGGGCTGCCCTCTAGAGCTGCAGATAAACCAGAATACTCAGTAGAGATTCCAGAAGGGTCCTGCCGTACCAGTCAGGCTGGAGGGCCCCTAGAGTAAAGGCTAACAAAGATTAAAAACAAACCTCAAAAGGATCAAGCTGGTTTTCAAGCAACTTAACCTCCTGCCAAAATAAATTTCAACCCTCTTCAGTGGAAGACAACCAAATCCAACAACTCAATAAATAACAAGCATTTGTAATGTTTGGCGTCCAATCAAAAATGACTAGACACATGACAAGCAGTAAAATGTGACCTATAACTAGGATAAAAATCTGTCAAAAGAAACAGAGCCAAAAGTGACAGTAATGTCAGAATTAGCATGGAAGAACTACGAACAGATTTTATAGACATGCTCAAGGATTTAAAGAAAAGCATAAACATAATGGAGAAAGAATTGGAAGATAAGAAAAAGAACCAAGTGAGATATTCCAAACTGAAAATACTGCATCTAAAATGAGTGTTTCATTGTACAAAAGATTAATCATGGCAGAAATAATGGATGCTTTCAAACTGTGGTGCTGGAGAAGACTCTTGAGAGTCCCTTGGACTACAAGGAGATCAAACCAGTCAATCCTAAAGGAAATCAGTTCTAGATGTTCACTGAAAGGACTGTTGCTGAAGCTCCAATCTTTGGCCACCTGATGCAAAGAGCCAACTCACTGGAAAAGACCCTGATGCTGGGAAAGATGGAAGGCAAAAGGAGAAGGGGATGACAGAGGATGAGCTTTTTGGATGGCAACACTGAATCAATGGACTTAAGTTTGAGCAAACTCCAGGAGACACTGGAGGACAGGGAAGCCTGGTATGATACGGTCCATGGGAAAAGAGTCAGAGATGACTTAGCCATCTGAACAGAAACAGCAATCACTGTGGAAGAAATCAGTGAACTTGTAGACACAGCAATGGGACCCAGAGAAACTGAGACGCGGTTGCTCGGGACACCATCAGCCTAGAGGGCACGTAACTGGAGTCTTAGACGAGGAGACAGAGAAAGGCGTGGAAAAACAATTGAAGAGATGATGGCCAACATCTTTCCAAATTTGCTGCTAACTATAACCTGCTAATTCAAGAAGATCACCACAAAGGAAAAACACCAAGGCTGATCATGATGAAATTGCTGGAAAACAGTGATAAAGAGTAAAATTTAAAAGCCAGAGGGGGAAAAAAAGACACACTGAATTCAAGGAATGAACATAAAAGTCCCCAGAGATGTCTCATTAGGAAAGACAGCCGTCGCAGCTGCGAAGCTGATGAATAAGGAGCCGGCTGAGTTAGGAAAGTTCCCTTAAGTGTCCGGCTGGAACGGCATTGATTCCACACAACATGTGCCTTGTCTCTACTCACCAGGTTAAGCCCCTGTGGTAGACAAGATTATTTCTCAACAAATATTCACTCCTTCCCCAACCCAGACCTCCATGGAAAGATTGTATCTCTCCATGGCTTGACCTCAAGCTCTGCGCTGCAGCTTGCTTGGGCTAAGGCATTCACAGACAGCACACTCACAAAGTCGCGACGAGAGCTTGCATACCTAAGTTTTCCCCCGACAGTCCCATCTTTAACCTCAAGAAGGACGTGCCCCATGGCAGCTCGTGGAGCCTAGCTCAGCCAGCCCTCAGCCAGTCTCAGCTAGACCTCTTCACGCCCATTAAGTGGGCTCCTTTAACTCGTTTTGAAATAGGTCTGAGCATTCACTCTGTTGGCCAGGTATGTGTAACCCCAAGCAAACCACTTAACCACTCTGGGTCTGTTTTCCACTTCTGTAAAATAGACGTATCAGATGGGATCAGTGCATTCCAATATCTTCTCCACAAAAGGCCTCTTTTATTGTTTCCCCATTCAAAACACATTTGGGGAAAGTTATCTGTTGCGTGAAGAAAATGACTCTGTTGAATTATAATTGATTAATATAAATGAGAAAAATCAAATTCAGGTATAGCTAAGAGTAAAATGGGTGGAGAGGCATGAAATGGTATCCCATTTCGGGTATTTGATTAGCACAAGCAAAAATAGTCACAAGGTAGGGTACAGTTTGCATCGCTGTTGTTCAGACTCTAAGTCAGGTCAGGCTCTGCAGTCCCGTGGACTGCAGCACAGTATCCATGGAATCTTGTAAAATAATGAAATGAGCCCCAGAACCCTTCAAGACCGCTTCCCAGGGATCTGTGTTGGGGATTTTCCCAGACTTTTACACCTACAACTTTTCTGCTCAATGGTGTTTCCAGAGAGGGCCGTGCCTTCTCCAGAAGCAAGGGGATGTTCTTAGCAGGCAGATCTTCCCATGACCATGTGTCTTCACTGCCTCTTTCTGGACCAGCACACATGCATTCCCCTGACACACTGACCATTCTCCACGCTCAGGACAACCCGCTAGTCCACTAAGTTGCACTTTCTTTGTTGTCATTAGTTTGCTTTTCAAATTTTGGCTGCGAGCTTTCCCCTTTCCTTAACTCTCTCAGTTCTTCTGATCCTCATTTCTCTGCCCAGTGTTTGACCCACTGCCCCCCACCACAGCTGTCTGTGTGGGTCCCGCTGAAGGCAGACCCTGAGCCTCGAGTGCCCCTGGTTTCTCTGGGAGGTGACCCCTGGCAGCACAGTGAGGGCACAGGAAAGTGAGTCAGGGCAGGGCGGCATTAGCGGGAGGGCTACTGTTGGATGTAACGGGGGTTCAGTGCCGCGGGGTCCTCTCTGACAAATGTGCTTCAAGGTTGTCCCACTAAAAGATAGGGGATCGGGTGTTTATCCACCAAATCCCACCCTTCCTCACTTGAGGATTGCCCCCAGAGGCATTAAGTCGTGGCGTCACTAGGCTGCCATACGTGTGAGCTGACGCAGTCCCCATGGCGCTGGGGGACGCTGTCGGAGAGGAGAGAGATGCAGAGGCCCAGGGTGCCCAGGGCCCAGCCAGCAAGCTGGAGGTGGCCTTCAGGGTGAGCTGCGGACGGCGCCCCAGCAACACTGCCGCCAGGCCATGGGCACTGCCAGAGCCCAAGCCCCACGCTCTGTGGGCATCACGTGGCTGGCCTCCTCGCTGATTCTGTTTGGCAGGGTTTACTCTTGCTCCCATTTCACAGATGAAGACAGCAAGACTTCGAGGTTGTTTTCTTCCCGAAATCACCTGGCTCATGACCGACACAAGCCGGATTAGACACCCGCCTGACTCCAGCCTGGTGAGCAGCGGGCGACTCCTCCTTCCACTGACTCGTGACTCCAGAGGCTCCAGGAGCCCTGACCGCCTGCACGTTGCAGTCCCACGGCCCCTCTTGGCTCACGAGGGGACGGACACTCACCACCCTCACCCTGCAGCTCTGGAGAGTTCCACAAGCCTGCCCCCTCCAGGCCCCCCTGGAGGACAGACCCCTGCCATCCCTGGCCATGTGGCCTTGCAGATGAGCACAATTAGAGAGCAGAGCCGGGCAGTGTCGGGAAACATGGTTCTTCAGAGGTTGCCACAAGGGCTTTGTCGAGAATACCAGCCTCATGTGACCGGTGCCCGGGGAGCGAGGCAGGCGACCGCCATGCCTCCCAGGTCAGTGCCAGTTCCTCCTCCAACCGCATTTAAGAGGCTTGCAGAAGAACAAAGAGCCGGCAGGCTAGATGACCGGCTGATCCTGGCCTGGCTGGTTAGGGTGATTCCAGGACAGACACTGATTAAGCTGCTTATGGTTTTGGCTCTGAACCCACAGCGCTCAAGGCAAAAGAAGAATGATCTGAGAGACAGGCCCACGCGGAACCTTCAAACAGGGCTCGGAAGGCTGTGGCCAAGCCCGCCCAGCCCCCACACCATCTGCCCCCATCGCCCGGGAGCCTCCAGCTCAGCGATGCCGTGGGAGACGGGAGGACTCAGGGGGAGAGGGGCGGGCAGCAGGATCTGGGGTCACACTGCTATCCTGTCACCAGCTAGCCCGTTTCCCAGGGCTCCCATAGCCAAGTACCCCGAACTGCCTGGCTGGAAAGACACAAAGCTCTCTTGCCACAGCTCTCGAGTCCGGTTCAAAATCGAGGTGTGGGTAGGGCGGAAGCCTCTTCAGCAGCCTCTGAAGGCTCCCAGGGACAGTNGGGCTCCCATAGCCAAGTACCCCGAACTGCCTGGCTGGAAAGACACAAAGCTCTCTTGCCACAGCTCTCGAGTCCGGTTCAAAATCGAGGTGTGGGTAGGGCGGAAGCCTCTTCAGCAGCGTCTGAAGGCTCCCAGGGACAGTCCCCCCTGCATCTTCCCAGCTTCCGGGGTTACCCACTCCAGGATTTATGCCTGGAGAATTGCATGGACAGAGGAGCCTGGCGGGCTGCAGTCTGTGGGGCTGCAGAGTCAGACACGACTGAGTAGCTTTCACTTTCACCATCCTTGGCGACTAGCTTCCTTGCACACGTTTAGGGGATTTTCTCTAGGAAGTGGTCCTCAAACCAGTAGCAGCATCAACTGGGAACTTATCAGAAATGCACGTTCCTGGGCTCCACCCCAGACCTACTGCGTCACTGCCAGGGGCAGCGAGTGGGAGGAGTGAGTGAGAGGATGATCCCTCCCCAAAATCAACTCAGCCTGAAAGGATTTCTGAACCTAGCAGGTGGTGGGGTGAGGGACATCAACAGAAACTCACCAAGGTGAACAAACCAGTTAACAATGGGCAAATGATCTGAATAGATGTTTCTCCCATGAAGATTCACAAATGGCCAATGTGCATGTGAAAAGATGATGAACATCATCAGTCATTAGGGAAACACAAGTCAAGACCACAATGAAGGATTAATAATGCTCAACACCCCCTAAATTGGCTCAGATCAAAAAGACAGATCATTAGTGTCACAGAAGATGGGGAGAACTTGGTGCCTTCTTACGCTTCTGGTGGGAGTGCGAAGTGGTGCAGCCACTTTAGAAAACAGTCCGGCAGCTCCTCAAAAGCTTGAACATGGAGTCTCCCTGGGACCTGACAACTCCGCTCTTAAGGATACACGCCCAGGAGAAGTGAAAACATAAGTTCAAACAGACACTTGTCAACAGATGTTCATGGCAGCATTATTTAGAATCGCCAAAAGCAGAAACTACCCAGAGGTCCATCAGCCGATGAACTGGATAAAACAAATGTGGGATAGCCGTCCAGTGGAATATTATTCAGTCATAAAAAGGAATGGAGTTCTGACACATGCTACAATGTAGATGAATCTTGGAATCCTTATGCTGAGTGAAAGAATCCCAACACAAAAGACCGGCACACAGTGTGTGATACCATTTATATGAAATATCCAAAATAGTAAGTCCACAGAGACAGAAAGCCCATTGGTAGTTACCTGGGGATGGGGGAGGGAACAATAGAGCAGGACTGCTGGTGAGTGTGGAATTTCTTTTTGAGGTGAGGAAAATATACTAAAACTAATTGGAGGGATGGTTGCAGAACTCTGTGAATATTCTGAAAACCATTGAATTATACAGTTGAGATAGATGAATTATATGGTATGTGAATTATACCTTAGTAAAGACGTTCACACACACATAGAGCAAGCACGTCAGAAATGTTCGTGAACTGCTCTTTATTTGGGGGCAGACTGGAGAACAGGAGAACTCTGTGACATGGTCAGGACACAGGCCTTGAGTCAGACACTGACCTAGAACTCCCCACCATGTAGGAGTCATATCAACCCAGATGCGGGCCTCTGCTTCTCTGTCCTTCGTTTGTGCAAAATAGATGCTAACAGAGCCTCATTCCAAATGTGATCACATGCACCACAGGGCCTTTGCACGTTCTGGGTCTGCTTCTGTGGCAACCCTCTACTGTTGCCAGCCACAGGCCAAGGACCACTCAGGACCCAAGGAGAGCCACACCCCAGGGGTTACAGCCTGGAAAATCCCAAGTTGGGACAGAGTGGGCGGCAAACCCTGGCCATAAGGCATTTGAAATGAGGTTGAAAGAAGGCCCAGAGCCTATGAGTGGGTTTGTTCATGATACAGGCTGACTTCACACTTCAGAGACGGTGAGAGAGATCCTTCTAAGCTCAGGGACAATCCCCACAGAGAAAAATGACAAAAGATAGGGGACACTTCGCTCCAACTTCAAAAGGCTGCATCTGAGTGGGGCCTGGTGTTACCAGGGTCTCCTCCCCATCCCCCACCTCGGCTTGAAGGAAAAAAAAAAAATCCTTGGACGGGATCCATCTTTAACTCACTTGCTGTGTCTGAGGTCCAGACACACGCTGTTTGGACAGCCTGTTTCGGTGGGTGGTCAGGCCGGGGGCCCCGCACACAGAGTTTACAGAGGGTCCTGGCACAAATGAACTGTTGACGACCAATTGGAAGGCCTCAGTGAAATCACAACATGTGAAATATGAAAAGGGGCGGGAGGGGGGTGAAACAGGGAGAAAAAAGGAAAGAAAGGCCCATTTGGAAGGGATTCAAACAAGCACAATAAGGCAAGGCCCAGGAGTCTGGCCATCAGACACATGTGCCCCTCTCGAGAACCGGCCCCCCTCTTCCTGCCCCGCCAACACACACCGCCTTTTAAGAAAATTTCATAGATTTAAATAGTTTTTCTGCATCAAATACAAGAAACAGACCGACATTTTCTCATCCCCTGTTATGTGGCAGGCTAATATTTGGCCATTTACGCTCCATTGGAGACCATTTCTGGGAGAACGCGGCCCTCTCCAGGTTGGTGGCCGCCCGCCCGGCCACCCGCACCCACCTTGACCGCCGGTGCTGGGCTGAGATCTGAGAAGGGGGCTGCCCCTCCGCTGGTTTGGGGCACGAAGGGCTGAAAGGGGGGTCGGCTTCCGACCTGTCGAATTGAGGCACACGGGGCAGCCCCAACGGCAGGGAGGGAGGAGATGTGGGAAGGCCCCTTTGGGGACCCGAGTGCCGAGCATGCGTCAGGGTGGGCAGCTGATCTGAGCGTAAACTCTAGAGCTTGCCCGCTGCGGCCTCAGGCTCCTCTTGTTTCCAGAGCTGGAGCGTCATGGGGGATCTGAAGGCCCCAGGACTGCCTCCCCTGAGTCCCCTCGGGCCGCACCCTGCTGTTCTTTAGGGGTTTTTGCTCTTTGCTCTTTATTCTTAATTTCCCCTGCATCCAAAATCAACCGATGCTTCGTTTTGCACTCTTAAAGAGGCTTTAAAAGCATCTTTACTGACGTCTCCTTCTGAAACGTTTCAGTGTCGCTCCACATCCGTTCTCAAAGTTTGTGGATGTGGGTACACAGCGTCCCTCAGACGGACGCCTCTGCCTTCCCCGCTGTGAACAGGGCACACGTCACCCACTCTGCTCTTATGAAAGCGGCCGCAGTTTCTGGGGCGGGTCTTCCACCCACACCCGTGAATACAGGCAGGCGTTTGCAAGAATTTCCCCAGAATATGGGATCCGTGCATCCTGGGGCTGCTCATCTTCAATCTCACCAGTGATTGCCAAACGCCGTCTAACGCGAGTGCTGCGAGCTGTGTTCTGACCACGGCAGACGCCCTGCCGGCCACTCTCCTCGGTGTGCTGATGACACCTGGGCTGTGCACACCTCTACGCTGAAGCGGCGCCGTGCTGTTTGTTTTCCCAGCTGCTGGCGGTGATCTGTGCATGTTCTGTTTCATCTTCTCTGCATCACCTGCTCACGTTGCACACTCTTCTCTTGGGTTGCCTTTCACTATTTATAGATATGTTTTTAAATAGATCCCCAACTGGATAATTACAATATTGACAAACCCTAGTGCCCATGGTTCGTGAGGTGCTGTTCCAAGTACACCTGAGATGTCATTGTTCATAACCCGTGACAATTTATAGATGAGGAAGTGGACAGGGTGTAGCCACTGGGAGGTAAACGACTGGTTACCTAGAGTCCTTACTTCTGATCTGTGGCTTCCCCCAACCACTTCAGGAGCATCTGCGTTTTAATTTTAATATGAGCAGATATGCTGAACTCCTTTGAGGTCTGTGGTATTTGTGTATCATTTGTGAAAGCTGTCCTGTCTCCAAGGCCACAAATATATCCCCCAATAGTTCCTGCTTAGAGCTGGAACAGTTGCCTTCCACATTTAGATATATGTCTAATTTTGTTTTCATAGACAGATAATCCTATTTGTTTTATATTTATTTATATTTAATTTTAAATTTTTATTTATTTGATATTACTTTGTGTTTATTTACTATTCTACTTTTAATCTTATTCATTTATGTCATATTTTGTTTTTAGGTTTTTTTTTNAAAGAGGCTTTAAAAGCATCTTTACTGACGTCTCCTTCTGAAACGTTTCAGTGTCGCTCCACATCCGTTCTCAAAGTTTGTGGATGTGGGTACACAGCGTCCCTCAGACGGACGCCTCTGCCTTCCCCACTGTGAACAGGGCACACGCCACCCACTCTGCTCTTATGAAAGCGGCCGCAGTTTCTGGGGCGGGTCTTCCACCCACACCCGTGAATATAGGCAGGCGTTTGCAAGAATTTCCCCAGAATATGGGATCCGTGCATCCTGGGGCTGCTCATCTTCAATCTCACCAGTGATTGCCAAACGCCGTCTAACGCGAGTGCTGCGAGCTGTGTTCTGACCACGGCAGACGCCCTGCCGGCCACTCTCCTCGGTGTGCTGATGACACCTGGGCTGTGCACACCTCTACGCTGAAGCGGCGCCGTGCTGTTTGTTTTCCCAGCTGCTGGCGGTGATCTGTGCATGTTCTGTTTCATCTTCTCTGCATCACCTGCTCACGTTGCACACTCTTCTCTTGGGTTGCCTTTCACTATTTATAGATATGTTTTTAAATAGATCCCCAACTGGATAATTACAATATTGACAAACCCTAGTGCCCATGGTTCGTGAGGTGCTGTTCCAAGTACACCTGAGATGTCATTGTTCATAACCCGTGACAATTTATAGATGAGGAAGTGGACAGGGTGTAGCCACTGGGAGGTAAACGACTGGTTACCTAGAGTCCTTACTTCTGATCTGTGGCTTCCCCCAACCACTTCAGGAGCATCTGCGTTTTAATTTTAATATGAGCAGATATGCTGAACTCCTTTGAGGTCTGTGGTATTTGTGTATCATTTGTGAAAGCTGTCCTGTCTCCAAGGCCACAAATATATCCCCCAATAGTTCCTGCTTAGAGCTGGAACAGTTGCCTTCCACATTTAGATATATGTCTAATTTTGTTTTCATAGACAGATAATCCTATTTATTTTATATTTATTTATATTTAATTTTAAATTTTTATTTATTTGATATTACTTTGTGTTTATTTACTATTCTACTTTTAATCTTATTCATTTATGTCATATTTTGTTTTTAGGTTTTTTTTTAAATTTAGCTTTATTTTTTATTTGATTTGATTTCTTAAATAAACACCTAGCCTGACTTTGGGGACCCATTCATCAAATTTTGTGGCTTGATAAGCCAGCTGCCCGATACACTAGGACTCTGCTGAAGGGCTTGGAGGTGGTGTGGGAACGGCTGGAACAGTCATTAGACGGTGTTCTGGTCATAAAAACATTGAGAACCCTTGATCTGCAACCAAAGTTTATTGCCTTTGGGATTATCTGGAGGAAAGAAGGTTACAATCGCACAACATTTTTTAGGTGTCCTCTGGCCCTGTTTATAGACCAATCCTGCATCCACTTGGCAAATGCCTGTGTCTGTGAGACACCCAGGTCTGCAGGCCCAGGGTCTCCAACGTAGAACTCAGGCTATGCAGGAGGGAGCCGTGTCAAGAACCGCTGGGTTACTCCCACTCACCCTTCATCCCCCCCACTGCCTGGAAGCAGCCTTTGCCCAGGGGTCCCCACTGGAATGCAGAGGCAAAGTGGATTCCAAAGCCGGTGCTCCCTCTCTGCTCCAGAACTTCTCAGGGTGACATGTCCCCACCCTGGGGACAAGCGAGTGATTCACGAGGTGTGTAGACAGCACTTGATTGGCTCCATAGTTACCTATTTATTTCTGCCTGAACTGGGGAAAGTATGTTCACACTTCAGCTCATCACACAGCTTAGGTGAAGCCGGCGGGCCGGGTGTGGTCCGTTCCATACACGTGCATGAGCCACCCTCCTGGGTGAAAGCCCAGCATGGCTGTGTGGTCTCCGGCCCTGGGCCCCTTCCTTGCCCCCTCCCCCAGTGTGACACGGGACCCGTCGGCCTCCATCTCAGCTGGCTGCTGCAGACTTTAAATGCTGAGAGGTGAATTCTGTCAGGAGCTGTGCGTGGTACCAAGCGGGCGTGCAGTTACGTGTGAAGCATCGATGAAGATGTCTAAAGTGAGTCCACTTAAAGACACCACTGTCTGAAACACTTTAAATAAGACTATTTTAAATATTTTCTCTTTAAGGGAAAATGGCACTAGCTTTCTGTGGATGAGGAGAAGACGGCCCTGTCATACCCTCAATCCCCCATGACACTCGGTGCTTTCAAAGCAGGATTCTCCTGTCCTGGCTATGCTTGAGTTCCAGGGGGAGCTCTCGGGGTGCCCAATGCCACCTCAGACCACTCAAAGCAGGGTGCAGCCTGAGCATCAGGAAGCTGCAGATCCCCCAAGACTGCAACTCACAGCACATCCGAGAATCACTGTCTGAGCATCTGCCCTCCCCCAGTCAGGAGGACCTGGGGGCCCAGGTAGCCAAGTGCAGCATGGTGGGGAGAGCAAGGACGTCTTGTTGGGAGGTGACTGTCACTGCAGATAAGACGGTGGGCCATCCCGAGCAGTAGGCTGAGGGCAGGCACCTTGACAGGGGGGAAGGGCGGGCACTCTGGGACCCCAGAGGCTGTGGTGGACACTGCACCAGCCTGAGGGGTGACCGGGAGCCATATATTTAAATTGAGGTAAAGGTCACAGAACCTAAAGTTACTCATTTTAAAACGAACAATTCAGTGGCCTTTAGTGCACTCAGGACACTGTGTGACCATTGCCTCCATCTCACTCCAGAAACTTTTCTCACCCCAGAAGGACACCTGTACCCCTTAGCAGCCCATCCCATGCCTTTCTTCTCTGCCCCCAGCCCCTGGCAGCGGGTAATCTGGTCTCCATGGACTTACGTATTCTGGATATTCCACATAAATGAAGTCACATGATACCAGTCTTCTTTATCTGGCTTTGATCACCCAAAGAACGTTTTCAAGGTTCTCGTGTCGGGGCGCGTGTCAGCCCTTCATTCCTCTTCATGGCTGAGTGGCCTCCCACCTTGTGGATGGACCACATTTTGTCTGTCCATCGATCCAGAGGATGGATGGTTGGGTGGGTTCCACCTCTCAGCTCTTGTGAATGGTGTGCTACTATGAACACGTGTGTACCTGTGCAGACCTGTGTTCTCACTTCCCTTGGGCAGACGCTAGGAGTGGAATTGCCAGGTCACGTGGTCAGTCTAGGTTTACCCTTTTGAGGCCCGCACACCACTCCCCAGCCATCTGGAAGAGTGGTGGGTGGGCAGTCATGTCCTTGCTTCCTTCTGGTGGGAGTGTCTGGGCAGGAAAATGGGGCATCAGAAACTTCTCTCCCAGGAGCATCTTTGGGGAAGACAGCTGAGCCTAGAGCCTCCAACCCCCCATGACTGAGAGAACTAGGGGAGCCCTCCCTCCCACTCACTGCCCTCCCACCATCAGTTCTTTCACAGGACCTTGGTGAGGCTGCTCCTCATTACAGATGCTGTGCTGGGTACAGTACGGGACCCTCTGAGGGAAAGATCCTACCAGTCAAGGTGCTGAGGGGTGTGCAGAGCACCAGGGAGTGAGCAGGCACAGCTAGGTTGCCCAAGGAAGTCTGGAGCATGAGTGGCTGGGAGAGTATCCCAGGAAGGCTTCCTGGAGGAAGGGGCTGTCCTCTGCCCTCTCCCTCCCCACCCCCAACACCCAGCACCCCTTTCTATCTTTTTCGTGGATGGGACTAGATCACGTATGAGCCTGAGCATCTTTCTTCTCTCCCTCAAGAGGATGTAGAAATCCCTCCAGCCAGATACACATCTAAGTATCCAAACCAGCACTATCCAAATCCAAGTGGGGGGATGGTGGAGGGGACAGGAAGGAAGAGGGAGAAGAAGGCAGACAGGGTCGGGGAGATGCTGGTTTGAGCGCCAAGGAGGCCACCCTAGTATCTCCAGTCTTTGTCTCAAACACCAGCTTTAATTACACGTAGGGGCCAGCAAAGAAAAATATGAACCCCACAGGGGTCATGACCTCAGAGCATGTCCTTAAAGATGCAGAGGGGCTTCCCAGTTTGCTGCTGCTCTCCCTTCACTAAAATCTGGTGATGGCCGTCAGCCAAAAAAGCCGTGCCACATTGACCCTTCACTTTGAACATTAAAACAGGTTCCTGGCTGGAGTTTGTGGTTAGAGATGAGATGCTCACCCACTGTGAGTGGTCCAGCTCCCAGCCCCTATCAACCCAGGTGCCCCTTCTGTTCAGAGAAGAACTGAAGAGTCTCCTTAAAAAGGAGAGAGGTGAAGTGAGCAGGCAGAGCGAAGCATACTGGCACTTTCCAACATTTAAAATGAGGGTGTTGTGTATTTTCTTATCAGGAAACACGGGCCAGGTTATGGGTCTAACTCCCACGTGGGTGGTTTCTTTGGCAACAAAACTGTCCGTGACTGCCAGGCAGCTGAGCAACTTCATCAGGTCCCCACATTGTTTGTGCCTCTTTAATCAACCAAACTTTTTTCTTTTTTTAATTTCAACCATTTTTTAATGGAAAATATTTTCCAGAACGACTTGCACATTTCTCAGAGGGTTTAGACATATTTTGAATTTCTCGGGATTCCTTGGGGCCGCTGCTGTGAGCCTGGACCACTGGGCTGGGCTTCATTTATTTCACCTTCCTGTGCCAGGGAGGCTGGGGTCACTGGGGATTTACCGGGAGATGAAACAGACGAGCTCCCCACCCGTGGGGCACCAACCTTCTCCACCCGAGGACCAGCGAGAAGCACAAATCACGCAATGCTGGTGTCAGGAGGCACTGAGTGCTCTGAAACCAGAGAAGATGCACGTGCTGAGATGTGGGCCCCATTCCTCAGAGATATGGGGCATCTGCCTCTGTGCTCAGCTGTCCCCGCCGTCTAGTCTTTGCGTGATCATGGCGATGGTGGTGTAGTCTGTCTGACTCCTTGGGACCCCATGGACCGTAGCCCACCAGGCTCCTCTGTCTATAGGATTTTGCAGGCAAAATACTGGAGTGGGTGTCCATTTCCATCTCTAGGGATCTTCCCCACCCAGAAATTGAGCCCTCATCTCCTGAATTCCTGGAGGTCTCCTGTCTACAGTGCAATGCTTGATCACATTAATTATTCATTTATGCTATCTTTCTTTCTCCTACTGCTTTCGTCCTTGAATGGAAATTTCTAAACAAGCCAAAGAAACAGCAGGAAGTCTGGTTCGCTAAAGCCCCTGCGCTTCTCCCAGGCCACTGCCCCCTCACTGGCCGCAGGCCGCGGACCTCCTTTGCTTACCTGGCTGCCACGTCAGCCAGCGAGCATTAGAGCCTAAAGGGGAGAGGACCCCCGAGTGGGAAGCAGCCAGTGCTAAAAGACGGCCGCTAGACGGCAGCTGCGCTCTTGACCCATCACAATGGCGCCTAAGTTCCTAAATTCACCTTCAGATACTTGCCTGAATTCTGAGGCAAACCTCCTGGCTGTTAAGGCTGTTTCTGCTGTGTTCTCAGTCAGGTCTTGCTGGATTAACCAGGAACCGTAAGAACTAAGACGAATGGTGGTGAGAGAAGAGTGCTTTCATGGCAAAAGCAACACGGTCCCTGAGGATCTATGTCCCACCCCTGCTGGAACCACTGTCCTCAAAGGGACAGGGCGGCCCTGTGACCACAGGGCCTGAGGCCGCACTGTGAGCTGGGCAGGGCCTGAGGCCCCACTGTGTGCTGGGCACTGGAGGCAGCTATCCTGCCACAATCAGGGATCCCCTCACCCATGCCTGGAGCAGGGCAGCCTGGGCGGAGAGGCCAGTGGGGCTCCAGATCTCAGTGTGGACCAGCTAATAACCTGGCCTTCCACCTGCCTGTTTCTGTCCCTGTGTGCAAGTGCGTGCTCAGTCACGTCCGACTGTTGGTGACCCCGTGGACTATAGCCTACCAGGCTGCTCTGTCTATGGAACTCTCCAGGCAAGAATACTGGTGTGGGTTGCCATGCCCTTCTCCAGGGGATCTTCCCAACCCAGGGATCAAACCCGAAGTCTCTTGCATCTCCTGCATTGGCAGGTAAATTCTTTACCGCTGCACCCCCTGCACTTTCCTGGTTTTCTAAACTGGAGGATAAAATAGCCTTTGTTTCATCAAACCGTTGAGAGGAGTGATTGAGTTCATCCCTGTGAAATACTTAGGGGAATACAGTAACAGGAACAGATGACTGTTACGCTTATTGTCACTGTTACTACTCAGCTGGGGAGGTTTGTGATCTAGCATATGGTTACAACTCTGAGGGCTTACAGCAGATGGCTCCATACAGTGCCTGGCATATCAAGAAATATCCACAACGAATAAATCTCTAACGGATGTCACTCTGCCATCCCTCAGAATCCCCTGGTGACCTTGAAAACTCCCGATCCTCCAGGTAAATGTTGACTGTTGTTATTCAGTGGCTAAGTCATGTCTGACTCTCTGTAACCCCATGGACTGCAGCACGCCAGGCTTCCCTGTCCATCACCATCTCATGGAGTTTGCTCAAAATCATGTCCATTGAGTCAGTGATGCTATCCAACCATCTCATCCTCTGTCGCCCCCTTCTCCTCCCGCCTTCAGTCTTTCCCAGCATCAGGGTCTTTTCCAATGAGTCAGTTATCCGCAACAGGTGGCCAAAGTATTGGAGTTTCAGCTTCAGCATCAGTCCTTCCAATGAATATTCAGGACTGATTTCCTTTACAATTGATTGGTTTAATCTTCTTGCTGTCCAAGGGACTATCAAGAGTCTTCTCCAACACCACAGTTCAAACGCATCAATTCTTTGGTGCTCAGCCTTCTTTATAGTCCAACTCTCACATTCGTACATGACCACTGGAAAAATCAAAGCTTTGACTATACAGACCTTTGTTGGCAAAGTGACGTCTCTGCTTTCTAATATGCTGTCTAGGTTTGTCATAGCTTTCCTTCCAAGGATCAAGCATCTTGTAATTTCATGGCTGCACTCACCATCTGCAGTGATTAATGTTAAATAGTCACCAGAATCTCAGGGGTGGGATCCAGACACCAGGAGGCGGCACAGCCCCCAGGACATCTCATCATGCAGCCCAGAGGGGTCTTGTGTTGACCTGAAGCCCAGGTTCCCAGTGTGGGTCCCCAAACCTGCAGCACTTCACCTGGGAGCTTGCTGGGAATGCAGGTTCTTGAGCCCCCACAGGCCTCCTGAATTAGATGTGCTGGGAGTGGGGGTTTTTCACAATGTGGATTACTGATAAGAACACAGTGATCCCCTCCGCCTCAGAAGCTCCTGTGTCACGGGAATTGCAGAGGAAGGTTCCTGCAGGGCTGTGGGCCTCACCAGCCNCATGTTCCCTCCCGCAGGCCTTGTCAGAAATGAGAGGGTGTGTGTTTTACTCCATAACTTAGAACTTTCTAGATCAGTAATTCTCAAACTGTATTGCTATCAAAATCACCTGGAGGGAGGGTGTGCTAATACACACATGCCAGATCCCATGCCCAGCATCTCTGATGCAGTAGCTGGGCTGGGAACCACCAGCTACGTTTCCAGCAGGTTCCCAGGTGACGCTGATATTGCTGGTGCAGAGACCTCACTGAGACTCTGATCTGTGTTAACACGGAGTCTCCAAAAAATCTCCTGGGAAGGCTTCAGTATCACAACTGTCCACCCTCTATCCCGGAAAATAGGAGAGGGTGGATAGCGGGGTGCCTCACTGATCCCTCCCCTCAGAAGGGAGACAGATGAGCAGCTCTGAGGACAGAGGAAAATCCAATGGTCAGCAACCTCCTAAGATGCCCCGGGATGCTCTGGGTGGGCCTTAGAAACCCCATTTTGCAGATGAGAACACTGAGGCTCAGCAAGTTCCAGGACTCACTTGGGGTCTCTTGCTAGCCAGGCACTGTCCGATACCAAATTGATGCTGTTTCCATGAAGCCCTGTGGCCTCTCTAAGGGGTTAGGGTGAGGGGTGTATGTACCCCCAAAAAATATTTCCACAATAGATTTGGTCACAAAATGTTCATAACAGCCTTAATCCTCAGAGCCCCAAACTGGAGACAACCCAGTGTCCATCCACAGGTGAGAAGGGACCACATGTGGTTCTTCATGGCATGGAGAACTGCTGAAGAGTCACGTGGATGGAGTGCGTGCACGCAGATACAGAACCGACACACACGCTCAGACACACACACCTGTGGGTGAATCCCCACACACCACCCAGCAGAAGAACCCAGAAAGGAAGGGGCCCTTTCAGAGCAGCAGAGCCCCTTGGAAGTGACTGAAGGCAGACCATGGTCACCCAAGCCCAGCAGATGGAGAGGGTGGGTGGTAGCAAGCTGGGGCATTTTCTAGGAGGGTGACGCTCCACGTCTTATGGGGGTGCTTACAGGAGCGTGTTGTTTTTCTAGTCACTAAGTCGTGTCCAACTCTTGCGTCCCCATGGACTGTAGCTCACCAGGCTCCTCTGTCCACGGGATTTCCAGGCAAGAATACTGGAGTGGGTGGCCATTTCCTTCTCCAGGGGATCTTCCAGGCCCAGGGATCAAACCCACGTCACTTGCATTGCAGGCAGATTCTTCAGTGAGCCATCTAGAGAGCCCGCAGGGACTTGTACCTGCATCAAAATTCATCAGGCTGCACGCTTTGTTCAGCTTGAGTCTTGAACAACACAGGTTGGAGACCCTCCACATAGTCAGAATCTAAAGTATAACTTCCAGTTGTTCCCCCGTATCCATGGCCGCACGGTATCCAAAACGCTGCATCTGCAGATTCAACCAGCCTGGTTTGTGCAGGGCTGTGGTGTTCACTGTGGAAATGACCCGTGTCTCAGTGGACACTTGCAGCTGAACGTGTGAGTGTGCAGGCAGCTGCCCAGTTTCACGGACACCTGTTCGAGTTCTCTGCCCCACACCCTGGGAGTTCCCTGGTAGACCTTTTGTCCCTCTTGGCCAATGCCGCACCTTACACACAGCAGGCTTTGAGTAAAGACCAGTAGAATAAGATGGTCTGGATAAGATTTAGTGAATAAGATGGAGTCCCAAAGAGGTTAAAATTTCCTGGAAGTCGGCAAACCAGTAGATGGAAAGGGGGGGGCGGTTTGAACCCAGGCAGCCTGGCATCAATGACCCTCATCTTCACAGTCACACGATTCTGCCTCTAGCCAGCCTTCTGACCAGCCATCTGTCCATCAGGTGTCCTTCCAACCAGCCTGCTGCCTCCCTTCCATCCACTCACCCAACCCTCCAGCCATCTGTCCACTCAACCATCCTTCCATCCAAACATCCATCCACCCAGCTGTCCACCCACTGAGCCATTCAACCTGCTCAACCAGCCAGCCATCATCTATCCAAACAGAGAGTACTTGTGGTGCGCCAGCTGTGCACCAGGTCCTGGAGACATGACAGAGAACGAGCAACACAAACTCCTCACTCTCCCGGAAGCTCCAGTCCACAAGAGAGCAGACTTTGGAGGGCTGGGGAGTGGTGAGCCAGAGTGGGCGCGGGGATGCAGCTGGTGGGCAGTGAGTGGCACTGACCCCACCTGGAGTGAGCTGTCCTTGCACATGGAAGCCAGAGCTTGGGCTGGAGGGCCTGAGAATTTGCTCTGAAGTCCTGCCCCACGGGGGCTGCCCCAGGACCAACATTGTGCAATCACGCAGCTTGTCCACAAACCTTTCTCTCTGTTTGGAAACATCCACACCCACACCAGGGGTTGTCACGCCATCCTCTGAATGTCAGCGCCTCCCACTCACTGAGGCTTCCTGGGCTGTGGAACTCTCCCCCTCCTGGCTTCCTTGTCCCGGGCTCCAGACCTCAAGCCCTCCCTGTGCTGATGACAACTGGGGTCAGTGACTTGTTCAGATAACCCCCCTTCCTGCTAATATGCTATTGACCATCACCCCATTAGAGTAGCAGCAGGTTACAACCCGGGAAGAAGGCCCTGCTCTGTCTCGATGGGGGTGTATCATTTCAGGCACCAGACTGGACTGTCACCCCTGTTCCAGGGACCAACCTCTCCGTGTCCTTCCAGGAACTACCCTTCCCACGCTCACTCTACAGGACTCAGGTGGTAGATGACACCCCTACCTGCCCCCATTTGAGGGGCAAGCACAGGACCCGGACAACCCAAGTCACAGTGATTGGCTGGAAGATGTCACGTGACCAGCCAGTAAGCATCAACCCCAGGGTGTTGCCAGGACAACAGAATGGAGAATGATCTCCGTGTTTATATCACTAAACTGGCAGAGTGTAATCGGAGCTGCAGGAGACCTGGAACAAAGCTCTGTAAATGAAAACAGGCTAGAGCAAAGGAGAACCCGGAGGACGGAGCAAGGCAGACGACCACAGCATTCGAGTGCCTGGATCCAGCTGTGCCTGAACCCCAGGGACCGGGTCCTTGTATAGTGCGATGAGTCTTACAGACTTTTTTATTTTAAGTTGAAATGCGAAGTGAGTCTGTCACTTAAAACTGAGAAGTCTTGACACGGGAAGGGTCACACGGGAGCACACAGGGCCAGCCCCATGGAAACACAGCAAGCGCATGGAGTCCGGGCACCCCTCGCTTTGCGCTCCTTCCCCAGCTCCACCCTCTTCTCTCCCAGGCGCATGCAAGCTGCCTCCAGGAAGGTCTGGAGGCACCACTCCAGAGCCAGGCACTTTGCTTCTGCCAGGCCCCGCGTCCTCATCTGTCAAGGCTGGGTGAGGGCAGCAACCTTGTCCCCGGGCCCTGCCCCGCTCTGGCCACCGCAGCGACTGTGCGGGTCTCTCTTTAGGCCTCTCATCTTCTCAGTGAAGCTGGGTGTGTGTCATTATCATTTGAAATGAGTGAAATTAGGCAGTGGGTACACACAGATCCTTCCCAGCTGGGAGAGACTGGGGTCAGGAGGAGAAGAGGACGACGGAGGATGAGATGGCTGGATAGCATCACTGACTCGATGGACGTGAGTCTGAGTGAACTCTGGGAGTTGGTGATGAACAGGGAGGCCTGGCGTGCTACGATTCATGGGGTCGCAAAGAGTCGGACACGACTGAGCGACTGAACTAACTAACTAACACATAGATCAGCTTTGTCTTCCAACGTCAAGGAGAGGAGGGGGCAGGGGCTGAGAGCGGGAGACCCTGGAAGGACATGACTGGAGTGTTAAAGGTGAATTTCTTCTGAGTGGCAGGGTTTCTGATGATTTTGATTCCTTATGTCTTTTTAAAAGTTCTGTGCTTACTTTTGGCTGTGCTGGGTCTCACAGTCCTCCATTGCTGTGAGGGCTTTGCTCTCATTGCCGGGATTCCTCTCTAGCTGCTGTGCGCAGGCTTCTCATGGCAGAAGCTTCTCTTGTCGCATAGCACCAGTTCTAGAAGCTTCTTCAGCAGCACGCAGTCTTCAGTAGCTGCGGCTCCCGGGCTGTAGAGCACAGGCTCAGTAGCTGGGCGCACGGACTTAGTTGCTCTGTGACATGTGGGATCCTCCTAGACCAGGGGTTGAACCCTGTCTCCTGCACTGGCAGGTGGATTCTTTACAAGTGAGCCACCAGGGAAGCCCCTTCTTATGCCTTTTTGTTTAGCATTCTCTTTAGGGATATCACAAAGGTGTATCCATCTTCTAATCAGGCCTAAAATAAATTTCATTTTAAAGGAATTAAACCCAGAAGTAACCTAGACTTCAAAGTTGGCAGGAGGGAAGAAGTTGGCCGCTGACATAATAGAACCAAGGTGGAGGGGATTTTCCTCGAGAGGAACACTTAATTGTTGGCGTTCTCGTTGTCCTTTGGAATTTCGTTCTGCTGTACTTGATCTAAAATGGCAGTGAACAGGAGGTTTTCTTGCTAAGACTGTAAAGAAAGTAGGCTGCTAAAGCCCAGTGCAGCCTGGGCAACAGACATAGACAAGCCTCCTCTACCTGCACACCCCAAATTAAATGGTCAGAGTTTTCCAGTGATAAGCTCTTCCAGTAAGGAAGGAAAGTGTGTGTTAGCAGCTCAGTCATGTCCGACTTTTTGCAGCCCCATGGATCGGGGCCCACCAGGCTCCTCTGTCTGTGGGATTTTTCCAGGCAAGAATGCTGGAGTGGATAGCCACTCCCTTCTCCAGGGGATCTTCCCAACCCAGGGATTGAACCCACGTCTCCTGCATGGGCAGGCAGATTCTTTACCACAGAGCTGCCAGGGAAGCCTTCCAACCTGCTGGGAAGCTACCAAACAGCTGAGCCTGGTCTCTCACCCCCACCTTCAAGCTCTTGTACCAGGGACCCTGTCCTGGGGGATGGCTGCCGTGTGTGGGTCCCCCTCTATCCTCGCCTAGAAAGCTACCCACATTCCAGGACAGCTGTGGGAACCCAAGGCGGGCAGAGATCCTCCTGGTGGGAGTGTGCCCCCCAGAGGAGGCAGGGAAGGGGCTGGCGAGGTACAGAGCCCAGCCTGAGGCCACACGTGATTGCCAGGCTATTTTTAACTGATACCAATCTCTGCACCAGGGCCTCGGCCTGGCAGGCCCCTCCTCCCAGGGGGTGCTTCTGCAGGCCGGGGACGGGGATGCTGCTCTGGCCCAATCACAGTTTCTGGGATTGAGTCGTCTTTCTCTAAATAAGTAAATTAGCTCTAATACCCTTATTTGCTATCAACCTTATAAACCTAACGCAAACCAGATGGGCCTCGCTTCCCGAGCCCCCACGCCGTGTGGCCCAGCCTCCTCGGGTCTGCCCATGGCTAACAGGCTTCCTTGGCCCCCACACCCCTCCCTCCTCATTCCCACGTTAACAGCCCCTCCCCAAGAAAAAAAAATTTTGGATTACTGCCCGTATGAGAGGCTTCCTGGGGTCCTCCCAGAGCCCCCTGGGAAGCAGGCACAGGAACCAGAGATGACTCATTTTCAGGGTCAGCCCAGCGGCACCTTCCGTTCTCCTATCTCATACTTTATTATTTTGTAGTAAAAACGCATTGACGATTTTTCTTCCTTATTGCCAAAGTAGTGCTTTCATTTTTGAAAGAGGCGCAAAAAGAAGAAAATCCAAAATCGCCTCTAATCTCTCCAGTGAGATAGTTAACATTCTGGGAGACAGCCATGCAGACGTTCATCCAGAGCGGAGGTCATTTTTTTTTTTTTTTTTTTTTCTATAAGAGGCCAGAGAGTGAATATCCAGGGCTTTGTGGCTCTTTCTGGCTCCCCAGATAGCTCAGCTGGTGTGGCTGTTACTCTCCCTGCTGCAGCTGCTGAACTCTGCTGGTATAATGCGAAAACAGCATAGGCACCATGCCAAGGAATGGATGGGCTATGTACCAATAAAACTTTATTTACAAAAAGACCCCACAGTCAAGCAGGCTTTGGGCCACCGTGAGCCCAGGAGCCATAACTAGCTGCCTGACCCCTCATCCAAAGCAGTGCTGTAGAATAGAAACAAAGTGGGAACCACATGATAACTTAGTGTTTCCCAGAAGTCCTCACTAGAAAAGGTTAAAAAGCAGCTGAACTCTGTGTGCATAATATATTTTACTTAACCTAAAATAGACAAAACAGGCTTCCTGGACAGCTCAGTGGAAAGAATCCACCTACCAATGCAGGAGACGCAGGTTTGATTCCTGGGTCAGGAAGATCCCTTGGAGAAGGTAGTGACTACCCACTCTGGTATTCTTACCTGGGAAATCCCATGGACAGAGAGCCTGGCGGGCTACAGTCCATGAGGTTACAAGAGATACAACTGAGTGACTAAACGGCAACAATATAGACAAAATACTATTTTGATGTAAAACATGATTCTGAAAACCTATCAATGAGATGTTTCACAGTTTTGGTACCAAGTCTTCAAACTCCAGACCTTTATTTTATACTTATACTAAGTTGCTTCAGCTGTGTCCGACTCTGTGCGACCCCATAGACGGCAGCCCACCAGGCTCCCCCATCCCTGGGATTCTCCAGACAAGAACACTGGAGTGGGTTGCCATGTCCTTCTCCAATGCGTGAAAGTGAAGTCACTCAGTCATGTCCAACTCTTAGTGACCCCATGGACTGCAGCCCACCAGGCTCCTCCATCCATGGGATTTTCCAGGCAAGCGTACTTATAGCATATTTCAATTCAGAATAGTCTCATTTCAGCTGCCTAGGAGCCAGGTGCGGCCAGAAGCCACTGTGCTGGGGGTGTGAGTCCTTACCACACTTCACCTCCCACGTTGTCTTACAAGCTGGCATCCTCCACTCTGTGTACCTGGTCACCATCAGCTACTTAACCTCTCTCTGTCTAGTTCCCTCATCCGTCAAGTGAAGATCATAAGTGCATATCTCACAATGTGGGTGTAAGGACTGAATGAGAAGATGCTTAGAAGTCTAGCCTTAGGTCTTGTGAACAATAGACAATCAGTTAGTGTAAATTTTAGGTTGGCTATGGGCATGAAGGCAAAGCCAGAGAAAAAACTGGTTCTTGTTGGTATTCTCCTTGTCCTCAACACTAAGACTGCTTTAGAAAAGAACCATCCAGGGCTTCCCTGGTGGCTCACTGGTAAAGAACCCACGTGTCACTGCAGAAGACACGCATTCGATCCCTGATCTGGGAAGATCCCACAGGCCTCGCAGCAACTAAGCCCACACACCACAACTATCGCGCCTATGCTCTAGAGCCCAGGAACCGCAACTGCTGGAGCTTGTGACACACACACACACACAAAGCCGCCACAATGAGAAGTCTGAGCACTGCAATGAAGAGCGACCCCCCAGATGGATCACTCACCTAAATGGAAGATGTACAGCTGTAAAGTTCCCAGAAAAAAACCCAGATGATAAAATAAATCTACATCACCACGCCTTTGGCAACGAGTGCTTAGATCTGGCCCCAAAAGTACAACCCATCAAAGGACAAAATGAACACATTGTCTCACATCAAAGTTAAAAGCATTTACTTTGTAAAAGTAAAGAAAATGTTAACAGAATGAAAAGATAAGCAATAGCCTTGGAGAAAATATTCGAAATCATGTATCTGGTAAAAAGGACTGGTATTCAGAATATATTAAGAACTCTTAAAACTCAACAATAAGCAAATCAACCAACCAAATAAAAATAGGCCAAAGATCTAAACAGTCACTTAACTTCAGCAAAGAAGATATACGGATGGCAAATAAGCATATGGAAAATGTCCTGCATCAGATGTCGTTAAGGAAATACAAATCAAAACCTAAAGAGAGGGACTTGCCCAGTGATTCGTCGGTTAAGACTTCACCTTCCAAGGCAGAGTGTTCGGGTTCAGTCTTTGATCAGAGAGCTGAAATCCCACATGCCTCTTGGCCTTCTTGTCCTGCCTTCAATTTTTCC
>SJYV01008537.1:0-24762 GCA_006410875.1 Neotragus pygmaeus | reverse complement strand
CATCAGAGTGCAGACAGAATGAAAACCACAATCAAAGATATTAACAAATCTGATCACATGGACCACAGCCTTGTCTAACTCAGTGAAACTATGAGCCATGCCATGTAGAGCCACCCAAGATGGACAAGTCAGGTTGGAGAGTTCTTAGAAAATGTGGTCTACTGGAAAAGGGATTAGCAAATGAGTATTCTTGCCTTGCAAACTCCATGAACAGTATGAAAAGGCAAAAATATAGGAAACTGAAAGATAAACTGCACAGGTTGGTAGGTGCTCAATATGCTACTGGAGATGAGTAGAGAAATAATTCCAGAAAGACTCGAGTGAGATTGGAAGGTAATCTTCTATTCTGAGCTTCTTTCAGAAAACCAAATGATTAATTCCAACAAAAATTGCTTCCAGTTAGACCAACTGAGAGCAGCACTTAATGAAAAGCATGTAGAGTTAGTCAATAGAAAATGCATCGTCTTCCATCAGGATAACTCAAGATCATACGTTTCTTTAATGCCCAGTCGAAGGCTGTTACAGCTTTCCTGGAAGTTCTATTCACCCACCATACTCATCAGACCTTGTGTCTCTGGATTTCCATTTATTTAAGGTCTTTACAGAATTTTCTCAATGAAAACTTTCAATTCACAAGTAAAATTTAAAAGACACCTGAAACAGCTCTTTGCTCAAAGGAAGAAAAAAGTTTTGGGAAGATGGAATTATGAAGTTGCCTGGAAAATGGCAGAAAGTAGTGGAACAAAGAGTGAGCATGTTGTTCTATAATGTTCCTGGTGAAAATGAAAAATATGTCTTTTATTTTTACTTAAAAACCAAAGGCACTTTTTGGCCAACCCAATACCAAGGCCAAGAAAAGATACCAGAATGAGACAAAGATATCACACACACACACACACACACACACACACACACACACACACACACAATTACAGGCCAATATCACTGATGAGATATGCTGGACTGGATGAAGCACAAGCTGGAATCAATATTGCCTGGAGAAATATCAATAACTTCAGATATGCAGATGACACCATATTTATGGCAGAAAATGAAGAAGAACTAAAGAACCTCTTGATGGAAGTGAAAGAGGAGAGTGAAAAAGTTGGCTTAAAACTCAACAGTCAGAAAACTAAGATCATTGAATCTGGTCCCATCACCTCATGGCAAAGAAATGGGAAACGATGGAAACAGTGGCAGACTTTATTTTTTGGTCTCTAAAATCATTGCATATGGTGACTGCAGCCATGAAATTAAAAGATGCTTACTCCTTGGAAGAAAAGCTATGACTGACCCAGACAGCATATTAAAAAGCAGAGACATTACTTTGCCAACAAAGGTCCTTCTAGTCAAAGCTATGGTTTTNGGGGACGACAGAGGATAAGATGGTTAGATGGCATCACCAACTCAATGGACATGAGTTTGGGTGAACTCCGGGAGCTGGTGATGGACAGGGAGGCCTGGCATGTTGTGGTTCATGGGGTCGCAAAGAGTTGGACATGACTGAGCGACTGAACTGAGTGACCAACATTCTGGTTTAGTCTTCATTTCTGAAATGAATTTTTTTTTACTCATATTTCTGTCATATATTATCTCATTCCTGATTTTTCAAATTTTTACTCTTCTTTCTGTGGTTCTCATTATTTATTGTGTCATTGTATTTCTTTTAGCTGATTGAGAATAGGGATGCTTTTCCTGATCCTTCTTATCCTTTATTTTTATAATAACTTTTACAGGATTTGAATGCTAGTCCTCACTGTTGCTCACTTCTACATAGATTAGGTTTCCTAAGCTTGTATGAAAGAAGAGACTCCTTTCTTAGCTTATTGATCTAGAGCTCCTTCTGCTGTATCTGTAGCATGTGAATGTACACACACACACACACACACACACACACACACACACCCTCTCTTTCTCCAATACAATCTTTCATTTTCCAAGATCTTTTGTTTCACCAATTTCACCTGAGCCTTCTTTTTCCTTTTATCCTATCATACCTGTTCTACTCAATTTGGATTCTACTTTCAGTAATTTCTTTCAGTCCTAGAAGGGAGCATTAGTTAGTCAGCTTTGAGAAGTGTTTGGGTGCATCATATTTTGAATACCTTATACCTTACTATCAATGCCTTGTGCTCACTCTTGAGCTAGAATATGCAAAGAGTCCTTAGATGTCTACTGCTCTTCTTAAATTAATCCACCATGGTTTCCCTGCGATATTCGAATTCTCCTAGTCTCAGTTTTATCCAACACCCCATTACTTCCCTCTGCTTTCTTCCACATAGATTCCAACATGGCACACACATAGCTGGTGGTTTGTCTCCAGCTTTCCAAATTGTGGGTTTATTA
The DNA here is from genome assembly GCA_006410875.1 of Neotragus pygmaeus. Taxonomy (NCBI): domain Eukaryota; kingdom Metazoa; phylum Chordata; class Mammalia; order Artiodactyla; family Bovidae; genus Neotragus; species Neotragus pygmaeus. Next base: position 22,416 of record SJYV01008537.1, on the reverse strand, counting down.
TAGATATTATTGATGAACATTGTTTTCCTATCCTATCTCTGTTTCTAAAGAAAAGTCTGAAGAAATTGTTAAAAGTACACCATCATTATAATTCTCTTCAGTAAAATTTTAAGTCATCTAGCAATACAATGTCTGATCATTCTTTACCATGTTGGTAATAGACCCTTGTGTGCAATCTTAAGACTGTGAGAATCCTCAGAATCAGAATCCATTTTATCCCTCCATATTTTATCTTCCTACAAATGCCTTTTTATACCTAATGGTTTGCCAGCCTTCTGGGAAACTCATTTTATTGGCAAAAGTCTGGACTGAATAAAAGACATCTTTTAGGTTGTAATTAAATTCAGGGCTGTAAGCTACATTCTAGTATAACTCCAGTCAATTTTCCTGGTTAGGTCACATGAGGGAAGCACATTAAGAATAATAAAACAACATGTTTTTAACATACTATATCTTTGGAATCGTTTAACATGTACTCTTTTCATACTGGTTTCTTACACTTAGTAATATGTGTTTAATAATTCCAACCACTATGGAAAATAGTTTGGAGACTAAGCCAATAGAGTATTGTAAAGTAAAATAAAGTAAATTAAAAAAAAAAACACACACAAAGATGATACACATGTTAAAAAAAAAACAAACCTGAAAGCTATCATATGATGGGGTCACAGGAGTTAGACACAACTTAGCTACTAAACAACAACAAAAACTGCATTATCAGTGGTTTCCTGGGGTGACAGAGATGGGGCAATAAAGAGCTTGTTTGTGCTGAGCTGCTTTGGTCATGTCCGACTCTCTGTGGCCCTATGGATTGTAGCCCACCAGGCTCCTCTGTCCATGGGATTCTTTTAGGCAAGAATACTGGAGTAGGTAGCCATTCTCTTTTTCAGGGGATCTTCCTGACCCAGGAATCAAACCCACATCTCTTATGTCTCCTGCATTGGCAGGCAGATTCTTTACCATTAGCATCACCTGGGAAGCCCCCTAATAAACAGCTTGAGTGTAGATAATTCTCAGGACAATGAAAATAATAGTATAATATTGTATTCTTGTCATTGGGCATTTGTCCAAACCCACAAAATGTACACCACACTACTGAGAATGAACCATAAGGGAAACTATGATCTTTGGGGAAAAAAAGAATAAAAAACAACAATAAAGAGTACAACACAAATGAAGGAATTCAATTCTCTTGTGCATGAATTAGTAATTATATAAAATTACAATTTTATGGCAATATCTATAAGCTTACTCTGGTTCAAGTCATCTTAAATATATGAGAAAAAAATTACTAAGCATTTGTAATGTTCTGCACATTATATGTCATTAAAGTATTTTACACATTTTAACTAATTTTTTCCATACAATACTCTTTAGGACATGCTTGTGTTCATTATTTTATCCATATAGAAACTGAGGCACAGAGAATTTAAACAACTTGCCCATGATCATACAGTTGTTAAGTAGTATGCCAAAATTCAAACTCAAGTAATCTTAACCCAAAGCTCATTATCTTAACCAGTATGTAAATATTTTTGCTGGGAAGGTATCATTTTAAAAGCAGTCAGTGTCCTCTACTTATTCCAATAAGTCAGTTATAAACAAGCCATTAAAATCCCCATGCCTCCCTGGCTTCTATTCTTTGATTATGATATAAAAACTACTCTATTAATTCCCATAAGTCAGGGATCAGAGGAAACGTTTTATGTGTGTGGAACATTATTATTGTCTAATAGTCACTGTATTTACTTCAAAAAGTATTTCTTCTATAAAGTGGATGGCTTCTGAAGACTTCTTATCCTTCAGAAGGCTTTGTTCATTATTCCACAACCTCCTCAGCAACAAATTCCTTTATACTGTTTCAACTGCTGCAAACACTATCATCTGAAGTTTATTACACGTGTGAGCTCATAAGTTCTTTAGATGAATCATCCCATTTAATCTCTGTAACAACACATAGAGGCAGGTAATATAACTATCCCAGTTTTATAAAGAGGAAACTGAATTCACAGAGGTTTTAAAAATCACCCCAGATCATGCTCCGAGTAAGTAGAACCTTACTCTTTCGGGTTCCATAATCACACCTCTTAATGCTCACATTAAGCTGACCTGGCGTGGTATAAAGTGGTGGTGATATGTTTGTGGTGACACAGCATTAGCCATGTTTTCAGATGAAAATACTAGCCCATGCAACCAATCCCATTCACCCAGAGTCAGAGAGGACTATGCGAGGAAGTAGATGCATTTTGATTTTTAGAGGCTTACTATTATGTCACCTGGCCTTCCCAGCTGGCTGGTCAGTAAAGAATCCGCTTGCCAGTGCAGGAAACACAGGTTCAATTCCTGAGTCAGAAAGATCGCCTGGAAAAGGAAATGGCAACCCACTCCAGTATTCTTCTCTGGGAAATCTCATGGACAGAGGAGCCTGACAGGTTACAATCATGGGGTTACAAAAATGTTGGACACGACTAACAATTAAACAACAGCAAGATAACTTTGCCTGCCATAGAGTACAGCAGCTCAGTACATACTCATTTAAAGAACATAAAAAGGTATTTTTTTTAGGTTAAGAAAAAATACCCTTCAAGCAAGATATCAAAGAGACATGTGCACTGTCATATTTATTCCAGCATTATTCATAGTTGCCAAGATACAGAAACAATTTAAGAGCCCATCACAGATGAATGGATAAAAATGTATATACACTCACACACACACACACACACACACACACATACATTTAAATATATACATATTTATCTGTGTATATATATGCGTTTTTGCGTATTTGTATATATTAATATATATACACATATAAAATGAAGCCATTTATCACAACATGGGTGGGCCCTAGGCACATCATACTAAATGAGAAGTCAGACAGAGAAAGGCAAGTGCTATACTCTGTTGTTGTTAGTTGCTTGGGTCATGTCCAGCTCTTTGCAACCCTGTGGACTATAGTCTGCCAGGCTCCTCCATCCATGGGATTTCCCAGGCAAGAATACTGGAGTGGGTTGCCATTTCCCTCTCCAAGGGATCTTCCCAACTTGGGGATCAAACCTGCATTTCCTGCATTGCAGGCAGATTCTGTACTGCTGAGCCATAAGGGAAGCCCATAACTACTGTATGATAGCACTTACATGTAGAATCTAAAAAAGAGTCAAACTTGTAAAAACAGAGTAAAATGGTGGTTACCAGGGGCTGAGGAGTGGAGGGATAGGACATGCACTTTTTTAATGGTACATTATAATGAGTAGTAAATAAGCCCTAGGATCTAATGCACAGTATAATGAATATAGACAACAATACTATATGACAATTATCAAACTTTCTAAGAGACAAGAAATAAATGTTTCCAACCACTAAAAGGAAAGGACACTTATCTAATGTGACAAAGGTACTAATTATCACTACAATGGCTATTAAAAGTTTTGTGTATCAAATGAACATGCTATATACCTTAAATTTGGCTTCCCTGGCAGCTCAGATGGAAGAACATCTCCTGCAATGCTGGAGATCTGGGTTCAATCCCTGGGTTGGGAAGATCCCCTGGAGAAGGGAACAGCAATCCACTCCAGTATTCTTGCCTGGAGAATTCCACAGACAGAGGAACCTGGTGAGCAATAGTCCATGGAGTCACAAAGTGTCAGACTTGACTGAGGATCTCACACACACACATACCTTAAATGTATACATTGTTAGAAGGAAACGGCTACCCATTCTAGTATTCTCACCTGGAGAATTCAGGACTGTACACAGTCCATGAGGTTGCAAAGAGTCGGACATGACTGACTTTCACATATATCAAACATATTTTAATAAAAAGTAAAGAAAAAATATCCTTCTTGATCATAAGATCTTATCAATTTTTTACTCTCCTCCCTTCATACCCATTGTCAGTTTGTTTATTCATCTTAGCCAAAGGGTTTTAAAGTCAAAGGCTTTATGGTCAGAAGGAGTACACAAATGACTGAAATAGAATAAGTCAAGAGTTCAAACTATCCCCAAAGCAGCATATACTATTTGGCTTGTGGACAAACAATGTCATCTGGCCTAGGTACTCAAGGTATACATCAAAGGAATGATTCCAATGAGCCCAGACTTGTGCATCATCCATAGAAAAATACTAACTTCACTAACTTGAGATATGTGATTTTCTTTAATCAACATTAATCTTTTGATGTTCTGACTATCTAGTTTTTGCTGTAAAACTTCTACATATCCTGGCTCCTCCCCTGGATCATCTGAACAGTCCCTCAGAGCTATATGAGGGCCTGTCTTCTGAGCTTAAGTCTTCATCAGTCTGCCAAATAAAACATAAATCTCAGCTTTTAGGTTGTGCATTTGTTTGCAGTCCACAAGCTATAGCCTAGTTTTGGAAAATGGATCCTTAAACTCTGAACATATTTAAGTGAAACTTACAAATGAGCCTCACTCTTGTCAAATCTCAAATTTCTTTTTCAGGAGAATCTAGAAAACCAGATTTGATTATTAAATCTTCAGTTTTTAGATGACTGACAACTAAGTTAAAAATGTTAAAATTCTATATTGTCTAGCAAAAAATCATTCAATCCCATGTTTTGCCAGGTCAGCATAGTCTTTTAAAAAAATACACATGGATGCCTTTACCATAGGGGGAATGAGAGAGGAAAAAAAAAAAAAAAAACAGGATGAGAAGAGACTGATAGAAATAAGGCTTTCATTCTTTTATTCACTCTACCATGTACCAGGCCATGTGCTGGTTAATTGGGATACAATGGGAACAGGTAATATTCCTGCCTTAGTGAAGTTCAGAGTCTAGAATGGCAAACAGGCAAACAAACAGAAATTACACTATGGTAAGGCTAGTCACAGCTGTTCAGGGTGTGAGGCACAGTCAAGACAGCTTATCATTTGGACTTAACGAATACAGAATTTTTTCTGAGAAAAGTAGCAGTATAGCTGAGACTTAAAAAATGAGAGAATTACTAACTATGGAATTATTAGGTATTATTAGTTTTAATCATATTCCAGGCATACTGCTAACACATTCAATGCTTATAACATGCTATGAATAAGTTAGATGATGAGGATGTGATGATGGTCACCTCACCTTTTACAGATGAGGAAACACAAATGTAAGAAACACAGCTAGCTAGTAGCCAAGCTAGGAATCAATGAGATTTGATTCAAGTGTGTCTGACTCCAAAATTCAAGCATGTTCATAACAATTATTAGATTGATGTTTATGGAGCATTCACCATGTGTCCATCACTTTTCTAAATGTTCTGCTGCTGCTGCTGCCGCTGCTAAGTCGCTTCAGTCGTGTCCGACTCTGTGCGATCCCACAGACGGAAGCCCACCATGCTCCCCAGTCCCTGGGATTCTCCAGGCAAGAACACTGGAGTGGGTTGCCATTTCCTTCTCCAATGCATGAAAGTGAAAAGTGAAAGTGAAGTTGCTCAGTCGTGTCTGACCCTCAGCGACCCCATGGACTGCAGCCTTCCAGGCTCTTCCATCCATGGGATTTTCCAGGCAAGAGTACTGGAGTGGGATGCCATTGCCTTCTCTGCTAATATGGGTTTAGTCTTCATGTTAGAAAATCTCATGAAAATCTTCTGAGATACTGTTATTGTTTCCATCTTCTGCATGAGGACAGTAAGGCTCACAGAGATCCAGCTCTTTTCCTATAGTGTTACACAACCAGTTAGTGTAGACCTAGGACTGGAACTCAAGGAAGACTGTTCTTAAACACTGGGCAAGAGGGTGGTGGGCAGGAGGAGGGCAATGAGTGTTCTAGATGGAAGGAATCCCATATGTACAGGCATGGAGTTAAGATGATATGACCCACAGCAGGGATTTTTTTTTTCAAGTCTAACATGCCTGGATCTGACAAGAGAAAGCTTTGAAGCACAGTTTGATATTGAACTTGGGTACAAAATTGAGAGCTTATAGGGCTTAATATGCTTTTTTTTTTTCTTTTCCTAGTAAGTGCTTGGAGAGCTTCACTGTCAGATGGGAACATATGATGGGACACCAACTTCAGCTTAATTCCATCTGCTGATGTGCCTAGGAAAATTATTTTTCTGTTCTTAATGGGCAGGAGTTTGGGATACCAAAATACTTATACGTTGGAGTCTGGTTTCCAAGAATCTAGGTTATCAAAGGCATCATTTCCTAACAATGAGGCTCTTGACTTTTAATTCCATTTGGCCAGTGTTTCCTCCCTATCTCCTTCTCCAGAGAACATTTAGTCCCCCAGTTGAAAGCACCGATGTAGAAGGCAGGGTTCTCACCCAGAAAATTGTGAAACATAATGCCCTAGATCCATGTGGTAACACCACGAGCTTGTCAGCATTTGGCCCATTTGGGGGATTTTTTTTTTCCCTCTTTATGCAGCATGTAAAAGATGTAAGAGAATCCAAGCCCAATGAAGAGGAAAGAGGAAAATGAAAACCTAATCCTCCCTGCATAATAAAGACAAAATTCAAGACCTGTTTAAAAGAGGATAAGGCAGATTTTTCCCTTTATGTGTGATTTTGATTTTTCAAGAACTACATGTGGTATTTCTATAAAGATGAACAAATTTACCAGGTGGTTGTTAATCAAGGGTAGGGTAACTAGGTGTTCAGTTATCCCTGTGCCACTGACCTGCTTGGGAATGATGAGAAACTAAGTCTCCCTCTAATAGCCTGTTCTCTTATTCTGAATGCTACTTGGCTGTGCCTTTGCAGGGAGCTGGATTTATTTCTGATGTATTACTGTTGCCCCTCCACACCAGTATATAACACTGCTCCCTCAGGATATCTTGAAGGTCAACTTCAAATATCCAGTGGCTCTATGACTTAGGCAGAGGAAAAAAAAAAAACACTCTATGGCAGTTTGGAAAAAAATTTTTTTTTGGATCAAAAGGAAAAACACATTCTATAAAACACTGAATTTCTGGCTGTAGTACACACTGAACACTCTATTAATTAACTTCTTATCTGGCTTCTTGGTATGGAGCCTTTATTTATAAACTAATTTCTCCTGAAGGTAGAGTGAATCGAAGGTTCAATTTTAATCATTAAAAACCTGAGTCTACCTAGTTATAAATTCTCAATTGAACTCCAAGGAAGTCAGTGTGTAGCCCTAGGTAATACGGAGTCAACTTCAGGCAACAGGAGGTGACAGAGTTGGGTTGGGTGTGCATAAACCATGCCGATGGCCTGTGATTAAGCAACAAATCTGTCTAGTTGCTATGTTTTGCCTAAGAAAATGTGAATGGTGCATCTGATTGTCCAATTTCTATGATGCATTGGAGGAAGTATCAACACTAATAACTAAATATGTAGCAATGACTCACTAAGTACCAGGCATGGTACTTTTGTTCAGTCTTCATTTTAATAAATACTTATTCAATGCTCACATCCTTTTTGGCAGCTGAGATACATCAATGAATAAGTAAGCAAGATTCTTGTCCTCAAAGAACTTAGAGTTGTAATAAATAAACTATAACTAATAAACTAGAGTTGTAATAAATAAACTATAACTAATAAACTAGAGTTGTAATAAATAAACTATATAAATATAAATATAAATAAATAAACTAATAAATAAATAAATAATATATATATATTATAAGATGTGTATAAGAGACAGGCAGTATAGCTGAGACTTAAAAAATGANCACAGCATCATCTTTCAGGATTTGAAACAGCTCAACTGGAATTCCATCACCTCCACTGGCTTTGTTCATACCCAACAAAATTCCAATGCCAAAGTTTTTCAATGAGTTTAGTCACCTCTTGTTATTTATTAGAATCAAGTGAATTTACATGTTAAGAGAATAGGAAGATAAGAGTAGTGGAGAAAGAAAGTGAAAGTGTTAGTCGCTCAGTCCTGTCTGACTCTGTGACTTCATGGACTAGAGCCCATCAGGCTCCTGTGTTCCTGGGATTCTCCAGGCAAGAACACTGGAGTGGGTGGCCATATCCTTCTCCTGGGCATCTTCCTGACCCAGAGATGGAAAGTGAATCTCCTGCATTGCAGGCAGGCTCTTTACCATCTGAGCTACCAGGGAAACCCAGAGATAGAATGTGGGGTTTTTATAGGAAAATGTGCTTCTGTTTTGGGACTCATTAATCTTGATTATAGTTCTTTGGTGAGAAGTTAAATGCATTTGAGGAGGGAAAAGAAATATATATTTGAATAAGTATGTTGGATGCAGGGTTCAACAGATTTTTATTTCTACCTATGGTCAATGTGGGAAAGTGAAATCTCCACTCCCAATCATCAGTGTGTTTAACCTTTCAAGGAAACCCTTCCATGGAAGGGAGTAATAATATATAATCAGATTTAATTATATTAAGTGGGATGAGATGTAACATCCTTGCCAATTATGCCAGTAAGTTGCTTGCCTAGCCTTTCTGAGTGTGTCAGCAAGAATTTCTCCAGCACCGGAGAAGATTCCTGTTTGAGGCCATTTCTCAGATAAAAGGAAGATATAATAATCTTTCATGTTGAAGACTAATTGGACAAAGAATCCTCCTTAAACCTCTGTCAGTTGTCCTCCTTCTAGATTAGAGAAAAGCCAGGGAAATGACCCTCATGATTTTACATCTAAATTCCAGTGCTAAGAATACTTTCTTAGAACTCATTGGGAGACACTCTACCTAATGCAATGGCAACAAGAATAAGAATTTGAATTGCTCTGATTTCTCAAAAAACTTAGTGCACTTTTTTTTTTTTTAAACAAATTCATGGGTGGGGTGGGAATGGATTCTCTCTTTTGGAACTAAACTTCATCATCAAGTAAAATCATAAGGAAGGCCACCTTCTATTTATCATTCTAGAGCGCTAAGATTATTTACTGTTGGGATTTCCCTGTTGGTGCAGTTGGTAAGAATCTGACTGCCAATGCAGGGACACGGGTTTGATCCCTGGTCCAGGGAGAGTCCGCATACCCCAGAGCAGCTGAGCCTGGAGCCACAGCTGCTGAGCCAGCGCCCTGGAGCCTGCAAGCTGCACCAGCTGAAGCCCAGACGCATGCAGCCCGCGCTCTGAAACAGGAGCCATCACAGCCGCGCCTGAGCCCTGCAGTGCAGAGCAGCCCCCACTTCCCACAGGCGGGGAAAGCCGCAGGGAAGCCAGCAATAAACGAGCAGATTAGGTGTTTAAAAAACTGATTAAGATTGTTTACTATGGAAGACTATTAAACTAAGATACCAGTAAATTGGAGATATCCTAGATGGATATTTCAAATACTCAGAATAAATAGATGACTGTGTGGAGAGACCACTCTGAAAAGAACAAATTCTGCATCATTGGGGCGCAGACAGAGTCTGAGTGCTCACTCAGCAGAGGGCGGGGTAAGGCACGCAGTGCACACGTACAAAGCAGCTCCATTAGACCTATTACTGTTCCAAGCCTTGGTCAGACACAGGAGCTCCGAGCTGAGGTGGGGGTTAAGGCCACTGGGCCTGTCTTCATGGCCCAGTTTACTTTTTCTAAACCTTTTAATCTAAGATCTCATGAGTCTGTATTTATAATGATAAGAAGCCTCGTCAAAAACATTCTATGGTAGGGAATTTTCTGGTGGCCCAATAGTTAATACTCTGCCTTCCAATTCAGGGGGCACGGGTTTGATCCCTGGTCAGGGAACTAAGATCCTACATAAAAGAAAAAATATTATATAGCAAAATATAATGAAGTAAAAAAATGAAAAAGAGAATAACTATTAATTTTATTATTGAGAATCACTGTTAATAGCAATGAGCTTCCCATGTGACTCAAGGGAAAAGAATCTGCCTGCCAATGCAGGAGACACAGGAGACATGGATTCCACCCCTGGGTCGGGAAGACCCCAAGGAGGAGGAAATGGCAACCCTGCCCACGATTCTTGTCTGGAGAATCCCATGGACAGAGGGGCCTGGTAGGCTACAGTCCATGGGGTCACACAGAGTCAGATACCGCTCAGCAGGCACACACTCAGGACGGCCCTAATAACAACAGACAAGTTGCCAGAGGTCAAACTCTATACTAAGTGGAAAATATTTCCTTTACTTCTTAAACCAGTCCATTACAGATGAGGAAACATAGGATTATAAATATTACATACATGATTTATTCCCAAGAAAAGCGGGAGGGTTTCCAGGCAGAAGGAGGCATTTTAGGAGTAACACAGATGAGATCCCACACTGAGGCCACCTGCCCCGATACGGGCAACTGCAATGCTTCTCTTCAGATACACTTCTGCATGTCGATGTGCACCACAGACATTCAGGTTAGTGGAGCTCATGCCGTACGTGGAGCTTTCTGGATACTGAAGATTCAGGGTGAAAAGACAAATGAGATTTCATCCCCCAAACATTCTAGAGACCATCAATAAGAAATCAAATAGATGAACAAGATAGTTCCAGTTAGTGATGGGTACATGGAGGAAATTAAAAGAATGCAGTAGAGAAAGGCTTTGGGGAGACTGACCATTTGCATAGTCTCAGGAAGGAAAAGGCCTCACTGAGGAGATGAGATTCGAGAAGGACAAGGAGCTGGGGACAAGAGCAGATGAGCAGCAGAAGGAACACTGGAGGCCAGAGGAGGCGAGGCCGTCAGGATGCGAGAAAAGGCCAAAAGGCCAGATAAGGTCACAGTGGTGGTCGGGGACCGGCGGCCAGAGCTAGGACTGTGCCCTATGTCAGGGGCGTGGAGAAACAGCCCCTGGTGGAGCTCTGCCTGCGGGATGTCCCCGAGGGCAACACCCTGTGGAGATGTGTAGGAGGCGGCACTGAGCCCTGGGAGAAGCTGAGCTGCAGGGCAGCTGCAGCAGAGCCAGACGCACAGGTGCTGAGCTGGCCCGGGACTCCCCAGCAGAGGTGGGGCCCTTCGGTCACTGTGTTCCTGGGAAATCTGAGGCACGTGCTTCATCGAGAAAGAATCTGGAGATGGCGAGAGAGAGAAGCAGTGCACTGATGTAGAGAGAAACACTCCACAGACAGAATGGCCCGTCTCAGAAGGCGAGAGAGTGGGCCGTGAAATACGCCTGGCCAGCTTTTACAGGCTGGGTAATTTCATAGGTTAATGAGATGAGAAGAAGATTATTCGAGTTATTTGGGGGAAGGTCCACATAGGCCCTTCCAGGAACTGGGCCACCACCCTCTTCTTGGCATTTCATGGTTAGCCGCAAAACCATCATGGCGCTGGTGGGTGGGTATGTCCCTGAGTGCTGATGTGTTACAATGCACATATAATGAGGCTCAAGGTCTGTTGGAAGTTGAATTTTCCACCATCTTGGACCCAGGTGGTTCTAACCAGTCTTTACCACGCCCTATAGCTGCTCTGCTATAGTGCCCTGCCCGTGCCTGGCCCCTCCCCCTGTTCCAAATGAAGCCAGATCTTAAGCCAACCCTCCCCCCTTCATTGACCAGCTAGCCCAAGAAAGGGGAGGTGTCCAAAGGGATGCTCTTCACCTGAAGGCAATTTCCAGATAAGAGCTCACTGAGGGCCAGAGGCCATTCCCTCCCAGCCCCTGGGCATCTGAGTCCTGTGCCAGGAACTCCGCCCATGGCAAAGGTCATGAGGAAGAAGGCTTCAGCATAAAAGGCGTGATCAAGCCTCAGGAAACCCCCTGTTCCCGAGCATCTACCCCCACAACCAGAGTCTGTTTTATGTTCTCACCTACACCTCTGACTTTACGGGGGGCTCTCCCCCAGAAAAGGCAGAGGAACCAGAGATCAAATTGCCAACATCCGCTGGATCATGGAAAAAGCAAGAGAGTTNTCCCCCATAACCATTTCTCTCGGAGAAGGAATTAACTTACAGCTCCAGTTAATAAAAATTCCTGGGCGTGACAAGAGTGTTTCCACTGAAGGTTATCTAGCCTGCCTGTACAGGTTTGTCTGGCCACATGTGATTGTTTACAGCCTCCCAATCATGAGAGGCAAGAGATGTTTTGGACTTACTAAAGGCAGATTCTTTTGAGAAGTTAAAAATTATTAGTATAGTTGGTTAGGAATTATATTGGTGAAGGGTTTTTCATTTGTTGTGCCAATAATTGGTGCTAATTCCCTGCCCTGGGTGGGACAAGGGTGTCTCAGGTCAAACCTCTCTGCTGGCAAACTAGTTCCTATGATAGGATTATCCATACTCCTGCCACATGATTGTTTACTACCTCTCAACCATAAATAGCACAGAGAGTTTTGGAGTTATTTTGAGAGTCTTAATTAGCATAGGGCTTTTCTCATTGTTGAGTCAATGATTGCCACCAGGCCTCTATGTCCTTAGGCACCTGGGAATATATTTATCAATGTATTTGGAATATAGAAAAGGAAATATAGTATTTTTTAAGGTTAGCAATACTAGACTTTTTGAGTTAATGAATTTTCTCTTTTGTTATAGATCACTGTACTTTGTTATAAATCACTGTGTCCTTGCTATGTAAAAATGTTAACTTTATCACTATCTTAAGACTAAATAGATCTTAAGGGGAACATTGGTGAAAGGATTTTCATTTGTTGGGCTGATGTTTGCTGCTAAATCTCCATATTCCTGCCCTTATAATGATATAACTAGCATATAGGAGAAATAAGTATTAACCTTTAAGATTAATCATGTTAACCTTGGGTTAAATAAATTCCTTTCTTGATTGTAACTCACTACACCCTCATCCTATAGGAAAGCAACTTTATTTGGAGGGTGGTTTTTATCAGAAAGAAAGGGTCGTAAATGTCAGCAGGCCTCATGGCCAGAAAATGATGCAAAACCCCTCAGAACTTTTTTTATGTAAAGCACCTGATTTTGATAAAGGTCAGGACTGCTGACTCCCGAGTGACTCTGTATTCATCCCTATGTGTAACAAAGGTATACAAGCAAACCTAAGAAATAAAGAAATGGAATCAGTTTCTGGAAAGATTGATTCACCCATGTCGTTCCTTCTTGCTCCATGTTTTCCTGCTGAATTAATGTGGGTACTCAGCAAGCCTGCTAATTTTGCCTGGGTTTCTAAGATTGGACTGGGGAGGCCTCAGGGCCTCCTCTCCTTTGGAAGAACGGAAAGATGCCTGTGGCCTACGTAGGTGGTGAATGGTATTCCACGTAAACCAAGTTATTCAACCTCTTTTTCTCCACTAACTTTCCTACTACACTATCCATTTCTAATCTCTCTATATATCTGTAATTAAATAAGTTTTTTCCTAGGACGCCGTCTCTGTCCCCACCTTCAAATCACCCTGGATCCACTGGGGCTGGATCCCGGCAGTCCTGGAAGAGCGAGCTGAGTGATCCGGCAGCAGGCAGGTCGACGGCCGCACCATCCACCTCTCAGACTGGGATCGCTCTGACAGGGGAGGGGCTCTCACTCATAAAGAAGAAGGGGAACCAGCACTTATCAAGGCCATCCTAGGCAAACTGAGAGAGGATCTCGGGCCAGAGTAGAGACTGGATCTCATTCTGAGTGCTCTAGGAGGCAAGCTCCTCAAAATGTGTGGGCACACGAGGCCTCAGAACATGCGGAGAAGCCCCAGAGACGGAGCCACTGGTTTCTCATGGAGGAAACAAGTCAGGCTTCCCTGGTGGATCAGTGATAAAGAACCTCCTGCCAACGCAGGAGACACGGGTGTGGCCCCTGGTCCAGGAAGATCCCACGTGCCATGGAGAATCCAAGCCAGCGAACCACAGCTGTGAGGCCTGCGCTCCAGAGCACCCAGGAGCCACAGCTTCTGAAGACCATGTGCTCCAGAGCTTGGGCTCAGCACCAAGAGATGCTGCTGCAACAAGAGACCCACCCCCCACAGCTCGAGAGCAGTCCCCACGGGCTGCAACCAGGGAAAAGCCGGCACTGCAATGAAGACCCAGCACAGCAAAAACCATGGATTAATTAATTTAATTAGAAAATGACACACGGGGCTGGGTGCCATTGCTTCCTTTGTTTCGGGTTCTCCTGGGCTCTGCCTCCGCTGTGGGCACCGCCAGCGCTGTGGGCACCGCCAGCGCTGTGGGCTCCGCCTCCGCTGTGGGCACCGCCAGCGCTGTGGGCTCCGCCTCTGCTGTGGGCACCGCCAGCGCTGTGGGCACCGCCAGCACTGTGGGCACCGCCTCCGCTGTGGGCACCACCTCTGCTGTGGGCACCGCCAGCGCTGTGGGCACCACCTCTGCTGTGGGCACCGCCAGTGCTGTGGGCACCGCCTCCGCTGTGGGCACCGCCAGCGCTGGGGCTCCAACTGCCTGGCTGCCACTGCCGCTGTGGCCTCCAGCTGCCTGGGCGCCTCTCCATGGAATATCAGTACTGCCATGCAATTCGCAACCAATAAGCTGTTTTAAAGACAAAGTGGGAACAGTTCGCTATCGGCCGTGATGTTAAAATGACATATTCTAGGGCTCTGTGCCATAAGGGGACAGTGGATAAGGCTCCAGACTCCCAGGAGGGGACTGAGGGCCCAGGAGGAGGAACGGGAGAGGCAGTGTGTGTGGGCCCCGGGGGCAGCTTCCCCCGTGCTCAGGGTCCACACTGCAGGAGGTTTATACACAAGCCAAAGAGGACTTGAAAACGGGATTATCAGCCTGGCTGGGACTGTGGAAAGGTCAATTCACAGGTGGTCGCTAACAGCCTATGAGAACAGAGGTGGGGAACCGTGTCCCCAGAGAAGGAGATTCTCAAACGTGGGTCCATATGTGTGAGCACTGGACCATAAGGAAGGCTGAGCACCAAAGAACTGATGCTTTTGCACTGTGGTATTGGAGAAGACTCGTGAGAGTCACTTGGACTGCAAGATCCAACCAGTCCATCAGTACTAAATATTCATTGGAAGGATTGATATTGAAGCTGAAGCTCCAGTACTTTGGCCACCTGATGTGAAAAGCCAATACTTTGGAAAAGACCCTGATGCTGGGAAAGACTGAAGGTAGGAGGAGAAGGGGACGGCAGAGGATGAGACGGTTGCATGGCATCAGTGACTTAATGGACATGAGTTTGAGCAAACCCCAGGAGACAGTGAGGGACAGAGAGGCCTGGCGTGCTGCAGTCCACGGGGTTGCAGAGTTGGACATGGTTTAGTGATAACAAGACCTCAGGAGTTCAAAGACAAATGCAAAGAATCTATACACTCAGAGGCAAAAAAACAAAACAAGACAAAAAATGCCCACATCTTCATTTTCATTATCACTGACTTAAATTTATCATCCTTGCAGTTAGAAACATGGGCAACACACCACAGTGGACTGAGAGCGCCTCCGACCCTCACCCAGTGGAATCTCCATGTTCACATGTTCCTGCAGACCCCTCAACACATCTTCTCCTCTCATCACTGTTTTTCAGTTCTAACAGTTATTAGACCTGCTACTAGGTCTTATTTCTTAATGTGTTAGTAAAAAAAAAATGTCAGCATATTATAAATGTGGCAATTTAAATATTTTTATAATTACATTTGATGATGCTGTGAAAGTGCTACACTCAATATGCCAGCAAATTTGGAAAACTCAGCAGTGGCCACAGGACTGGAAAAAGTCAGTTTTCATTCCAATCCCAAAGAAAGGCAATGCCAAAGAATGCTCCAACTACCGCACAATTGCACTCATCTCACATGCTAGTAAAGTAATGCTCAAAATTCTCCAAGCCAGGCCTCAGCAATACGTGAACCATGAACTTCCTGATGTTCAAGCTGGTTTTAGAAAAGGCAGAGGAACCAGAGATCAAATTGCCAACATCCACTGGATCATGGAAAAAACAAGAGAGTTCCAGAAAAACATCTATTTCTGCTTATTGACTGTGCCAAAGCCTTTGACTGTGTGGATCACAATAAACTGTGGAAAATTCTGAAAGAGATGGGAATACCAGACCACCTGACCTATCTCTTGAGAAACCTATATGCAGGTCAGGAAGCAACAGTTAGAAGTGGACATGGAACAACAGACTGGTTCCACACTGGGAAAGGAGTACATCAAGGTTGTATATTGTCACTCACTTATTTAACTCCTATGCAGAGTATCATGAAAAATGGCAAAATGAATGATGAATCACAAGCTGGATGAAACACAAGCTGGAATCAAGATTGTCAAGAGAAATACCAATAATCTCAGATATGCAGATGACAACACCCTAATGGCAGAAAGAGAAGAGGAACTAAAGAACCTCTTGATGAAGGTGAAAGAGGAGAGTGAAAAAGTTGGCTTAAAACTCAACATTCAAAAACTGAAGTTTGTGGCATCTGGTCCCATCACTTTATGAAAAAATAGATGGGAAACAATGGAAATAGTGAGAGACTTTATTTTCTTGGGCTCCAAAATCACTGTAGACAGTGACTGCAGCCACAAAATTAAAAGATACTTGCTCCTTGGAAGAAAAGCCATGACAAACCTAGATAGTGTATTAAAAAGCCAAGAGATCACTTTGCCAACAAGGGTCCTTACGGTCAAACTATGGCCTTCATGATAGAATTTTTGTTTGCTGTGATCTNTCCATTCTGAAGGAGATTGGCCCTGGGATTTCTTTGGAAGGAATGATGCTAAAGCTGAAACTCCAGTACTTTGGCCACCTGATGCCAAGAGTTGACTCACTGGAAAAGACCCTGATGATGGGAGGGATTGGGGCAAGAGGAGAAGGGGACGAGAGAGGATGAGATGGCTGGATGGCATCACTGACTTGATGGACGTGAGTCTGAGTGAACTCTGGGAGCTGGTGATGGACAAGGAGGCCTGGCGCTTGCCCCCTGGAGGTCCCTGATATGAGGGGGGACAGTGGCAGCAGCTGGTGGTACAGCCCTAGTCGCAGGAGGCTTGCTTTAAGCAGCCCTGGATCTCACAGCTCACCGTGACTGTGCCTGGTGGTACCGACAGGAAGGCTGAGCGGTGAATAAGACAGTTTATTGGTTTTGCTATATGCTGAGGTTCAGCAAAATGGGCTGACCCCTGGCTCAGACACAAAGAATCTGCCTGTAGTGCAAGAGACCTGGGTTCTATCCCTGGGTCAGAAAGATCCCCTGGAGAAGGGAATGGCCACCCACTCCAGGATTCTTGTCTGGAAAATTCCATGGACAGAGGAGCCAGATGGGCTATAGTCCATGGGATCGCAAGAGTCAGACATAACTGAGTCACTGAAACACACATTAAATAACTTAGGAAAGAAATGAGAAGCATCCCTTAAACAACAGGGAACTGTGATTTATTCTGGAAGGAGCTGGCCACCCATTCGTGTGCGTGTTACCTCTGGGTGTTACCAAAGTTTTCTCATCAGTAAGGCGGATGCCACCAGGGACTACAGAGTCCATTTCAAATGTACATTCTTCCAACCAAGATGACTCCAATGCTCAGCCACTTACAGTTCTTCACGCCCACCCCCAGGGACAGAGTCTACTTCTGTTTCTATGACATCATCCCTAAAAAAAAAAAAAATCACTCTTAGAATCAAGTTAACTCCTTGCTTTGAAGTAGTGAAGGTCTGTCAGCACAAAACCCAAACACCTCCTGGAAGCAGTTTCATTTATGTCTGTCGAGCATGCTCTGACCTTCTGAAACCAGCGCCTGAGGGTTGTTATCATGATATTCCCTTTCAGGGCTTGAATGTTGTCTGGTATTGTCAACTCAGGCTTCANGCACAAAACCCAAACACCTCCTGGAAGCAGTTTCATTTATGTCTGTCGAGCATGCTCTGACCTTCTGAAACCAGCGCCTGAGGGTTGTTATCATGATATTCCCTTTCAGGGCTTGAATGTTGTCTGGTATTGTCAACTCAGGCTTCAGGGACACATAAAATGGGGCTGAGGTATGACGAGGGTTTATCCTGGTGCACTGATAACCCTTTATGTACTGGTTTGGGTGATGGATTTCATGGCCATCCTGGTCATCAGTGGAGAATCCGGGCTCGATGCCCCACCCCGTCTCTGGGCCCCCAGGTATCAGGGGTCCGGTTATCCAGTTATCCCCCCACCCCATCCCCACAGGACCCACCACCGAGTTCTGGAGAGCCCTGCCTTCCTGGCAGCATTGCAGAAGTCCTGCTCGCTCTCCTCCACTCTTCTGGCCTCCAAGTAGAGCCTCTTCCAAGAGTTGATGCTTTACTGCATGGAAGAAGGGAAGATGGCAATATTGTTGGTTCTGATCCACCGAAATACAAGCTTCCACTGAGGCAAAGGGGCACAGGAAACCCTCTGCATGGAAAAAATAAAGACCTCAGAATGCGTAAAAGAGATGACTCGATGTCGTTTCAGTGAAACGCTGGAGCCTCTCCAGGGATTGTTGTATTCTACGGGAGTGGGTCCTTTTTAAAAATCCTTATTTTTGTTCATTTTATTTATTTGGCTGTGCCTGATCTTCGTTGCGCACCCGGGATCTTTAGTTGCCACACATGAACTCTTAGTTGGGCCTGTGGGATCTATTTCCCTGACCAGGGATCGAATGTGGGCCCTTTGCCCTGGGGGCATGGAGTTTTAGCCACTTGACCACAAGGGAAGATGAGACTTTTTTGATTAGGTTATTTTATGTGGCTTCCCCAGTAGCTCAAACTGTAAAGCATCTGCCTGCAACGCGGCAGAACTGGGTTCTGCCCCTGAGTTGGGAAGATCCCCTGGAGAAGGTGTGGGAGCACACTTCAGTGTTCGTGCCTGGAGGATCCCCAGGACAGAGGAGCTTGGAGGTTATTCTATAACTCTGCAGAAACGGAAGCTGCTTGTCCACACATGCAGACACAGAGCAGAGGAAACTCCCTCTCCCCACAGGAGGAAAGTCCACTTTTCACCTGTTTGTAAATTTATTTCAGCGTTCCTAATCTATAAAAGTATCGTACCTTGAATTCTCCTTTGAAGCAGCTGTAAAACCTTACTGGTTCTCTTGTTAATGGGCTAAGTAAAATCTTTGGCAGGTGTTCATTTTATATCTGTATGGAAGTCATGATTTTACCTTTTTGGGAAAATTATCCTTTAACACCTGGTTGCTGCTGGAAACAAATCAGCAGAAAGAGGAAAATGAAGGGAGGGGAGGCCAAGGAGCGGCTCAGAGATGGCCCGCCGCCCGCCACGCCCCGGCCAGCCCCGCGGTTCAGGTGCAACTGGGGTGCAGGCCGCAGGCACTTCCAGTCTTCCCCTCCGGTTCTTGAGGTGAATTCTTATGCTTTCAACTCTGAACCAGCTCTCAGCAAGCCTGTGGCTTTCTCCCTTGAGGGGTTCTCCATTAGCATTGTCTCCGGGGAGTAATTGTGAAAACCATTTGTGTTGTTTTTGCATAAAAATGACAGAATTGAATAGAGTGTGCCTGTACATTCTTCTGCCATGCTTGAGCTAAAATATTACCCTTCAGAATCCCAGGTCAGCCGCTTCTGAGTGGCTGTCCCAAACCTGCTGCCCAGCCCGTCAGTGCTCCTCTCAAATGACATTCATGTTTCCGCACGGGCCCAGAGTGGCTCCCGGCCGCTTCTTTTCAGTGTCCAAGCCCCTCGGCATCGGGCTCACTCCGCCCTGGACCCAGCACTGCCCTTGGCACACAGAACTTAGACAGAGGACCTGCGTTTCCGAGCGTCACGCGTGCTGGGTCCCTGCCCCCGGACGCGCCCTCCATCAAGCACTCTCTGCTGTATGGACTTTCATTCACTGCCAACTAAGCTCTGATTCACTTGATTGACTGTCTCTCTCACACTTTCCCTCTCAGAAAAATTTAACGAACCCTTCATGGGTAACCTTATAACATTCTGCCGAATCAGGAACACAACACGCAGTCATGGGGCTGGCTACAGCATTTGCAGGACTCAGAGCAAAACAGAAAATACGATGCCCTTTCCTCAAAATCGTCAAGACATTCAAGATGGCAAGAGCAGGGTGTTAAGCAATTCACTCTGACCTTTACTTCCCCTCTCGGGGACTTTGCCAAAGTTTGGGAGAGAGTGTTCCTTCTTACCAGGGTAAGCAGCTAATTCAGTTTGTTTTATCAACAAGTTGCACTGGTGATATTGGGGAGTCAGCCATTGACAAGCTGCCATCTCCTTTGGGGATCCCTCTGGGTTAGTCCCAAGGCTAAGAATCACTTTGAGAAGAACCCAGAGTTTTTCATTAGGTCCCACCTGTTGTATCAGACAGGAGTCTTCCTCACAGCTGAGTTACTCGTGAGCACATCTGAGCCTGGATGAGCACCAGGAGGGCAGAAGACCTCCGTCACGGGCCTGGCCCCTTCTCAGCACTGCTGACCCATACTCATGCTCAGTACATGAGTGTGAAGAGATGCTTAAGAAGAACGAAGAGAAAAAATATGTCATGATAGTGAAGACCTACAGGAAAATAATTGCGCTTCAGCGGAAAGCAATGTGATGTCTTGAGCAAAGTTACCTGATTCTATGAGGATCATTTACAACTCTGGAAATTGGAGAGGACCGCTAGCAGCATTGTGAAATAATTCCTAAGTTCAGTTCAGTTCAGTCGCTCAGTCGTGTCCAACTGGGAAATACAAATCCCGTCAGATAAAGGTCCGATTCGCCTTCTACCCCCCGCAGATAAAGCTAGTATCACCTCGTTTGAAGCCCCATTCCAGGACCTATAAATGTCTGGTATTTCTAGTTCCCTTTGAATCAGTTTTACCATCTACCTGGCTCCCTCATTTAATTACTAAGCTCAAAAAACTGTAACACATGTACCTTTCTATGTCTATATGAAAATCATGATTTTACCTTCTAAAAATTACCCTTTAAGATGAGACCTTTAAGAAATGAACCCATAGAAACAGAGCAGATTGGTGGGTGCCAGAGGTGGGGGTTGAGGGGTGAGAGAAATGGGTGAAGGTGGTCAAAAGGCACCAGCTTCTAGTTAAAAAATAAATAAGTTCTGGGGATGTAACATGCAGCACGGTGTTATTTCACAACACTGTACTGGATATTTAAAAGTTGCTAAGAGAGTAGATCTTTAGAGTTCTCATCACAAGAAAAAAATTATAAGTATGTGAGGTGATGGATATTCACTAAACTTATTGCGGTGATCTTTTCCCAGCATATACATTTTTCAAATCATTGCATTGTGAACTTACACAGTATTACATGTTAACTATATCACAATTGAAATAGGAAAAAATAAATAAAATGAAATTCTCCAGGATTCTGATGGTGGTACAGTGAATGGGAATCCACCTGTCAAGGCAGAGGGCAGCGTTCCATCCTTGGTCTGGCAAGATCCTACCCGCCTCAGAGCAACCAAGCCCCCAAGCCACAGCTGCCGAGCCCCGGGCCTGCAGGGCCTATGCTCCACACAGAGAAGCCCCGCAGGGAGCAGCCGCGGGACCAGCAGGAGGAGCCTCGCTCAGCGCAGCGAGAGGAAGCCCGCATGCAGCGGGAAGACCCAAGGCCACCAGAGAGAAAAATAAATATCGTAGACTTGTCCTTTGACAAGGCCTAGTTCTGGTATAACCAGTGCTGTTGGGATTCGAAATGGACAGAAAGGAAGGCGGGAGTGAGAGGAGGGAGGTTAGCGTGGCCGCTGTTCCATTTTTTCTGCGTTAGATTTTAAAAATTGGAATGCAAGTGCTGTCCGTGGTCATGCAGTGAGTGAGTCAGCTGCGTGTGCACACACGCCCTACCTCCTGAGCAGCCTCCTGCCCTCCCCAGCCGTCTGGGTCACCACAGGGTGCCGGCTGAGTGCCCTCGGCTGTGCAGTCGCTGCCCACCAGCTAGCTGTTCACACATGGGCGTGAGTGTGTTTCAGTGCTACTCTGAACCCATCCTACCCTCTCCTTCCAGCATGGCCGGTCAGCATTCCCCTCGGGCTGACTATCCTTTTGACAGGTCTCTTTGTGACCACAGTGCCCCGTTGACCACCTTCTCTTGGAACATTTACTTGAGAAAACTTGCAGTTGTAAATCTTTCTCTGCCTCCTTGAGATGCCCACCTTCTCCCATCCTCTTGTGGGTTTACAGCCAGAGAGGACTTTCTCAAAGCCCTGGGCCACATCCCTTTGAAGTGCAGTCATGAAGACCGAGGCTGAGGCTCACTGGAGACGCGATGCTGCATAGGGCCTCTCACAGGCATCCTAGGGCTTCCTGGCGGTCAGAGGGAAAGAGACTGCCTGTCGATGCAGGGGACTCAGGTTCGATCCCTGGGTTGGGAAGATCTCCTATAGAAGCAAATGGCAACCCACCCCAGTATTCTTGCCTAGGAAATCCTGTGGACAGGAGAGCCTGGTGGGCTATAGCCCATGGAGTCACAAAGGAATCAGGCACAACTTTGCGACTAAACAACAGCAACAAAGGATGGTAAGACTGTGGAACAGGACAGGAGGATGGAGGCTGTCGGGGCCTGGGGAGGGCTAACCTTTCTGATATGTAATGTGAGGGTGAAAGTCACCCAGCTGTGTCCAGCTTTTTGCGACCCCATGGGCTATACGGTCCGTGGAATCCTCCAGGCCGGAATACTGGAGTGGTTACCATTTCCTCCTCCAGGGGATCTTCCCAACCCAGGGATCGAACCCAGGTCTCCCGCACTGCAGGCAGATTCTTTACCAG